>OU426987.1:46262875-46763532 GCA_911387755.1 Chrysotoxum bicinctum
TTACATATAGAATAAAATAAAGTGTCTAGTTTTACATTAATTTTGTTGAAAACTTTTTAAAACAATAATGTTAGTTAATTTTAAAATTGGGAATTAAAAAATTTGCACGAAGATCAGTCTTGTTTTATTTTTAACTCAAAATTTAAAATTTCTTGGCCGTTAAATCCAACAAAAAAATTTTTGAAAATACACAATAATATTCAAACTTTTGGGAAGCTTTAGCATAAAAAAATGATCAAAATCGCTTGTACCGATTTGTGGGGGACAAATTTAAAAACTATATTTACCAAGTTTCACGAAAATCGGCCCAGCCGTTTAGGTTGTAGTCGAACAGACAGAAAGAAAGATTTTCGAGACCCACGTTTTTCGTCTTCAATATCATCGTAATGTCAACTTTGATCCAAGTCTCCAGTTTTTTACGAATGCATAACTTGCCTTATAATACCTTTAAGCCGCAAGTAAAAAACGTAGAGCGAATTCGATTTTCGGTATTATCTCCTTCAACGTATACCTATATTCACTCCTAGCACTTCTTTTCCAGTTATTTTGCACTTCCATTAAATGTTCGTTTGGTGTTTTTAATTTGGTAGTGCACTCTGAACACATTTTTACTATTGTTTTACCTTCCGTTAAACGAATGGAAAATGACATTCACCCCTATTACAGAATTCGGCGAATGAGCTAAAGTGACAATTTCAATTCATTTCCAAACTTTTGCTATTACTGAATCCGACGAATGAAAGTTGAACGAATGTCGGTAACAATCCCTGCACCACTGACATTTCGTTCAACTTAAATGGTATTACAGAATACGCAATCCATGCGCACTCCATACAATTTCTATCATTTTACACCAATTTCGAGACGAATCTGAAGTGAATTTTTGATTAAACGAAAATAAACAATGGAGAGTACAAAAATTTAAGTCAAAAGCTTATCATACTTAATACTAAAGTGTTTGTTTAACAAATTTTAATAAAAAACGCACAAATAGCAACGCAACCAGAGAGCAAGAAATCTAAAAAAAAAAAAAAAAGAGCATACGGTTGGTTTTGAACCGTCCTCCATCTTCGTACTAACCACTCTCAACGATGCTTGATTTCGTTGATCGAAAACGATACTATTATCACAGCCTAGGCCAGTTGAATAAATGTTTGTTGCTGACAGTGTCGATACGAAAGTTCATAAATGATAAGGTAATTTTAGAAATCGACAATGTAGTTCATCCGACGAATTTCATAATTGAGTTTTACAGCGGATGCGAATCAAGTCAACTCACCGGGAGTAAAATTCTGCGAATTCTGTAATCGACATGATAATTTGCCTAAATATAAGCGTTATTGTTTGGAATTACGTTATAAAGATAATTTACAAATACGCACTCAAAATAGAAGCGGTACAAAAACTGACTCTTGTGGGACATTTTACAGGAACATACTTTAACTTTTCAAATGGTCTTCTTCTGTTTTTTAGAGGAAATCTGAATGCTCGTTTTTGAAAAAGGAGTTTTAAATTCCCCTTTAGAACTCAATTTTGATCTTGCTTACAGTGAAATCATTAAGTTTGTGAGAAAATTTTTCTTCATTGAAATCAACTTGTTACCAGTGGCTTTAAAACCAATGAAAATCAGTGATGAAGCTACCCAGAAAAAAACCAAGCAGTACGCTGGGGCCTCTTCGAGTGGTATATAAAATACGTATTCTATCATCAGTTATAAAGTAAAAATTTAAATCTCTATAAAACTTTGCGACCTAGCCCGCGAACAAATTAGAAAAGGAAAATAACAATAATAGAATGAATTCTAAAATAATTCTTTATAATCAACATTAATTCCAATTAAAAAAATCGGCAAAAGGCTTACAAGCCTATCATTACTCACGAAAAAAACATGCTCTACTTAAATGCACTCCAGCCTTGTTGAGAATTTATAAGATAATAGGTTAATAATTTTTGAGAGTTTAACTAGGATTAATATGATAAGAATGTTTGCACAGCAAAGTGAAACAAATTGACAGCTTGGTGTTTCGACAGTTCTAACATATTTTCATCAAATTGTAGTAAATTTTATTCAAAACACCTTACCCTTAATATTTCTGTATAACATGCATTATGAGCTGCGGAATTATGGATTCCATAATATAATAGTGAACATGACGAAAATGAGTTTTACTTTCACAGTCACGGCGCCGAATTGGGTTATCGGACTGATTTTCTTCAAAAGTATTAATTTAAATCCTAGGTATCGTTTTCAAGAAAAATACAATTTTAGAAAACCATTTCTTTAACATTTTTATCGTGGGTAGAAAGTATTAAGAAACAGGTAAATCAAGATTCAAAGAAATAGACCCAGAGAAATTTATTTAGAAATCCAAAACAATTTTTTTTTGTCATTTGAATACACAAAACTATTCAAAATTTTAAGCAGCTTTAGTGCACATCAAAAAATTCTATCGTTTTTAAGAAAATTGAAAACAAAAAGAAATGATTGCATTTTTTTTTTTTGGAAATTGGTTTTCAACCATTAGCTTTAATGAATGCACTAGTCACATAAAAACTTGGCTATCTTTCACAGATGAGGCTCTAAATGGCTACAGAGATCGTGCGATTTGACACGGTAAAACTTTTTCTAGTGAGGTTTCCTTAAGTTACAGGGCTATGCCAATAATTCAGAAAGAATAATAATTCAGAAAGAGTAATTGGTAATGGGACTCGATGTGGATAAACCAAAACAAGGATTTGGAAACACTAACAATGGAAATAAAATACGCAGAACCAGATGTAACAGCTCTTATAACTGAAGTCAGTATAGAGGTGATAAGAAGGCTTCAAGTTAAACTTAACGTTCTGAACTGCAGATAAAATGTTGACGGTTAAAAGTTTGGAGTTTATGCAATGCAAACAACAAATTTATTGAACGAAAAGTATCCCGAAAAGCAATTTACTGTTGGCTCATGGCCAATCATGGCAATGGCTCATGGCAATCTACTGTTGGCTCATGGCCAAAGTATAACCTGCAAGGTAACTAGGATGCGGCAGAATGAAGACCTATTTAACATGCTTGCAGCCTCATTGGACATCTTATTTTTTTGAATAAGGCATGTTAGAACTGAAATAGACCTCAAAGCACGATACTCTGCAGAAATGATTAGTTTATTAGAAATTACCTCGGAATCTGACGAAAGTTTCCGAGAATATCTAGTTTTTTATTTTTTTATTTATTTGTACTTATTAATTTTTTAGTCTCTCCTGTTAAACTTGAAATTTATTATTGAAATAATTTGTTATGTTGACACCCTGTTTTTACTTCAGTTATTTACTTTTGACATTTTTTGAGGAAAAATATTAATTCCATTTCCTAAAGTCGTATTTCAGCAGAAAATTCTAAAACACCCTGTGAATATTTTTTCTTAAAATTCACAAAAATTATAGCCTTCGAAATTTCCTTCAAACTTAATAAAAACTCATCATGATATCTTTACTTGTTTACGATCGATGATTTTTGCAACCAAAAAAGTCAATATGCGCCAATATACATAATGTCATTATAGATCTTGCAAATAGCACACAGAAATAATTAATATCTCACACATACCTAACTGGTTCTATAAAATTTTAAAATTTATACTTCCCTATTGGAAAATTATTCTTTGCTCACATTAAAGGGGTTACGACTACTCTTAATATGTTTGAGCAAAGTGCGAGCATTAAGGAAAGTTGAAGACTGATTGAAATGTGTTAATAGTTATTATATTCATCTTTTAGTACGCGAACGTTTTTTGGGACATTGCAAATGTATGCAAAGAGATGTGAACTGAATAATAATGAGTACATGAGAAGACATTAAATACCATAGAATATATAAGATTGCTTGCTTTTTTGCATTTATTAGCATTTTAAGAAGTATTATAAGACTTAGAAGTCCAAAATGTAGACACACTCTAACTATGTTAAATACAAAATAACTGCAAACTGAACTAAACAAAAAAATGTCAAATGGATGTCGAAGACTATAGAGTACAATTAGAGCAAAATATTTGTTCTTTTCACATGATATTTGTATGGTCCTTATTACGAGTATATGCTATATTTGATGCAAAAGAAATATTTTCAGTTCTCCTATTATTGTTCTCATTCGAATTCATTTGTTTCTGTATTTGTTTGCTGCGAATTTCTCACACTCGTTAATTTACCTCTGCCTGACTGAATGAGTCTCGCGATAAACCCATCAACCGAAATTTTCTTAAAGAACCCTAGCAACTACATACATGGTGCTTTAAGGTTTGAAACGTACATAGGCTCTTCGGACTAGCAGAGGGAACCCTTTTCATCAAATCACAGAGAAAATAAGATGTTATCAAGCTGAATTTTCAGCAGACTCTCAAAAGGCGCCATCTAGAGCGATAAATAGGGCAAGAACTAAACCATTTTCCGTTTCCAATCATTTCCACCACTAGTATAGAAGATAAGGGATAAGCTATAAAAAAGCTTAAGAACAACAATGCCGAAGTATATGGTGGCTTACCAACAGAGCACTTCAAATGCGCCGGTGATGTTTTAGTATAGGTGGAAGGAAGCATGATCGATGATGGTTGGACAATCAGCTCTAAGTGCCCCATATTTAAAAAAAGTAAGTCCTACAAGAAATTCTTAGGTATATGTCTCCTTAACTTTGTATAGGATCATAAAATCGTTTTGCAACACCACGAGTATAGTCGCAAGAACCATTGTTTCTTCTGACCCGAAAGATTAGACCAAATCTTTCACCTAGAAGGAAATCTGGAAAAAAAAATGCACGACTGGGTCGCACGAACTTGCTCCTATGTAAAAGACTAATAATTCAAAAATTAATGGCGCAAAATTTTAATTGAATTAGTACGATGCTAAAGCTGTTTTAGTATGATACTATTTTAAAACAACGAATTTGCCAATTTTAATCGAATATAGCATCATACTTTCTCTACCCTTTTAAAATTAAAATTATGCGCCAATGTTATTAGAGAAACTGTTCATAAACATAAAATTCATTTTTTAAATGACTAAAAAATCTTCTTTAGTAGTTAAAGGTAAGAATAGGATGCAATGTGATTTAAGCAAATATAGATTTATGCAAGAACAAAAATTACAAGTCTTCGTAGTGGTTTCTTAAAAAATAAGGTTTTATATAAGATAATTTTAAAACATTTTTAAGAAAAAATGTTGTCACGTCAATTTAAAGTTTTTATTATTGTATGAATAAAAATTGAATTTACAAAAAAAAGTATTGAGCCGTTTTCGAGATATTGAATTTTCAAAAAAACAAAAAATTGATTTTTTTTTTTCAAAAAAATTTTTTTTTTCCAGAAAATATTTTTCTTAAAGTTTTGAAATGCAATGTTTTTTAAACTTCTTAGAAGCTTCTCTCCACGAAATTTCATTAAAATCCGTTGTGCTGATAATGAGAAATTCAAAATTCTAAAAAATCGTTCTATGGTAGGTACAGTCAGTAATATCTTGTTTTCAATTTTTTTTTATTAAATTACAGATATTAAAAAATAATAGAAGGAAAAAAAATTTAAGCAAAATTCTCGCAACCGAGAAAAATACGATTTTTGAAAACCATTTTTTAACATTTGTATGGAGGGTACCGTTATGTTTAGGTAAAATAAATTTATTTTTCTTATATCTTGTAGATTATTTTTCCAAACTTTTATTTATTTGAAAAAATCGAGCGTGGGATTTTCGAAATATTGTGTTTTCAAAAAAAAAAAAATTTAAAGTTTTTTTAAAAATTCAAAAAAACTTTTTTGGAAAATTTGAATACACAATAATATTCAAACTGCTGGGAAGCTTTAGCATAAAAAAAATTATCAAAATCGGTGGTACCGTTTTTGAGAAAATCAAAAACAAAAAAATGGTTCCAAGGGGGGTACCACCACAACCATTACCTAGGTTTAACTAAATTAAATTTTTTGAGTTTTTTTTTTAAATCGTTGCGACAGTTTTTGAGGAAAAAAAAAAAACATTTATAAAATTTCGAAAAAAATCGTATGGCAGGTACCGTTATTTTTGGTCTTAAAAAATCAAATCAAAAAATATCCTGGGGTACAAAATTTAAACCCCTATCTACCAAGTTTGAAGAAAATCGGCCGAGCCGTTTAGCTGTAATCGAACAGACAGACAGAATTGCCAAATCCACTTTTTTCGTCTTCGCTATCATCGTAATGTCAACTTTGATCATAATCTCGAGTTCGATTTTTTTACGAATACATATGTAACTTGCCTTATAGATTATAGTACCTATAAGTCGCAAATAAAAATAGAGCACGTTGCGAATTTACAGGCCAGAATGGGTCAGATACTCGAAATCTTATTTCAATGTTTTTGACAAAATATTATTTTTAAAATAATGCCAATTTAATGGATATAAAAAACATTTTTCTGTGTTTTATTTAAAATTAAAGATCTCCGCCTATAAGAAAAACACCCTTTACATACTTTACTAGATGAAAAACGTGGGTCCCGCAATTCCAGCTGTTTGGTTGTCTGTCGGTTCGACTACAGCCTAAACGGCTCGGCCAATTTTCTTTAAACTTGGTAGATATGGGTTTTGATTTTTCCCCCACACGTTTTTTTCTTTTTTTTAAGACCAAAAATTGTTGAAAGTTAAAAGTTGATGTTGATTGTATGGCGTTTACAGCAAGAAGAAAGAATATATTTAACCGGAACTCGGTGTATAATAATGGTGGATACAAAATAGAATATATTTAATAGTGACGCTAGATGTCGTTATGTTGAGTTGTTAATAAATAAAAGGCGTTGCCCCATTGTCGACGCGAAGTCGTGATATTTTTTGTTCAAACTGAGCAGTACAAAAAGCATGATACTCTACAAATTTTTCCAGAACTTCGTCTTTGCTTTTAAGCAAATAGGCAACCGCAAAATGTGAGAAGTCATCCATGAATGTAACGACGTACCTCATTTCGTTGTATGATTCAGGTGTTATCGGCCCCATTACATCGCTGTGTATCAATTCCATCAGTCTCTTTGACCTGCTTTGCTTCACACTTTTAAATGGTTTTCGGCACTGCTTTCCGAAAGTACAAGGTTCGCAAAAGAAAGTATTAGGATCAAGGCTTCTTTTAATTTGTATACCACTTACCATTTCGTTTTTTGTAAGTTTTAGCACATCTTGATTGTTGAGGTGGCCAAGCCGCTTGTGCCACAGTTCCAGGTCATCAATGCTTTTAGAAATTCCTGCATATTTGTTGCATAAATATCCTGATTTGACACACATTGAGAAGCTGACTTCATATAGTTTCCCATTCGATTTTCCTTGGAGAACAATTTCATTACCTTGATAAACTTTTACCGTTTTGTTGCAAAAAATAATTTTCATTCCTTTTTCTTCGAGCTTCCTTATTGATAAAAGATTGCTTGACAGTTCTTTTACATAAAGAACATTCTCCATTGTAAAAGCACATTCTGCTCCATTCACAATAATTTTACCTTTTATTTTTCCAATTTTTGTGGCAAATAAATTGACTCCATCTTTTGCAATGGCAATCTTTATTGGTGTATCGAGGACTTTCACATGTATTAGATTATTTTCATTGTTAACCATGTGGTCCGTGGCACCAGAATCCATAAAGAAATGAATTTTATTTTTAGATTCTTGACAAGAATTATTTTCTGAATCGACGAGAAACGCAAATTCTTTATCGCTTGTTTTCTGTGTTACGTTTGCACTAAAATTTGATTGTGAATTTTCACGTTTTTTTGTCGGATTTCTTGTTTTTGCTTTGCACTCACTTCTTTTATGACCAAGTTTACCGCAATTGTAGCACTTGAATTTAAACATTGATTTTGCATTCATTGCAATGTTTGTCTGCTCCGCACTGCTTTTACCACTATCTATATTTCTTTTGTTTGATTCTTCTAGCAACCTACCTTTAACGAATTCAATGGAAAGTTTATCTTGCTCTACTATTTCCAGAGCGGTGACGAGGGATTCGTAGGACTTGGGGAGAGACAGAAGAAGATGACATACGATGTCCGTACTTTCTAACTTCGCACCTACGGATTTTAATTCCCTTACTGTTTTGTCAAACATAAGCAGATGTTGTTCCATGCTGTCTGATTCCGCACATTTCATTGTAAGTAGTCTTTTTCGAAGACCGAGCTGTGAGGCGATGCTTTTCCTCTCAAATACTCCCTTCAGGCAATCGTATGCGTCCTTAGCGCGCGTTTTGTCTTTAATGTATTCGAGTTGGTCATCTGCGATTCTGTGTACAATCATGGCTTTGCAACGCTTCTCTTCCTGCTTGATTTTTTCGACAACTTCTGGTTTGTCTGTTTGTTCTACAAGACTTTGTAGACTATTGTAAATGAATTTTGCCAAACCTCGTTCCTCAAGATCAACCTCTAGCCTAAAACTCCAATTACTAAAATTGGTTCCGTCGAACAAAGGCACTTTATATTTGTCTTCCTCCATTATTGGTTATCTGGGCCCATAACCTGTTGAATGTTAAAAGTTGATGTTGATTGTATGGCGTTTACAGCAAGAAGAAAGAATATATTTAACCGGAACTCGGTGTATAATAATGGTGGATACAAAATAGAATATATTTAATAGTGACGCTAGATGTCGTTATGTTGAGTTGTTAATAAATAAAAGGCGTTGCCAAACCACATCTCAACAAAAATAACGGTACCTGCCATACGAATTTTTTCGAAATTTTATAAATATTTTTTTTCTCAAAAACCGTCCCACAGATTTAAAAACAAAATTAAAAAAATTTCATTTAGTTAAAGCTGGGTAATGGTTGAAATTTTTTTTTTCAAAAAATAGTTATTTTTGGTACCCCCTTGGAACCATTTCTTTTTTGTTTTTGATTTTCTCAAAAACGGTACAACCGACTTCGATCATTTTTTTTTTATGTTAAGGCTCCCTAGCAGTTTCAATATTATTGAGCATTCAAATTTTCAAAACAAATTGTTTTGATTTTTTGATCAATATTTCGAAAACCCCATGCTCGATTTTTTTTAAAACTTGATAAATAAAAATTTTTTAATATAAATTATAAGATGTAAGAAAAAAAATTTATTTTACCTAAGAATAACTATACCCTCCATACAAATGTTAAAAAATGGTTTTCGAAAATCGTATTTTTTCTCGAAAACGGTTCCGAGAATTTTGCTTAAATTTTTTTTCTTTTGATTAATTTTTAAGATCTACATATAATCAAATAAAAAAGTTGAAATCAAGATTTTACTGACTGTAGAACGATTTTTTTAAATTTAGAATTTCTCATTATCGACAAAACGGATTCTAAAAAAGTTGAAAAACATTGCATTTCGAAACTTTAAAAAAAATATTTTTTGAGTTTTTGAAAAAAAAAAATCTATTTCGATATCTCAGAATATTTTTGTTTGTAAATTTAATTTTTATTTGAAAAATAATAAAAAAAAATTGGCGTACAAAAATTGTTTCTTATAAACGTTTTAAAAATTTTGTATATAAAAGCTTTTTTTTTTAAGAAACCAGTTCAGACTTATAATTTTTGTTCTTGCATAAGCTCATGGCATCCTGTTTTTAGCTCCAACTACTAAAGTAGTTGTTTTACAGCCTGATTCTCCCCAAAGTCAGTGATGCCTCTCAAGTCACAAGAAGAGGTGAAATTAATTTTGTGACTTTTCGAATTGTGCCGCTCAGTCACAACTTGTGAGAGTCACAAAAACAATCGAAACTTCAGAGCAGGTCACAACTCATAAATTTTTAAAGTTTCTTGGATTGACATTCAATATATTTTTTTTAAGAAAATTATCTAGACTTGTGAATAATTGTGAGTACACAAAAATGGAAGTGGAATTCGTTCTAGTACATAATATTGCTGATCTTTCCCACGAAAATGAAAAGTAACATTTTTACATAAGCAAACATTTTTTTAAGAAACTTATCGTATCAAGAAGTTTGCAGCGTTGACGGGTTTTAAAAACTTTGAGAGATACAAATGATCCATTCGCTCTCCAAAACAATACATTTATAAGGTAATTTCTTCGTTTTGAATAATAAGCTGTTCAGATAATGACACTCAAAAATCTCACCATGCTGTGGTGAGTTTCGTTGTGAGTTTTCTTGTGACGATTAGGGGGAGAATCCCAAAATGATATCGAATCACAACAATCCTCACAAGGAATAGTCACAACTCACAAGAGCTTGTGACTTTGTGACTCCTCATAAAGGGGGAGAATCGGGCTATTAGTCTATTAAAAAATGAATTTTGTGCTTATGAACAGTTTTTCTCTAATAACATTCCATTTTGAAATTCTTAGTCGTTTACATAAGAGCAAGTTCGTGCCACCCAGTCGCGCATTTTATTTTTACTTGCGACTTATGTATATGTAGGTACTATAAGGAAAGTTATGCATTCGTAAAAAAAATCGAACTCGAGATTTTGATCAAAGTTGACATTACGATGAAAGCGAAGACCAAAAAAGTGGGTCTGGCAATTCTGTCTGCCTGTCTGTCTGTCTGTCTGTCTGTCTATCTGTCGGTTCGACTACAGCCTAAACGGCTCGGCCGATTTTCTTCCAACTTGGTAGATATGGGTTTTAATTTTTTCCCCCCGGACGTTTTTTTCTGTTTTTTTAAGACCAAAAATAACGGTACCTGACATACGATTTTTTTCGAAATTTTATATATATTTTTTTTCTCAAAAACTGTCCCACAGAATTTTTAAAAAAAAATTGAAAAATTTCATTTGGTTAAAACTAGCTAATGGTTGAAAAAAATTTACAAAAAATTGTTATTTTTGGTAGCCCCACTGGGTCCATTTTTTTTTTTGTTTTTGATTTTCTCGAAAACAATACAGCCGATTTAAATAATTTTTTTAAGCCAAAGCTCCTCCAAAGTTTGAATATTATTACATATTTAAATTTTCAATTTTTAATTTTTTGGATTTAAAAAAAAAATCAAAATTTTTTTTGGAAACTCAATATTTCGAAAACCCCATGCTCGATTTTTTTCAAACTTGGCAAATAAAAGTTTCTTAATATAATCTACAAGATTTGAGAAAAAAAAATTTGTTTTATCTAAAACTAACGGTACCTTTCATACAAATTTTAAAAAATGGTTTTCGAAAATCGTATTTTTCTCGAAAACGGTTCCGAGAATTTTGCTAAAATTTTTTTTCTTTTGATTAATCTCTACGATCTATAATTTAATAAAAAAAAATTTTAAATCTAGATATTACTGACTGTACCTATAAAAAAGCTCTTACAAAGTTTAAAAGCATTGCATTTCAAAACTTAAGAAAAAATATTTTTTCAATTTTTAGAAAAAAAAGTAATTTTTTTTTTTGAAAAATTCGATATCTCAAGAACGGCTTGGTATTTTTTTTGGAAATTAGACTTTTATTCGTACAATAATAAAAACTTAAGATTGGTGTACCAAAATTTTTTCTTAAAAATGTTTTAAAAATTTTGTACATAAAAGCTTATTTTTTTAAGGAACCACTACAACGACTTATAATTTTTTTTCCTGCATAAATTCATATTTGCATAGCATTCTGTTTTTATCTCTTACTACTAAAAGAATTTAAAAAATTCATTTTATCCTTATGAACAGTTTTCTCTAATAACATTCGTTTTTAAAATTCCTAGTCTATTACATAGGAGCAAGTTCGTGCGACCCAGTCGTGCATTTTATTTATATTCCGTGTAAGTAATATATTTACAAAAAATTGACGCTCGTATGTGAGAGAGGTATGAGCGGATTAATGACCCGTCGTGTCCTTTGCGAGGAAATTTCTGGTAGAGGAGAATCTTAGAGGGTAAGGTTAATGCCGGTTTTTGAGGAAACGAAGACCAAAAATATAACGTATAAGGCTATTAAATGCAACGTTTAACTTTCTTTTGCTTCACAACCATATATGAGAGTGGACATAACCAGCATGCTCGTATGGGGGTAAAGTTTTTTAATACCCACATGGTTCGAAGAATGCTATACCGACCACTGTGCTTATGTGATTGTTCCAGGCTCTAGTTTGATTGGACACTATTCCATGATTTTAAGCCATTTCCAAATATTTAATCGGAGAATCATGGAGCACAGGGGGAAAGTATGTAAGATCAACAATTTTTTTAGAAATCACAAGAAATACAGATTTCTTAGTGTTTAATAAAAGACCAACTCTATATGTGACCAGCATGCTATTTTTTCCAAGTCTTCGCTTAGGCAGCTTTCTACATTTTCGATGAGCCCTAATGGGCAACTAAAATACATTTGCACGTAATCATGCATACAGATGGATTGAACGCCGATTCATTTAAATATAGACAGAATAATAAAGGTTCCAAAATTGAACCTTGTGGAACCCCGCATGAAGTTGAAAAGAAATCGGCCATTTGAAAGACTTTCGCGAAATCTAGGAGTTATAGAAAATTAATAATACCCTTACCTAAAACATGTCGCATATCTTCCGAAACTTTAATCAGGGCAGTGATACAACTGTGGCTTTACCGAAAACCAGACCGTTTAGGTGTCATTTAAGTCATTTAATTAGTAGAACCGATATACGAGGTCATTTGATTCTACATACAAAATTCTTTCGAAAACGTTGAACAAGAGAGATAAAATTGCGATCGATCTAAATTGCTAAAACGACCCATAGTTTCTCGAATAAATCGTTCTGATGGACGATTAGGAGCACCATATGACGCACGTAACGTGTTTCTCGAACAAATTGAACCATGTTTTTCAAAATAAATTTGAACAATTTGCAAACGTTGCTCCAGCGTGTGTCATATTCATGATGAATTTCCAAACCAAACTAACGTCAAAGCAACCTCAAATCCACTGTCACAGACAACAGTGTTGCCAATTTAAAGTTCTCAGTTTCTCCAATGACTAGAACAAAACTTCACTTTTGACAGCACCAAATTTGAAATAGTTTACGAGTCCATCGACCTCAAAGAAGAATTACTTACTTCGGTTTGGAGTACAGAATGGGTACAGAAAAACAAGAATATTGATATAACTCCCTGAAGTCCAGTAGACAACCAATTTAACCTCAGCATAATAATCTTACATAAATACCTGACCCAATTATAGTGAATTCCATTTGCAAAACAAAATTACACCTTTTTGCCTTTAGTATCATTGTTTATTCCAAGTTTTTTTTTTTTTGTATCCCCAATAAAGACTTCTGCAATAAAATAAAGGCTCATATAAGCTGATTTAATCACCTGTTGCCTTTGCCTATGAATTAACTATATGCGCGCATTCCAGAAAACTAGTTCAAGCCTTGGCGGTTGCACAGCGTGATATCTATCCCCAATTGTGACCAACGCTAGTATTTAATTTTCGCGAGTGCAACAGAAAAGCAATTTTCTCTCCTTCTCATAAACTAAGACCATAATCTACTGCTGGAATTCAAACACAAGAATTAATAACTTCCTTACAAATTGTTAGAGACCCTGTCATTTTACTCCTGAAATATCAGCAATCAACATTGTGGTAATCCACTTTAATTGAAACGCTAGGACACTAAGTGCGTTTATAGTCTGTGATTAGTTGTTGCGCGTATAGATACTCTGGACGTCTGCGGATGCAGGGTGTATCTTAAATGGGATCGCTTGGGTTGGAGCGCGACTGCGACAACAACCTGTTCATTCGGTGCGCAGTGGATTGTAGACGCGTAGGCAATGCTACATCATGATTAAGTGCCACAGCGCGCACAGTTCGTCCAGTGTTATTAACTCCGCTACATGGGCTAGAACGTCTTGTATACTGCTCATGCGCGTCAGCCATCCACATTGGCATTCCGAACAATCTGTGAAACACAACCGGCATCAACAACACATCAGAAGGTAGCTTGTACTTGCAGACTCTCTGTCTGACCGGTTTTGCGGGATTTAAGTTATGTTGAAATGGAAGGCAGTTTAAAGAAACGGAATAACATTTCGGTAAAACCGCGCCAATCCTCGGATTATGATGGATTGGCTAAGAAAAGTTCTTAAGATAATTTAAATTTTTTTTCCTGTGGTTTTGTTAGGGTCAGCATCAGCATAACAGTAGATAGTTTCAAAAAAAAAAACCACATGAACCACAAAAAATTACAAGACAAGACATAAAAAACTGGACATATTACCGCAACAAGATGTGAAACAGCAAGTCTCTGTAATCAAAATCATGAAATCGACAAAGCAATCTATGTCGTGTAATTATTGCTGCGACAAAATGAAAACAACTTTGACAACAATGTGAGAAACTGGTGTATTAGGGTCCGTTCAGACAACATATATTAAATAAAAGCATTAAGCCAATGATTTTGGAAATGTTTTTTAAACCTTAAAAGAAAGAAACGTAAAAAAAAATAACCTAACCGAAGAAAACTCAGGAAAAACTATTACAAATCAGAAATCTGGAGCGGAATTCAAATAATAGCGGTATTTTTATGTTTTTTTGTAAGCAAAATCATTTCAGTGGAGTCACAAAACCATGAACAAAGTACAAATATACCAGACCTAGTTTCCCAAGTGTTTTCTTTGATACTTGCCAGTTGCCAGACTTGAAGAGCAAAGCAGGACGAATAAAATTATACTCGTATTTGAAAAATTAAGCATGCTTGAGCCTAAGACTTATGCAACCCACAGTAAATTATGAAAATGGATGAGCTGTTTAAAATTTTTACATGGAATGCGAATGGATTATTATCCAAAATAGATGAACTAGAAATACTTCTACAAAATTGATTGATTACCGAAACTCATTTAAAAAAATACTGCGATTTAAAAATTAAAGGATTCTGTACTTATCATGCATTCCATCCATCTGACAGAGCAAGAGGCGGATCCTCTCTATTAAGGATAATATCGAAAATTCAATTAGAACTTTAATTGAGATATATATAATGCAAATAAGTTCAGTAACTGTTAAATTTAGAAATTCATACTATAGTGTTGCGTCAATCTACTGTCCTCCTAGAAGTAAAATTGCGAAAAACGACTTTATAGATCTATTTGAAGTTCTCGAGCCTAAATTTATCATTGGCGGCGACTTCTATTCGAAACACACTTTCTGGGGATCAAGGTGCATCTCAACTATAGGTAGGCATCTTTTCAAAGCTTGTATGGCATCTTGTGTTGATTTTTTCTCGACAGGTAAACCAACGTACTGGCCATCTGATAGAGCCAAAATGCCAGACCTTGTAGATAAATTCTACACGAAAATCGAGGAAAACTTAGACCTTTCCACCGATCATTCACCAGCCATGTTGACAGTAAGTGGAAAGCTAGTCAAAAAGGAAAGAGCTCCATTTTTATGTAACAACAAAACTAAATGGATAAATTCAGAGAACATTGCGAAGACAATATTGCGCTTAATATATCTTTGAAAACGCCTTTAGAGCTAGAAGATGAAGTCGATATATTTATTAAAGTCATACAAGAAGCTGCATGGAAAAAAACTCCACACGACTTTAGAGATCCAGTTAGAAACACAGATACAATTCCACCGGAAATAAAAGATCTGCTTCGGGAAAAAAGAACTGTTCGGAAGAGATGGCATCGACACCGAGCACCTCAGGACAAAACCATCTTAAACCGCCTCTCGAATGAACTCAAATATGCAATCAGCGACTCAAAAAATCGGTAGATTTCTACCTATCTCGAAGGTCTGACTGCAGATAAAAATATGAACTGTTCATTGTGGAAAGCTATAACAGATGTTAAAAAGCCGCAAATACATTCAGCACCAATCAGACAAAATAATGGTGGATGGGCTAAATCCGATAGAGAAAAAGCCAATTTATTTGCTGAACATCTAGAGGAAACTTTTAAACCTTTTGACGGTCAGGCGTTGATAAATAAACTTGGTGATATCCAATGGCCATCTGCAAACTTTCTTATTTGGAATATCACGTTATCAGAACTTTATCAAGCTATTAAAAATCTTAAAAATAATAAAGCTCCTAGGTACGACCTAATAAATGCTCGCGTGCTTAAGGAGCTACCCAGAAAAGCAGCAATTAAACTTCAGCACCTTATGAATGCGGCATTAAGGCTTTCATACGTTCCACGCCAATGGAAAGTCGCACAAGTTTTAATGGTTTCAAAACCGGGAAAGTCTCCGAACGAAAAGAAATCTTATAGACCGATTTCCCTCTTGCCACTGATCACGAAGGTATTTGAGAAAATCGTATTAAAGCGATTGCTTCCTATGTATTATCGAAGAAAAGACCATCAATTTGGTTTCCGGAAAAGCCACTCAAAATTTGATCAGGTGTACAGAATAACCAATGAAATTGAGAAATCACTAGAGGGAAAAAATGTATGTTCAAGCGCATTTTTAGACGTCTCTCAAGCCTTTGACAAGGTCTGGCACGATGGTCTTAAGTTTAAAATGCGACAGGTCTTTCCGGATCAAATATATTACATCCATGATATATGCTATATATGCTATTTCGAGTTAAGCAAGGGAGGGAATATTCGGATTTTAAGGAAATCAATGCTGGTTTCCCCAGGGAAGCGTTCTCGGTCCGATTCTGTTCGTAGTATATACTAGCGATATTCCTCAAGAAGAAGATACCATAATAGGTACTTTTGCAGACGATACGGCTATACTTGCAATATCCAATTCAGTTGAATCTGCAACCGAGAAGCTCCATCGAGCTCTAGATAAAATTCCAGTATATGGACTAAGGAATGGCGAATTGCTCTTAATGAGTCCAAATCAACACATATTAATTTTACATATACAAAAAAACTACCAATCTGCAAACCTACATTAATTCGGTGCAAATACCATATGTTAATAAAGCAAAGTACCTAAGAATGACACATTGACACTAGTCGCTAAGCTTAAATGGAAAACTCACGTTAAAAAGAATCGAGATAAACTTGAAAATAAATTACGTGACTTATTGGAAGATACTCCAAACTCAGCATCTACAATAAATTGCTTATCTATAAGCAAGTGATAAAACCACAATGGACGTACGGTATACAACTTTGGGGTTGTACTAAACCAAGCAATAGACAAATATTACAATCTTATCAGAACAAAGTTCTCAGAGAAATCGTTAATGCTCCGTGGTACATTAATAACAGTGATTAACACAGAGACTTACGATTGCCAACTGTTCAAGATGAAATAGCAGTTTTCGCTGGAAAGCTACAAACTCACTTAAATTACCATTGTAATAGAATTATTCAAACAAACAATTGATGCGACAAACCTTGTGCGCCCACTTCAAAGAACGAGACCGTTTGACCTAGCGGCATAAGGAGTATCCGCTTTCAAATGCGGTATCCGCAGGTCCTCTCAGTGGAATGCTTCCTGCCAAACGTGATTATATTATGAAATTAAAACTACTTAATAAGGTAACTTAGTTGTAGTCTCACGAACAAAAGGGAGGTATTTTTTAGTGAGTATACAAATCTCACACTACTATGAATACCGGGTTCATAGTGTCTATGAAGATTATTCACCTACCCACAAAAAAAAATTCTGCATTTGGTGACCTTATATTAAGTCAGAAATTAGTGACACTGACCAAACTACTGACCTTGTCAAGTGCTGATTGTAGGAACTTGCAAAGTGTGGCCACACATTTCCCTGGCCCTATTGTCAAGATGTCATCTAGGTCTTAGTCCAAGGTATCTCTAAGATCCTTACTTCATACGTTTCAAGTGCTCAATTGATCCAATTTCAATTCCAAGTCTCGACACAAAATTCACCAAGTTGGAGCGAAAGGCCGAGTTCTTGTGTAAGGTGAGGAATCGACGGCCTCGGGTTCTGCTGTACACTTTCACAGACCGCGTCTATGTTCTCGGCCAATCTTAACTTTATTTGACGTACGAATGTTAGCTGATTGATTACTGAACCTATCATCTCAAATATGGCCACCAAACGTTGAAGAGTGGACTGTAAAGGTCAACCACGTTTACCGTAAAATAGAGTCCTGTGTAACTTGCCATGGTGAGTTAGCATGAGTAACAGAATTATAAAAAAAATGGATTTGACATATACATATAACCTTTACACGTACCATTTGTGAAATCAACATTTTACTTTCCCAAAATTAAAAGATTAGCTACGCTCGCTGTCTATGCAATGACAACTATAAACAATAGTAAAGAAATTAGCTTTCGCCATTATTCCTTATTCTTATTCACGGCAATTATGCCAACTTTGTGTAAAGTGCGCCTTTTGGCTTTTTATCTCGATGATATTGTCATCGTCACGGTAATTAATGCACCTTAGCAATTTTTTTAAATAAAGACGACGAAGCCTGGGGTGGAATCGCGTAAGGTGATAGTTGACTATCTATTCGTTGATTTTCGTTTTTTACTATAGCTGTCTCTATCATATCAATTAAGAATTATAGAGAGAGCGATGCTCAAAACGACAATCAACAAATTGATAATCAACTATCAACTTACGCGATTCCACCCCTGTTACTCGTATACCCTGCATAGCCATTTAATGAACGTCATGGCCTCCAAAATCTACCCACACCAATTGGAAACCCCTATAGATTGTTAATTATTGATTTGTAAAAAATATCGAACTCGAGACTTTGATCAAAGTTGACATTACGATTTTTTTTTTGATTTTTTTTGGAAGCTCAATATTTCGAAAATCCCATGCTCGATTTTTTTTAAACTTGATAAATAAAATTTTCTGGATATAATTTATGAGATTTGAAAAAAAAAAATGTTTTACCTAAGAATAACGGTACCCACCATACAAATGTTAAGAAATGGTTTACGAAAATCGTATTTTTCTCGAAAACGGCTCCGAGAATTTTGGTAAATTTTTTTTCTTTCGTTTAATTTTTACGATCTATAATTTAATAGAAAAAAAATTGAAATTATTATATTACTGTCTGTACCTACCATAGAACCATTTTTTCGAATTTTTAATTTCTCATAATCGGCATAACGGATTTTAATAAAATTTCTTCTAAAAAGTTTAAAAAACATTGCATTTCTAAACTTAGAAAAAAATATTTTCTGAATTTTTGAAAAAAAAAAAAAATCAATTTCTTTTTGAAAAATTCAATATCCCAAAGAACGGCTTAATATAGTTTTGGACATTTATTTTTTATTTGTTTAGTAATAAAAACTTTGAGTTGGTGTAACAATTTTTTTTCTTAAAATGTGTTAAAATTTGAAAAATAAAAAATCAGGCTGAAGATGGAAATATAATTTCCGAAACGCGTAGCGATTTATAAAACTTAGGTTGTGATATTAGTTTAATAAAATATTGAATAATTTAAAACTAAATTTTGTTTGTTTGTTAAAAGTTAATTTTTTTTTTGTATACGAGTATGAAATCTTATTTTTTTAAGTAACTACTAAAAGGACTTATAATTTTGGTTCTTGCATAAACCAATATTTGCTTGAATCACATGGCATCCTATTTTTACCTCCAACTACTAAAGCACCTGTTTTAGTCATTTAAAAAATGAATTGTATGCTTATGAACATGCATTTTTGAAATTCTTAGTCTATTACATAGGAGCGAGTTCGTGCAACCCAGTCGTGCATTTTATTTTTAAACCATTTGCTTTAATGGAATGATTTAAATTTTTTTGAGTTTCAATTTAAAACTTCAAAAAATTCCAAGTTTTGAGATCAAAGTGGGTTTTTATACTTCACTTTATCATTCATTGATATGATCAAATTATAGACTTTTTCATTTCTTATCAAAAATCTGAGAACCTTAATGAGACATAAATTATTTCCACTACTCACTCACCACAGCAATTTTTCACAATATCAAAGCTTCCTTCTATTTTAACTAATTTATTTATCGTCACTCTAGGTGTTTTAGTTGTTCAGCGTGTGAAATTTATCTCGGCTGCGAACTCACCTACCAGTATAGATGTGTTTGCCACTATTCGGATTGATAATGCCATTAGCTTTAATAGAATTAGTAGGAATATAGGCTTAATATAGGATGCGGCAACATTACTTTAATTCGTTTTCAAAACGTAGGCCTTTTTCAAAGTAGGCCTCAACGGAAAACTCAAGGTCTTCACTGTTCCAACCCATTATTCTGACTAAGACTAACCTGGAAGCAGACAAAACTGTAGGATAACGCCTTTCGGAATGAGAGAAATCCTGCACCAGCACATCCACCACAGATTTTCTTTCAAAATAGTATGCACCCTTTACTTACTAGTATAATCGGTGCATTTCAGCTTTTTGTATAATAATTAGCTAGTAGAACGGCAACATAAATCGTTAATTTTTAATTTTAATTTTAATTTTGGTGGGGGCAAAACCCCCATTTATTCGGCTTAATACAGGCTAATTCTTAATCTAACTTAAAAACTAAGAACTTAAGCTAAGGTTAGTGAGGGGGAGGACGGTTCAGAAGCAGGAGTTTTAAGGAAGGAGTGCTCAGGTTAAAGCCGAAGAAGCATATGTTTAAATTAACAGCCCGTAGCATGCGAGAGACAGGTTCGTTGGAGCCGTAAGAGGTTCGGTGGGTGGGTATATAAAAGAGACGAGGGTTTCGTGTATTACGGGGATTAGTATTGAGAGAGATGGAGTTGTAGAGCGACATGCAGTCAACGGAACCGGAGAGTAGTCGATGAATGAAGAGAATGTCTGATCTCTCTTCGTTCTTCCAACGAATTCAGATTGATTAGTTTAAGTCGATCTAGATAGGGAGGCAGAATCAGAGGATTGTTCCATGATAGACCTCGAAGAGCAAAGCGTAGGAATCGACGTTGGATGCTTTCGATTCTGGAAATATGAGTAATTTGGTAAGGGCTCCAAACTTGAGAGGCGTATTCTAGCAGTGGACGAACAAACGATATGTATAAGGACCGGGTTACATAGGGGTTGGAGAATTCTTTGGACCATCTTTTGACGAAACCGAGCACTGAGTTTGCTTTGAGAATGATATCGTCTATGTGAGTGAGAAAATTAAGCTCTGGGTCACATATAATGCCAAGGTCACGAATATTATCAACTGTGAGTATGGGTTGATTATGGAGCAGGTAGAGACGGGGAGGAGATTTGTTACGTTTGCGTGAAAAAGTAATTGATTGGCATTTGACGACATTAAGCTCCATGCAATTTTTTAGACACCAAACTGAAAAACTGTCTAGATCCTTTTGAATAAGCGAAGAGTCATGTGTTGAGGAAATGGTCTTGAAAAACTTGGTATCATCAGCGTACAGAGAGACAGAAGAATGTTTGATGACCCTATCAATATCATTAATAGCAAGAATAAACAAAAGTGGGCCGAGGTGGCTGCCTTGGGGGACACCGGAGGTAGCTAAGAAAGGGCATGAGGTGGCAGATCTAAATCGAACGCTGTAATAACGGTTTTCAAGGTAAAAAGAGATCCACTGTAACAAAGAGGGTTCAAAGCCGAGAGTGGACAATTTGAAAAGAATAAGCTTATGGGAAATTTTGTCGAAGGCCTTGCTGAAATCGGTTGAGATTACATCGACTTCGTAGCCTTTTTCTAAGGCTGAAAGGGTGACGGATACAAATTCAACAAGGTTAGTGGTTGTAGACCGGCATTTGAGAAAGCCATGTTGTGAGGGGGAGATGAGAGATTTGCAGTGGAAACTTAAGGTTTCATACAAAATACTTTCAAAGAGTTTGGGTATGTGTGAAAGTTTGGCAATGGGACGATAATTATTAACATCGCTCTTCGGACCCTTTTTGTGAATAGGGGTTATGAAAGATAATTTCCATATCTCAGGAAACTCTCCTTTATTTAGGGAAAGGCTGAAAATTTTTGAGAGGGGGAGAGAAAGGATGGAAGAGCATTTTTTTAGAAGTATGGCAGGGAGACCATCTGGACCAGGATTGAATTCATCGTTAAGTTGATTCAATTTATATTCGATGAGATGGGGATCGACGGAACGAGGGAGAAGCGGTCCAACAGAAAAACTTTATAGATAATTGAAATAGGCTGATTCAGGAACAAAGCAGTCATCAGCAAAAGATTGTTTGAAGAATGTAGCAAAAAGGTTGGCGATAGTGTTAGGATCGTTTGATGTTTCGTTATTGAAAGAGAGAGTGGTTGGGTAGCCATCGGATTTTCTTTTGTAGTTAACAAACTGAAAAAATGACTTAGGGTCTTTGATAAGGTTGGATTGCGTTTCCATTAGATAACGCTGGTAAAGGGAATTGTATAGCTCGGTGAAATGGAGATAAGAACCCAGATAGTTAGAGTAGTCAGTAGGAGAACGAGAACGGAGGTAAGTTTCCCACAACTTATTTCTTTTATTTCGCAGAGAACGAAGTTTGCGATTATACCAGGGTGGAGAAGTAGACGAGGTTTTGTGGCGGGAAAAAGGAACATAAAGAGAAATAGAGTTAAATATTTCTCTGTAGAATAAGGTTATGGCATCATTTACGGTTAAGTTGTCAAAATTGAAGGAGACTTTGTTGAGGTATTCATTTATTAGACGATAGTTTGCTTTATGGAAGTGGTAAGAAGACAGATCCGTAGGAGGGGTGGACTGTAGTGGAGAATCGTGAAAAAATGAGACAAGAAGGGGAGGGTGGAAGTTGTCGATGGTTGATAGAAAAAGGGGACTAGGTGAGACAGATGAGTTAATGGGGTCTGTTGTGAAAATAAGGTCTAGTTGCCTACCCATGAAATTTGAGATGCCACTAATTTGGCAGAGGCTTGAATCAGCGAGGCTATCTAATAAAAGACATTCTTTGGCAGATGTGGGATTGGAAGCAATATAAAACGAAAGATCGTCTGATGGAGACCATTTTAAATTAGGAAGGTTGAAGTCACCGAAAAGAATGATCTCATCATGGGGGTCACACAAATCGGTGATGTGATCAATCGTTTTAATTACAAGTTCATAGGATTCGATGGTTTGTGAAGGTAAGATGTAACAACAGACAACGTAAAGTGACTTTCGGAGTAGTGAAATCTTAATTGACACATAATCAAGTATAGGGGAAGAAGATATGGCAATGAGGGAAGAGTCAATAGTATTTTTTACAGCAAGAAGGACACCACGGTTAGGGTAATCATTGGTGGGTCGGTTAAGATCGTCATCGCGATAAACGTTAAAAGTAGAAGGGAACAATTCTTGATTTTTGATGCTGGGGATAAGGTTCGTTTCAGTTAGTGCGTATAAATCAAAGGGTAAGGCATGAGTTTGTTGCAAAACTGACTGAGTTTTGGAACGAAGGCCTCTTACATTTTGATAGTAGAAAGAAAAAGGGAGATTTTTGGAAGAAGGAGAAGCGGAGGTTGGGAAAATATTAGAAGCGAAAAAACATCATGGTCAGCTCTGTTACGTTGAAGGTGCGAGATCCGCTTTGAGTGAATATATTGTCCCAAGGCCTCAAGGTCATTCGCAACTTTTTGGGGAGACAAATTAAGAAAATCATGGTATTTCATGAAGAGGTTCCTAAGACTGGGGACATCGGTGGGGAGACCTTCTTGTTGAATCGAAACCATTACACTTGTTTTCGTTTTACCTTCAAAGCAGACGGAGTCCGGTTTATTGTGCAGATATGCCAAAAACAGATGAATGTTTTCGTAGGTTTTTTTATCTCTAAGCCTAGAGAGAGCATAGCGGCATTCAGTGGATTCACTAGATTGTTGGGTGCATTTGACTGTAGGGGGTAGAAGGGGGTCTATAAAGGAAGATGAAGGTGAGATTGCCGTTGGGAAAGTTGTAAAAGACTGAGTGGGGATTAATGGAGGGGTAATTGATGTCGGGGGAGAGGTAGAGTGGACTGAAGAATAAGAGACGGGGATTGATGGGTTTGGTGTAGAAGAGGATGTGTTGTTAGGTGTTTTAGAAGTTGGCGAGGGATTAAGAATATGAGATCTGCGAAAATTAGAATATTTGGCTCCAGAATTGAGGTTGAACTTTGAATTAGAATTTGTTGGGGGTAAGAGATGAGTTGAAGGAGTTAGGTTAAAGGAAACCCTTTGACCTTTAGGTTTTGATGGATTACCGGATAGAGATGAGTTCTGGAATAGGGAACGAGAGAAGTTAGGTATGATGCCCATTTTGAAGGACCAGTTATTAGGGTTTTGTTTATTTCTGGATGTCGACGGCTGATGTGGCTTACGAAAAGGGTTTTGACGTTGCTTTGGTACAGAGGTGGGGTCTGGTATAGATAGGTTAGATGAAACATGTTTCTTAGAACTAGGATTTTTATGTTTAAAAGTTGAAATTCCGGTCTTCCATTTGGATAGCATCATGTTCTCTAGGCGAAGCGATCCACTAGGGTGGTGAAATATCCAGGCGTACTTTGAGGAAAACTGGATTAACCAGGGCCTAGTGACTCACAGGTATCAATCTTTCCTGTGTGGATGTTGTAAGTCGAAGGAATGGAAAAAAACATACAGTTGTCTGACAAATTTGAAAAGCTGATGAGAGTTACTTTCTCATGAAGATTCACCACTCAAAAACACAATTCTGTTTTCAGATATCATGGGCTGGGATTCGAACCATAATTCTTCAGTGTGATAGTTCCATTCACTAACGTGAGGAGTAAGCTTCATTACAGTACTCAGTCTAGAATCTACACTGAACCAAATTTGGTAGTCATATTGAAGAAAAAGTAGGTAGAATTGAATAAAGGTGATCAATATACGGTCAATGAAACCTATCCGTTGTTTCGAAGAAAATTTTGTTATATTCAAGAAATATTGTCCTTTTGAAGAAATGCATAAAATTTTTCGTTATGGTGTTAAATCCACAAAATGATTAAATTTCATCCTTCTTTCTTGAAATTTAGTTAATAATTAATAGGTATCCTTTATGAAAATTTCTTCAAAAAATGATTTTTTTTTTAAATTGGTTTTATTTTTTTTTTTCTTGCTTTAAGTTGATATCTATACATACATAAATAGTAAAAAAAACTTTTAAAACAAATTTGTCCTTTCGAATAATAACAAATTGTTTTCGTAAATATGACAAAATTTCATTCGTTTGAATAAAATACTAAATCATTTATCATTTGAAGAACCCTTATTCATTTTGAATCTTCAGTCTTCAATATAAAGAAAAATACTATGAAAAATTGATGATTTGAATAATTGATTCTTCAAAAATTAACAAAATATTTTCAATATCACCTACGCGATTTGGTTCAGTGTAGGTAATATCCGTTTTTTTTTTAAGAAAGCAGAGAAAACAGTAGTTCTTATGACTTGGTAGCCAAGCTTTTTAAATGTGTTTTTCATGTACAGAATCAACAACCGTACTGAAACTGAGCGCTTTCAAATATAAAATTCTTCTTTGGATAGTCGGATAGTCGAGTCTGTGTGCGAATAGAAAGATGCAAAGGGAGGAAAAACTACGACCGCTTACTCTTTGACAACAATAATCTAGCTAAGAGAGTGTTTGAATACCAGCCGAAATGGTTAAGTCAACAAGAAAGACTGAACCTCTAGTTTAAAGACCAAAGTATTTCGAACGTCAGAGCTTTTGATCCGCTTATCTGGAAGCAGGTACTCGGGATCATAGAGATTAGAGATTTGAAAGCAGCCACCATATCTCAGCCAGAGACAGTTAATGAATCAGAAACCAATTAATCAAGCAAGTACAAATTATTGAACCTTACTCTTAAAGAATTTATTTTTCCTTAAAACTGCTGAACATCGAGAAAATCTATAAAACCAAAGAACTAAAACAATCGTTTCATTAAAAATAATTCAATAACTAGATAATTCAAGTGAAACGTTTCTGTTTATGTACTTTTTTTCTGTTTATCCAAAAGTACCTTCCCAAGCTCATTTTCTTGATTGCAAGCATCCCTTTCTCAGTCAGCATAAAACCGTAAAACCTCATTTGAAAAACCCCAAAAACCGAACAGACCATCTGGCAAGAAAAAGGTCAGAAGGAGGACGAAGCACGTTTTGTATCTATTTACCACCAGAAAAAGCAACAATATTTACCAACAATTTACGTAATAGATTTGTGCGTTTTTCTTCTTTTTTTTTTATTCGAGGGTGCGGAGTGCTTATTCAAGAAATAACAAAAAAAGGTACAAAGAAAAATAAACATAGAAGCCAAAGGAAGTCAAACCAACACCATAACTCTGCTACAAACCACACCTTGAACTGCCAATAAAATGTTCAGTACCCGCAAAAATCGACAAAAGATTGTACAAACAATAAAAACACACCAAAAAAAGTCCAAACCCATTTCGCAGTCATTTTATGTTCGCATCTGAGAAGTCCAATCACATTTGACATTTAGGTAAAGCTTTTCTCAAACTGCGTGCTCCACTGGAATTGAATTAAATGGCAAAGATTGAGTTGCATGCCTCACTATCGGATATCCTCTTGAAAAAGGATTACGGATGAAAGAGGTTATTGCCATCATATCATTCACCGACAGTCGAGTCGGTCTTTGGGCTGAACATTGTTTGTAAGCGACAAGTGTAACGAAGTTATACAGGGGTCTTAAGAGCTTGGCAAGGGGGAAAACTTGAACTAAACCATATAGCCATTTTCATTTCCATTCATAAAAGAACATTGTAACTGTCATAGTATATAACGAGGATTTAAAGATGGCATTCGATACCAACGGATGACGCTCAGATGATGATGGTAGGAGTTTGGGTAGGGACAGATTATGTGAAGTATAATATGACAATGATGGGAATGTTTAAAATGATAATGTAATTCGATATCCTCCGTCAGTGGACCAACAAAATAAGACAAAAGAAACTGAAGTACGAACGCTGAAGACCGACATAACACAAGAATGTTGTCTTTCAATTTTCATTCAGCAAAATATTTGTGCAAGAATTGTGTGTGATTCGTCCGACAAAAAAGCTTCTTAGACTCGCAGAAGAATTCATAGGAAATTGGAAGGAACTTGAAGTACATTATGCAGAATGTTTTTTCTTATTCTTTAAATACCAAAGGACCATAAATAGGTTCTGATTCTACGAGTAGGAGTATATTAAAAAGAGTTTCAAGGGCTCTATAAGTGTTCGTTCATCAATTTGACGGAGCAGAGAAGGAGAAACCTGAATATCTATAACTTCTCAGAAAGAACTAAAAAGAATTCCGGGTATCTCTTCTCTATGAATGTCAGTTTTGCGACATCAAAAGTGAGACATTTTTGGAGAGAAACAAAAATCCGTTTATGTTAATTTTGTATTAGTTCCTTTTTTACTTGCGATATACACAGCTGGCCAAAAAAATAGGTGCAATTATTGGTTTTTCATATAAACTCAATTTTTTCATATGTTTTCATATTTAAATATTATTTTAACAATAGTTTTTATTGGACTATAAATATTTAACAAAATATTAACATTTAACGCTTTTTAAATTAAGTTATTATATATTTTATAGAACAAAACCGTCGGTATAGACATTTGCGCCTGGACAAAAAATAGGTGCGTCTTCCTAAAATATCAATAATGGTCGTTTGTATACACATTTTGATGCGTTTTATCATCATTTTCGATTACCTTTTTCTAGTAGCCCGAGTGTCCGCCATTATTATCCAAAACTTTTTGAAGTCGGCGTGGCATTGACTCTACAAGCTTTTTACATGTTTCTTAAGGTATAGAATACCATTCCCTCTGAACATCCCACAATTGATTCCTATTTGTAAAATATTGGCTTCCTGGTTTTCTCTTAAGCTCATTCCACAAGTTCTCAATCGGGTTGAGATCTGGGGATTGACTTGGCCATGAAACAATCGAGACTTCCATCTCTCGAAACCAATCTCGCACACTCAAAAAATTTCGTGTGTAAATATTACTAATTCATGCGTACATTCTACGAATTTTATTCGTGGTTTTCAGCCACGAATAGTATTCGTAGAATGGAGGTTTATTAGTACATATTACTAATATTTTATTAGTATTCGTAGCAAATCAAACGTATATTGTACGAATACTATTCGTACAATGTACGAATATTATTCTAATATTTACCAATGCCATTCGTATATTGTACGAATATTATTGTAGAACTTACTACCATTAAATATGTTCTCTGAAATTTCCTTAAATACCTATTGTAAGAAATAATAACAAAAGATATTTATGTTGTAAGTTAAAAATAGTTTTTTAATTCATTTTATTGTCATATACAGGGTGATTGGCATAAGGTGTAACAAAAAGCTAGGGCGTGTAGGTTGGACTTAGACAAGAAAAAAATCGTATGGGAGGGGGGGGTCTATTTCCCCCCGTTTAGGCGGGAGGGGCAATTTAAGAAAAAAATCACTTAAAACAGAAAAAAAATTATTAAAAAATAACGGTGATACCTACAGAGTAATGCTATAGCATTTTGAAAATCTAGAAATACATTCTTTAATTTTGTTTTTAAATAAAGTTGTTCGAGTGAATAGTTTTTGAAAAATTAATTTTTAAAATCAAAATTTTGAAAAAAAAATGAAATTTTTTTTTTTAAATAATTTTTTTTTCAAAATTTTACGTAATTAAGTATTATTTTTTTATTCAATATTCAATGCTCTTTTTAATTTTTGATCAAACACAAAAAACCGGATGTCAAAATGTTTTGTAGTTTTTGAGAAAATCAAAAATAACAAAAACTACTTTTGTTCTAAGAAAAGCCTTTTATTTTAGTTTTTACGTTTTTGGATTCTTATGTAGGTGAATTTACGATTGAAAGGATTAACTTTCTTTTTACTATTCTTTTAATTATTGTCTTATAAGCATACAATAATGTGACAAAGTACTGGATTAACCATATTTCACACATTTTTTCATTGAGAACACCTGCGTGAGAGCATTGGTTTAAAATTGACCTGCCACTTTTTTATTATGGTGGGGTCGGCTTGGCTTAGGTGCATTTACGAAAGAAAGGATTAACTTTAAATAAACAGTAATTATGTATTTTATCTAAATATGCATGTATTTATTATTTAAATTGATTTCAAGATTCAGGAACATTTTTGTTCTTATTTCGCAATTGTATTTTTCTGTCACTAGTTAGGGCGTGTAACGCTGCATTATTTAAAAAACATTCGCAGATCAATATTAATCCAATGCTCTCACGCATGTGTTCTCAATGAAAAAATGTGTGAAATATGGTTAATCCAGTACTTTGTCACATTATTGTATGCTTATAAGACAATAATTAAAAGAATAGTAAAAAGAAAGTTAATCCTTTCAATCGTAAATTCACCTACATAAGAATCCAAAAACGTAAAAACTAAAATAAAAGGCTTTTCTTAGAACAAAAGTAGTTTTTGTTATTTTTGATTTTCTCAAAAACTACAAAACATTTTGACATCCGGTTTTTTGTGTTTGATCAAAAATTAAAAAGAGCATTGAATATTGAATAAAAAAATAATACTTAATTACGTAAAATTTTGAAAAAAAATTATTTAAAAAAAAAAATTTCATTTTTTTTTCAAAATTTTGATTTTAAAAATTAATTTTTCAAAAACTATTCACTCGAACAACTTTATTTAAAAACAAAATTAAAGAATGTATTTCTGGCTTTTCAAAATGCTATAGCATTACTCTGTAGGTATCACCGTTATTTTTTAATAATTTTTTTTCTGTTTTAAGTGATTTTTTTCTTAAATTGCCCCTCCCGCCTAAACGGGGGGAAATAGACCCCCCCCTCCCATACGATTTTTTTCTTGTCTAAGTCCAACCTACACGCCCTAGCTTTTTGTCACACCTTATGCCAATCACCCTGTATATAAATAAAGTTAAAAATTAATTAATTCATTAAAAATATAATTAAAAATCAATTAAATATTTAAAAACTCCTCATTTTATGTACTAAGGGCCACTGAAAATAAATTAAACATTTAAAATATTGAAAACTTCGGAAAAAAATTGTACTTACATTGAAATTCTTTTGGGATTAAAATTCCCACATGTATGTATGCTCTGCTGCTTCTGGATGCTGTATATTAAATATAAAATAAGCTTTAAAGCATATATATGTATATGTACATATGTCTAGGTACTTACCTCATCTTTTCGAAAAAAGCAGATGTTAGTCTGATCCACCAC
This sequence comes from Chrysotoxum bicinctum, assembly GCA_911387755.1. Classification (NCBI taxonomy): domain Eukaryota; kingdom Metazoa; phylum Arthropoda; class Insecta; order Diptera; family Syrphidae; genus Chrysotoxum; species Chrysotoxum bicinctum. Next base: position 46,292,840 of record OU426987.1, read on the forward strand.
TGCAGCACTTTATAAATAATATCACGTTTGAACGTGTTGACTAATGGAATACATTTAATTTTTAGAACTGAACACATATTATTTTTCTTACTCATGATTAGTAAATAATACTAATGCACTTCATGAAAATACGAAGTTATTAGTACATTCTACGCATAATGCGTACGGTCAACCTACGAATGAATTCTGTCTACTAATATTAGTTTTACTTAGTAAATAGTACGAATTTATTAGTAAATACTACGAATGCGAAAGATTAAAGTACGAAGTCATTCGTACGAGAAATTAACGAATGTTATTAGTTATATGTACACAATAATTCGTACAATGTACTCAAACAAATTGTTTACTTCTTGTTTACGAATGAAATTAGTGTATTGAACGAATAGATTCGTAGATAGTACGACAGTTATTAGTAAAATTTTACGAATGCATTCGTAGATATACCACTGTACAAATACTTCGTACATCTTACGAATATTCGTACAATGCACGAATATTTTCTTTACGAATATCATTCGTAGCCATTTTACTAATAAATTTTTTGAGTGCACAAGACCCGCGTATGTTTCGGATCATTATCTTGTTGAAACTTGCATCGGAGAGGCATATTCTCTTCGGAAAATGGGAGCATAACATCTTCCAAAATGTCCTTATACTTGTATTTAGTCAGGATGTTATTGATACGGAATGTAGAGCCCACACCATACCAGGAAAAACAGCACCAGACCATAATATTACCTCCACTGTGTTTAATAGTTTTTTTTTTTGGTATAGCGTGGGTGATAATCCTTTCCTTTTGGTCGTCGGACATTACGCCCCGAATCCGATGAGAATAAATTAATTTTTGTTTCGTCACTCCAGAGTACTTTACGCCATTTCTTAGCTCCTAAAAAACAGTCAAAGACAACAGCGGTGAGCAAAAATTGAATCACACCTATTTTTTGACCAGCTGTGTACATATGTGTAGGTACATAGGGCAAGTTCTGCATTTGAAAAAAAAAAATCGAAGTCGAGATTTTGATCAAAGTTGACATTACGATGATAGCGAAGACGAATTAAGTGGGTCTGACAATTCCGTCCGTCTGTGTGTATGTCTGTAGCTCGATCTAGAGCCTAAGCCACTAGACCTATTTTCTTCAAACCTGGTACTTAAGGGTCTTCGGTGATTCCCTAGAGGAGAAATTGATTTTTGTTTTAGCTCCAAAACTAACGGTACCCCCCTACACCCGTAATGCATAATATTATTTATCCCGAAAACGGCTCTAACGATTTTGATAAAAAAAAAATTTGGTGTGATATTATGGACATAGACTACATTTTGGTCAAAAAAAAATTTTGGGGCAAACTGTTAATAACGGTACCTGTCATAGAACGGTTTTTTGATTTTCGAATTTCTCATCAACGGCTCTAACGGTTTTAACCAAAATTTTTAGGCAGGAGCTCCTTTCCATTTGAAAAAATATAATCTAAAAATTTTTTAGAAAATATAGTTTTTGGATTTAAGAAAAAAAAATCAAATTTTTTTTTGAAAATACAATATCTTGAAAACGGATGCACGATCAAATTTTTGAATTACGTTTTAAAATGTAGTTCACTAAATACTAACAATTTGCAAATCAATTTTTTTTATACAAATTTTAAGGACAATTTAATACGCAAAAAACCATTTTCCAGTGTGTCTGTATGTATGTACCTCTCCCTACAGCCAAACCACTGGACCTATTTTCTTCAATCTCGGTAGTTAAGGGTCTTCTGTGCTTCTTTAGAGGGGAAATTGAAATTTGTTTTAGCTCCAAAACTAACGGTACCCCCCATACACCCATAATGCAAAAACTTATTTATCTCGAAAACGGCTCTAACGATTTTGATAAAAATAAAATGCACAACTGGGTCGCACGAACTTGCTCCTATGTAATAGACTAGGAATTTTAAAAACGAATGTTATTAAAGAAAACTGTTCATAAGGATAAAATAATTTTTTTTTAAATTCTTTTAGTAGTAAGAGATAAAAACAGAATGCTATGCAAATATGAATTTATGCAAGAACAAAAATTATAAGTCGTTGTAGTGGTTCCTTAAAAAAATAAGCTTTAATGTACAAAATTTTTAAAACATTTTTAAGAAAAAATTTTGGTACGCCAACATTAAGTTTTTTTTATTGTACGAATGAAAGTTAAATTTCCAAGAAAAATACTAAGCCGTTCTTGAGATATCGAATTTTCCAAAAAAAAAAACGATTTTTTTTCCAAAAAATTGAAAAAAAAAATATTTTTTTTAAAGTTTTGAAATGCAATGTTTTTTAAACTTTTTAGGAGCTTCTTTATAAAATATTTCATTAAAATCCGTTATGTCGATAATGAGAAAATCAAAATTCGAAAAAATTGTTCTATGGTAGGTACGGTCAGTAATATCTAGATTTCAAATTTTTTTTATTAAAATATAGATCGTAGTAATTAATCAAAAGAAAAAAAAATTTAGCAAAATTCTCGGAACCTTTTTTAAATTTTTTTTCTTAAAATCCAAAAAATTAAAATTTTGAATGTGTAATAATATGCAAATTTCGGAGGAGCTTCAGCATAAAAAAAAAAATTTAAATCGGCTATACCGTTTTCAAGAAAATCAAAAAAAAAAATGGAACAAAAAATAACAATTTTTCGGAAATTTTTTTGAACCATTATCTAGAAAATTAAAACCCATATCTTCCAAGTTTTTGGAAAATCGGCCGAGCCGTTTAGGCTGTAGTCGAACAGACTGACAGACAGATTTTTTCTACGAATGCATAACTTGCTTCATAGTACCTATAACTCGCAAATAAAAATTACGTGTGATATAACGGACATGGACTACATTTTGGTCAAACAAAATTTGTGGGAAAATGTTATTAAAGGTACCTGTCAAAGAACCGTTTATTTTAATTCTCGACTTTCTCATTATCGGCTCTAACGATTTTAAACAAAAATTTTCAGCAGGAGCCTCCTTAAGTTTAAACTAATATTGTATACAAAAATATTCGAAAAAATATTTTTTGGGTTTTTGAAAAAAAAAATCCAAGTTTTTTTTTTGAAAAGTCTTTGGCGCAAAATTTTAGTTTAATTAGTACGATGTTAAAGCTGTTTTAGTATGAAACTAAGTTAAAATAACGATATTGCAAATTTTAATCCAATATAGCGTTATACTTTCTCTACCCTTTTATTAAAGTTAAAACCATCGAATACCTATTTTATTTTTTTAGTATCGTCCTATTCGCAAGCGCCACAAAACGTCTGTTTACTAAGGACCGTACCAACAATCAAATATTAAGAGACGACTTTAATATTTGAGCGAAATGGACCATTATTTAAAGAGCTCTATAAAATTAACCATACATGTTATGAACTTAATATTTATGTGAACTCTCAATTATGAACACTTTATTGTACGGAACCTAAGAAATAAAATGCAGCATATATGGTCAGTTATATAGAGTCCATTAAATAATGCTTCATTTCGTTCAAATATTAAAGTCGTCTCTTAATTTGATTGTTGGTAAGGCCCTTAGTGTTTTGCACGAGCTGTCATTGTTTTAGGTGTTTTCAGAAGTAGCTTATTAAGAAAATTGCTTTAGTATGATACTAGTTAGAAAATGTTTAATATTAAGAATAAGTTAGTAACCTACTTTAACGTTAGAAAATTTTTAAGTAGTATCATAGTAATACCTTAATAATAGGCTGTTTAAAAAATTTTGCGCGAATATCTTTATTTTTTGAAATTATTTCATAAATAAAAAATTACTTTAATAATAAAACGATTTTTAAACTTTGTTTGTATAAAGTCATAGTTTTCCGGAAATCAGACGGCAATTCCATGCATTTGAACATTTCTTATCTCATTAAATCCATATTATATATTTATAAAATTTTTTTTTTTTTTTTTTAAAGTCAGACCATAAACAATTTTTTAATGATTTTTCAGAATTCCCAGCTGCACATTTGTTCTCTTTTACTTCACAGTTTTGGTCTCCTCAAGTAGGTGGAAGTTGAATTTTATGAAAGTGAGAGGGGGCGGGGGGGAGTAGAAAACCCAATTTTTGTATAAGTGCTTAAAAAACTAAGACTGAACTTAAACCCCAGCGGGAACTTTTAAAATATACTACGTAATTATAACTTTGTATGTCTGTCACATCGTTGCTAGTTCCAATAAACGGTCTTGACTGTAATAATTAAGCTCAGATATGTATGAAATATTTTGCATTACCTACCTCATAACATTGGTTATGTTACAAAAAACAATTTCATGACATCATCATTTATAATGCAAAAATCTTAGGTCTTATGACACATTTTCCTTTGACTTTGTTCTCTCTTCCCGCATACAATAAAACCACCGCACCAACATCATCTCTGAATGCTTCCCGAATGAAAAAAGAAAAAATGAAAACCATTTTCTAATACCACGCTCTGCACTTTATTCATTCCACACTCACATCACACACACGACAAAAGTCAAAGGAATATCATTAACCAGCATAAATTAAAAAGCAACAAAAAAAAATATTAAAATAAAACTTCAAGATATTTTCCTTTAAAATTTTGCGCTCATACACAGATGGATGTATTTTTTTTTTTCTTTTTTTGGATCATGGTATTTTTATTTCATATTATTTCTGCCTTTGGTACAGAGAAGCTATGGTGCTGCCTCAATAGTATCTTCATTATGCGTTCAGAGATAAAATCTTGAGAGGGTAATGGTATGCTCGTACATAGCGAAATTTAATAGTCGATTTCCTGTTTCGACTTCTTTTCCCTCTTGACTGTGCGAAATCCCAAAGAAAGGATGTTCTTCAATCCGTTTTAATTAAGAAATGCAAGGAGAGATATTAAATACAATTCACTGACGATATAAGATGGTTTAAGAATAAAAACTAAAATAAACTCGTACACACAGTGAAATGTGGTTCTTTTTGTTTAATGGGCTTTTGGTCTTTTACGAGTGATTTAGGAAAAACACTTCTCGAAAGATTTTATTTTTTAAATATTATTTTTTAACTTTCACTCAAAGCTTTTAACTTAATTGACAAGATATAAAAATAAGTCCATGGGAGGATTAAAGTTATGGTTTTGATTGTGTGAATCTTTTACGGTACCATCAGAAGGAGCGTCAGAAATTAATATATAGATACAATAAATAATATGTATATCGCTCTACAAAAATCAGACAGAAAATATTGTAAATGATTTTTTTTTTTTAATAAGTACTAAATTTCTATAGACAAAAATATCTCATGTAACCAAACTGGGCCAATGAAAGACGAAAGACCAGGAGCAGCGCACAGTAGTCCTTTTGTCGAATTTTGGTGATGAAAATCAACTTGCATGCATTAAATTAATAAAATTTGGTACCTATAAATAATTAATTTTGAAGGCTGAATATTCGGTGGTATTGGCAAAGTCAGAAATTTAGTCGAATTCTGATTTGAAAATGCCTAAAGTTTGTGCTTACATGTATACTTTCATGTGAAAGTGATTTAAATGCAGATAAATGTACCAAATTTGGAATAAATCAACTTCAAAATGTTGTGGAACGTTTCAAAGAATAAGAATTATTTTCATTCATTTGACATTTTGAAAATGGTATTTGAAGACCAAATGATCTACCTATAATCTTATTTGGTATAAACATGATCCATACAACAAATAGCATCCTTTAAATCGAGCTAGAATCTAAAAATGTGAATGTTATATTATAATTGACATTTTTGACAGTTAAATGTTGCCAACCAAATTTTTAGGACAAAAAATCGAAATAATATTAAATTAACAGTTTTAACACAGATAAAACAACCGTTTATTTGGCAATTTCCAACCACTTAGAATTTGCATTCAGTGAAAAGTAAAATAAATTATAAATAAGATTATTTCAAGCGTAAATGTGGTATAAGATAATGAGCAATTTAAAAAACTGATTTCTGAATTAAAAATAAACCTATGGAATTTACGATATAATATTTAAATATACATATGTATATGTGTCTATGAGTTCTTTATGGCAATTTATTTGAGATTTTCATTCTACTTTCCATTTTTTTTTTTGTGTTCGATATCTCAAAAATGATAAAATTGATTTTAATCTTTTTTTGTATTCTTAAGCTTCTAAAAAGTCTAAATTGCATTGTGAATTAAAATTTTCGAGAAATAATTTTTAAATACAAAAATCAATTTTAATTTTGTTTTAAACTCGATATTTCAGAAATCACATGCTGGTTTTTTTATTTTCTTAACCTTGGCATCTAACAGTTTTTAATAGACTCATCCCTTATGGCAATGTCTTCTTTCCCAAATCTCGACTATCTGAATACTGTGCCGGTACCTCATAGCGATCGGTCGAGTTGAGGAGGAGAAAAACAAATGTATTTCCTGTAGATATATGTCCATACTGCGAAAAAAGGACACGTAGTAGCTTTAACATGGTCACTATGCTTCCTCGATAATGACGTGGACTCCAGTGAAGATATGATTTTAAATTTAATTCTTTTCGGAATAATAAATTTCATCCCGAACAGGGAAAAATGTATCAAACGAAAAGAGAATTCTTGGTTTAATTTGAGCTATTAAGAGGTTAATAGGGTCAGAAAATTAAGTTTTCGATGTTGTAAAGCCAACCCTACTTAGGAAAACAGTAATAAGATCAAGAAAGCTAGAAAGACCTGTAATGATCTAATTCAACGAACTAAACGTTTAGATGACCAACAATTGCATTCCTAACTTTAAACAATGTATCTTGCGTATTATATCCTTGCATATTGAAGCCTCTTTCAAGTAAGTGGCACTCAAAACTTTATGGATAGCTAACTAGCCTTAACTTTCACAACAGATCTCATTACCTCTTCAGTCTCACTCATTCCCGTTTCTCTATCTTCTATCGATAGCTTCCCTCCCCATGTGACATTTTATCGTAATTTATTCTTTTTCTCCCTGCAGATCTATCTTCTCATGACTTTTATAAAAAATAAAATGCACGACTGGGTAGCACGAACTTGCTTCTATGTAAAAGACTAAGAATTTCAAAAATGAATGTTATTATAGAAACTTTTCATAAGCATAAAATTCATTTTTTAAATGACTAAAAAAAACTTCTTTAGTAGTTAAAGATAAGAATAGGATGCCATGTGATTCAAGCAAATATAGATTTATGCGAGAACAAAAATTATAAGTCTTTCTAGTGGTTTTTAAAAAATAAGGTTTTATATAAGAAAATTTTAAAACATTTTTAAGAAAAAATGTTGGTACGCCAATTTGAAGTTTTTATAATTGTATGAATAAAACTTAAATTTACAAAAAAAGGATTGAGCCGTTTTCGAGATATTGCATTTTCAAAAAACAAAAAATTGATTTTTTTTTCAAAATTCAAAAAAATATTTTTCTTAAAGTTTTGAAATGCAATGTTTTTTAAACTTTTTAGAAGTTTCTCTCTACGAAATTTCATTAAAATCCGTTGTGCTAATAATGAGAAATTCAAAATTTAAAAAAATCGTTCTATGGTAGGTACAGTCAGTAATATCTTGTTTTCAAAATTTTTTTATTAAATTACAGATATTAAAAAATAATAGAAAGAAAAAAAATTTAAGCAAAATTCTCGGAACCGTTTTCTGAAAAATACGATTTTCGAAAACCAGTTTTTAACATTTGTATGGAGGGTGCCGTTATTTTTAGGTAAAATGAATTTATTTTTCTCATATATTGTAGATTATTTTGCCAAACTTTTATTTATCAAGTTTTGAAAAAATCGAGCATGGGGTTTTTGAAATATTGAGTTTTCAAAAAAAAATTTTGAAAGTTTTTTTCAAAAAAAAATGGAAAATTTGAATACACAATAATATTCAAACTGCTGGGAAGCTTTAGCATAAAAATAATGATCAAAATTGGTGGTACCGTTTTTGAGAAAATCAAAAACAAAAAAAATGGTCCCGAGGGGGGTACCAAAACTACTCATTTTTTTGGAAAATTTTTTTCAACCATTACCTAGGTTTAACTAAATTTAATTTTTTGAATTTTTTTTTAAATCGTTGGGACAGTTTTTGAGAAAAAAAAATATTTATAAGATTTCGAAAAAAAAAAATCGTATGGCAGGTACCGTTATTTTTGGTCTTAAAAAATCAAATCAAAAAACATCCGGGGGTAAAAAATCAAAACCCATATCTACCAAGTTTGAAGAAAATCGGCCGAGCCGTTTAGCTGTAATCGAACAGACAGACAGACAGAATTGCCAGACCCACTTTTTTCGTCTTCGCTATCATCGTAATGTCAACTTTGATCAAAATCTCGAGTTCGATTTTTTTTTACGAATGCATAACTTGCCTTATAATACCTACCTATAAGTCACAAGTAAAAATCTCAGATTAATGAATATATCAACGGAGTTTCCTTTAATTTTTCTACCTAACTGTAAATATTGTAATAATATTGTTTCATAGAGAAATATTTGATTCGATTTATCTTCTTTTCTTAACTGAAAATTCACATTTTCGTCACCTTGTAAAGGCTACGATCGTTGTGAAACAAGAGGAATAAGTATTGGGCAATTTTCTAAATACTATAAATATCAAGGTAATTATCATCATTTCACCAAACTTTACAACTTCCTCTATCAACTTTATTTGATATAAACCCAAAGCATTTTTATTAAAACCCTATTTCCTTCTTCAGTTTGTCAACTTGAAAATTCAAGGTAACATTGACTCACTCTCTCTTTCAATAACGAAACTTCAAACGAAGGATAAAAAATAGTCAATTTGCTTGCTACTTTTTTAAACAATCTTTAACGACGACTCTTTTATACCTGATTATTATTATTTCAATTATCGAATTTCTTTCTCGGCTCAGTTCTCTACCTCATATCATTGACCCATTTCTCAACGAAAATAAGCTAAATGAACTCACTGATTAGTATACTCTCCGCCTATATGGCATCCCCGACATATTTCTGAAAATATGCTCTTCCACACTCATTCTTCCCTTTACCTTTACAACAAAGTTCTCTTCAGATCTACATTTTTCGATGATTTTTAACTATCCTCGGGTTCCTTCAAGGCAGCCACTTAGGTGCCCTCTTTTTTATTCTTACTATTTTACAAAATTGAAATCGTCATCAAATGTTACTCGATGCCAAAGATACCAAGTTTTTTCAGGATCATTTCCTAAAAACATGATTTTACTCTTCTTCAATTTGATCTGAACTAATTCTCTTTCTTCCCGAAATGCATATAAATCACTTTCACGAAAACGCATCCAATCTCCTCTCAATCTCTACCTTTACCATTATGTTCATGTCGTTGGTGTCTTCATCATCCAAATCGGACAAAAAAAATTGGATATCATCGTACGATAGCACTAGACGTTGACGGTGATGGCCTGGCTATTGTCGCTCTCAAAGAAGTATGGACCAATAATGCAAAATCCAAACCAAACAGTAATTTTCTCTGGATACATATCAATTCGGTGGATCCAGATTTCTTTAATCTCTAGAGTAGATGGTGCGCAGAGCAGGCCTTAACATGAAGGGCACTATATTCAACAAATCTGTGGAACTGTTTGGGTACGCGGACAGTAACAATATTATTTTGTAATAGTCTTCAACAGTTGGTGAAGATCAGACGAGACTTGTTAGTCTTGAAGTGAACGAAGACAAGACCAAATAATTATATGGTTTCAACAAACAAACAAACATCTCTCAACCTATTAGGGCAAAACGTCACTATTGATAGAAAAACATCCGAGCTAGTTAAGGGAGTTCATGTACCTCGAAGTTAATGTTAACTAAACTAACGTCACCAAGTGAAGATCCGACGAAGAATTACCCTAGCAAACCGCTGCTACTTCGGTTAACCAAAACAAATTGATCCAAGACTCCTCACTTTTAAGACAAAGTGAAAGCTCTACAAAAATCTTATACTACTAGTCTTGAATTAATATTGAGAGCGGGTTTGCACTGCGACCTAAAGATCTATTGTGCCATACTACCAGTCCTGCTTTACGGCTCCGAGTGTTGGACTATAAGCAGACGAATATTTTTAGTCCTGTGTGCGAACTCTATCAGCTGTATCAAGATGTGGATGTAGTCCAGAAAGCCAAAACAAGTCGACTCCATTGGCTCGGCCTCATTAAGCGAATGGGCAACAATGCTCCAGCTAAGAGAGTCTTGGAATTCCAGCCCTAAGGTTCACAGCGACAAGGAAGACCAAACTGCCGAGTTTAAAGACCAAGCCATCGCGGATGCCAGAGCGCTTGGATTACTGGAAGCAACGTACTCGGGATCGCAGAGGATGGAAAGATGCCGTGCCTCAGGTAGAGGAATAAGCTGCTTGTAATAAGGCAAATTAAAGGGGGGTATTCCCCCCACCAAAATTGAAATTTAAAATCCAAAAATTCTAATTTATGAAATCATAAACTCAAAATGACCAAGTTTCTGGTTGATATAAAAGTCTTAAGGGGCCAATACACACGACACTTGTGTGCACAGACACCGTGTGAGTAAATTCAAAAGTTTTTTTTGGTGTCGGTGTCCCGATCGGTGTGATATTTAGTTGCAGCCGAATCGTTGTGCTGTGAGGAGTGCGTAGTTTTAATATTTGATAAAATGGCACTCATGGTAAAATCTTTCCGCTTTGAAATCTTTTGCACAACTGAAGTGTGCACGAATCGGTGTGCCGTGTGTGGTGGAATGCTACACCGGTGTATGCACACAAGTGTCGTGTGTATTGGCCGTTTTAAGGTACTCGACTTAAATATCAGTCTCAATATATTCCAAGGAAGCTCACTGATCTAATATTCTGAACATTTAAGAAAGGTACCCTTCTCTAGATATTTAATAAGGTAGATTCGTGTTTTCAATAGAATATTCTAAAAGAAAAAAGATCGAATTCTATTTACGTTTGTATCTTCAAACTTTGGAAATCGATGTAATCAAGCCATCCCATTTTCGTTCCGTCTCCCTGTGACAAACAGTACTATAAATTAAGATTAATTGATATCTATTTTCTAAACTGAATCCAAAAACAACAGTCCTAAATCATTACAACACCCGATCAACGTCACCATAATTGGTTCCGCAGTTTTTAGCCCCCAAAATGGTATCACAATTTTGGTATATATATATGTTCCTCCAGCCCCCACAGTTTATACAAATTTTATTTTTAATTAAACGATCGACGATCGTGTTATGTTATTTTAAGATATTTTTATATCTTTCTTGTTTTTTGGATGATAATGTGCTTAAAAGACAGGAAACCTCAGCTGGCATTAAATTTTTTGTCGCTGTGAGCTATGTTTTTGTTTTGATTGCTTTCTTCGTGGAACTTTCAAGCTGTTTGATTGAAGGCGATCATAAATCTCAATACGTATCCGAATAAGATAATCAGATTAGTCGACGGGGTCTAATGCTGTGTTTGGCTAAACATCCTGTTTATATTACAAATCGATGATTAAACTTGAAGTTGTTGTTCAATTTTATTTTTTTATAGTGTGTACTCATCTTCAACTTCGATGTTGCATCCAATGGGGTATATTCAATCAATCCACACGTAACATAAAAAACAAAGATTTATAGACAATTTTGCACTTTCCATTAGTCCATCGAAAAGGTAGTTTGACGTGTGTTTTTGTGGTGAATCTATCGTATACGAGTATCTTGCTATGAGAGAGCGCTCGCACAAAAGTGATTTGTTGCTTTGGTAAATAAACTGAAGTAAACATTTTAACACAACTTTCATCTGCAGATACACGACCGACGACTGCGACGATGATGACGATGATGAAGTCAACAGATAAAGATACTTGAAGTGATGAGAAGGAAATCTGTGGTATGATCTTCGTGCGAAGGTATGAAAAATTGCTTGGTTGCAAGTGGTTGTAACTTAACTTTGAGAAGAAGTGCTCACGAGAATTAAATTTAATTTTTTTTTATATCTTAAACTTTTTAGTGGTCATGAACATGAACACGAGATGAATTTCGAAGGTGACATCATGAAGTTTGTTTAAAGAAAAAATAAAATGACCTTATAACACGAACATCATCATGTGACTATATTTCTTTTATTTTTCATTTTAATAATGATCAATTACAAGCTTATGAATTTCTTTTGCCAAGCATCTTCTCCCATAAAAAATATGTATGTCAGTAGTTCAAGAAGAGTCTAGGTATCAACTTATTTTTATCAAAGAATATGAAGGTACATCTTAAGTAGTTGGTCACGATAATTAGGGTATTCTTCGTTGGTCACTTAATACATTTTATTTTGTGCAGCTTAAGTATAACGTATAAATACCTTGAACCTTCATAGTACCTTTGGAATCCAAGCAAGTTCTTAATACCTGACATTCAGTTTGGCTTTAGGGAAAACCACTTAACACTACATACCTGCTCCTGAAGTTTCATCATGACAACATCAAAGGCCTCAACAGTCATCGTGGTGTCACCGTCCGATAAATTTTCGACGTCGAGAAAGCATTCGATAGAGCCTGGTTAGACACTCTTATACAAGAACTTCATTTTCTCCATTCACCCCCGCCTTTTTCTTTTCTTTCTTCCAGAAACTTCTTTGTGCAATTGAGAAACTTCTCATCAAATATGAAGAACATCAAAGCCGGATTCGCACAACCTTCTAAACATGGCATCTTCCTCTACAACTTGATGACATTAGACCAACCGATCCCAACCTGCTTTGAAAACCTGATGTTTTCAACTATTGCTTCCCATCTGGTTTACGATCTTAATTATAGTATTTTTAATTGTTAAGTCTAAGAAAGTTTATACTTATAGGCAATAAATAAATAAATTACTTTAATGTCAGCGATGAAGAAACTCGGAATCTTCGAGAGAAAGATGCTAAGAATCTCAACCGAAGCCCACTTCGACCGGCCACGGGCAAAACAATACAAGAACATTTATTTCTACAGAGAAGCAAGGATAATAAAGCTGGACAAATATCTACCAAATTCGGGGCAAAAAAACTAGTGCAGATTACCAGTGTGATAGAAACCCTTTTGTTCTATATGCTTTTTCCAGAAATAGGGCCATAAGAGAGTAGAGCCTATCAAAAAATCAACTGGAAAAAATAATTTTACCTTGTTTCTTAAGCAAATATGAACTTATGCAAGAGCAAACATTTAAATTATTGTAGCAGTTCTTTTCTTTTTTAAATAAGAAATAAATTTTGGCAATCCAAATTTAAACTAATGATTTTTTTTTTACACATCCAAAAAGTATTTTATTTTTTTACCATATGCAAAAGTGTTTAACCTTTTGTAGAAGTTTAATTTATTTTTAATTTTATTTTATATAAGACAAAAATTAAACTTTAAAAAGAAAAACATGGTTTAATAGTAATAAGGTACTTTTACAAGTTGGAGTATTACAGACAAAAATTTTATTCAAAATTCTTGAACCCGAATTTGCTTGAAAAATTTAACTATACAAAATTAAAAATTAAATTTGAATTTTTCACTTTTTTCAAAATATTTAAAAAAGTAATTTTTAAATTTATTGCACATGCACTTAAGAATAAATTAAATTCTGGCGAAGTTCTTAAATTTTAATTTGTAAATTAAAACTTATTTTAGATTTTTAAAATTTTCTTCAAATTATTTTACGAATCCTTAATAATTAAGTGTAATTTATAAAAAAAAAAATAGTTTTAATTTTTGAAAATTGTATTTAAATTATTTTTTTCTTAAAATAACTTCAAAAATTATTTTAAACTCGAAGTTTATTTTTTCAATTTTTCTTGCGATATATAAAGGTACTATAGAACAAGTCAACAAGTATTGCATTTGGAAAAAAACCTAAATCGAAATTTTGATGAAACTTGACACGAAAAGCGATTTTCCTCAAGCTTAGTACTTAGTCTTCGGTGATTCCGTAGAGAATAAATTAATTAAAGATCTTATTTATCTTTTTGAATTTAGGTTGGACTACAGCAACATTCGGGAGTTTAGGAAGAGAATTTCTGTCCAACATATGTACATACAATAAAAAACAGGCCAATATTTTTGGCACTCAGTGCAACTCAGATGGGTGAAAATTCTGATCACTCGGAACTCAGCCGACGCGACGCGTCGACGCACGGAATCTGCCATACGATTTTTTTCCGATTTTTTATAAAGATTTTTTTTTTCAAGAACTGTTCGATAAACTTAAAAGAAAAAGATACACATTTTATTTAGTTAAATGGTTGAAAAAAATTTCCTGAAAAGTGGTTTTTCTGGAACCATTTCTTTGTTTTTGATTTTCTCAAAAACTGTTTAACAGATTTTGATCATTTTTTTTTATGCTAAGGCTTCCAAAAATTTTAATAGCATTGTGTATTCAAATTTTCAAAAAAAAAAATTTTTTTTTTTGGATTTTTAAAAAAAAGTTTCACATTTTTTTTCAAAACTCAATACTTCGAAAACCCCATGCTAGATTTTTTTTTAATCTTGAGTAATAAAATTTTTTCAATATAATCTACAAGATTTGAGAAAAAAATTATTTTACCTAAAAATAACGGTACCCACGATACAAATGTTAAAAAATGGTTTTCGAAAATCCTATTTTTCTCGAAAAGGGCACCTAGAATTTTGATAAATTTTTTTCTTTCGATTTATACTTACGATTTATAATTTATTAAGAATTTTTTTTTTAAATTAAGATATTACTGACTGTACCTACCACAGAACCATTTTTTCAAATTTTGAATTGCTCATTATCGACATAACGGATTTAAATGAATTTTTTCAAAAATAAGCTTCTTAAAAGTTTGAATAATATTGCATTTTAAAACGTGAAAAACAATATATTTTTTTTTTTGTTTGATAATTTAATTTTTAACAATTTTTATTTAAAAATTCGATATTTAAAAATCGGATTGATCATTTTTTGAAAATTTAATTTTTTAATTTGTATTTGAACAGGTACTAATTAAAATTTAAAATTAGCCTATAAAAATTTTGATTCTTAACAAATTTTCTATCTATGTAAAATATTCTTTTTTTAAAACTCTCCAAAAAAATTAAATGTTTTTGTATAAAGTTCAAAAAATTTTATTAGTTGAGATAATTAAGGAAGCTCTTCTAGGATTTTTAAAAATATAAATTGTGTGCTTTTAATAACTATTCATATAAACAATTTTTAACATTTCAAGAATCTTCAACATAAGAGCAAGTAGATATAATTTACTTTATTGTTATTTTGATCTAAGTTCAAAATTGCAATTTCGGTGTAAGAACAACGGATTTCGAAAATAGAGCAAAAGTATTTTTAAGACGCCGGCCAAAGTTTATTTATTCTTATTCTTAAAAATGAAATATATAGCTCCCTAGAAACAATCATCAAGTGACTCATATGAATCTTATCTACGTTCCTTGGTTATGGAGAGAAGGTAAACATTTGTTTTATATACTCAAAAGATCTCAGTAAGATTATGTAGTTTATCAGAATTCATTCTCAAAACTCTAGAAAAGCTGATCTTTTTCACTAGTAACATTCTCAGAATTTATAGAGATCAATTACATCTTCATATCAATCCTGATACTAATGCATTTGTCAATAAAAAAAATGGGGTTTTCGTGTGCCGATCTGACAATTCAAACAAATACAAAATGTTTTGCAGTTTGCTTCAAGGTCTATGTTTTTTGGAAATAAATTAATGAAAATAAAATAAACATCGTTAAACTGTTCAAATGTTTTCTGTTTAAAAGAGTGAGTCATTCTGTGACATACTCGTACTTAATGTTGACTTTTGATTATAGATATGAGAAGATATTCGTATATAGAATTATAGTTTTGTTATTGTTTGATATTTTTTTCCAATTAAGCCAAAACAAAATAATTAAACTGGAATTAATATTCTTTAATATGAGTAAGAGTTCTATAGAATAATAGTTTTAATACGAGTATTCACAACAATTTGTGGTTAGACTTTTCATATCTGATTAAGAACTTGATGTTTCAGAAAATAAATTAGTTATCCAATATTGAAAAAAACGTCTTATTTCATCGATTTCAACAAGAAAAAAGTTTCATCTATGAGTAGATAAGTTTTTTACGCCATATACTATGTGTACTTATATAAAAACGTACAAACCTATACCTACTGAATTTTGGCAAAAAAAAGTCGACACTGCTTAATCGGCTGAATGAAAACAATGGAAAGTAGCTAAAGCTTGATCAAAAGCGTTTTAGTAGAAGCTGTCATGTAAATCCTTCACTTAAATAGCAAAGAATATCTAGAATTTATAAACTATAAAAAATTATATTACGGGAAGGTTTATAAAGATTTCTTTTGTAGAATCCGCCCATTGATATGCCCACTTTCATTGTATATTTATTCCTTATTTATTTAAACGTTGAAAATTTAGTTTTCCTGAACACAAAGTATGAAAAGTGTAGAGAAGTTAGAATACCCGCCTACTACCACGCCTACTTTTCTGATATCTGATTATTTTCCTTTTATAACATGCTTAAAAATTTTAAATTTCAAAATTAAGATCTCTTGAATCAAAGCATGGCTTATGATTAAGAAATTACTGGAAAAACTTAGAAATTTGTCTGAGTATTTTTCCATATGTGGCTCGAAAACTTGGGAGGTTGGGCTAGTAATAACATACTTATACCTATATATATTTGAATACAAAAAAAGTGCACTAAAGTGAAGCCTAGATTTTACGGCTTGATATCTTGAGAGACCTAAATGCACGACTAGACAGCTCTAAAATGGGTCAATACGGTAGTAACTAGTAAAATTAGCCTAGCCCTGTTTTTTGGAAAAGTGAAAAAAAAAAAACAAATTGATTTTTCAAAAATTCAAATTCTCTTTAAGTTTTGAAGTTTTGTTATTCAAACTTTTTAGAAGCTTCTCTGTAAAATATTTCATTAAAATCCGTTATGCTGATAATAAGAAATTCAAAAAAATAGTTAGATGACAGGTACAGTCAGTACAAATAATTAAAAAAAAACTTATAAATAATTCTAAGAGCCGTTTTCGAAAAAAAAGACGATTTTCGCAAACTACTTTTTAACATTTGTATGGTGGATACCGTTATTTTTAGATAACATATTTTTTTTATTCACATCTTGTAGATTATATTTAAGAACTTTTAATTGTCGAATTTCAAGAAATTGAGCATGGGGTTTTTGAAATATTGAATTTAAAAAAAAATGATTTTTTTTCAAAATCCAAGCCACAATACTATCCAAACTTTTGGAGAGCCTTAGCATACGAAAAATTATGAAAATCTGTGTAACCGTTTTTAAGAAAATCAAAAATAAAACTAATAGTTCTAAGGAGGCATTTTTTGGTAATTTTTTGTCAACACTTAACTAGCTTTAATTAAATTAAATATTGTTAATTTTTTTCAAACTGCGGAATAATTTTTAAGAAAAAAATATTTTATGCAATTTCGAAAAAAAAGTTCGTGTGGAAAGTACTTTTGGTCTTAAAAATATTTAAAATGAAAAAAAATTAAAATCCTATATACCAAGTTGGACACACAAAACTTTGGAATAGAGAATAACGAACATGTACCATAATGCTGCTTTTAATAAAAAAATACTATTTTAGTGATTTTTTCAAATTTTATGTTTTTTTTTTCTGAAACGACTCGACGGCGCACAGTGGACATTTGTATGGGAGAGCAGAAAAAAAACCGAGCAACTTCACCGATTTGGATGAAATTTTTAGGAATGAAAGTAATTTCGGAAAGCAAGCAAAACAAATAATTTCTACCCACTGCCACTCCCACTAACAAGAAAATCTTCGAAATTGAAAAATATCCAAATTTTGCTACAAATAAAGGTTAAAGATGGTGCTTTTTTTAAGGAAGTTGGCTATTAAAATTTTTTACACCCACTTATACAATAGGCAGTCTTCTTTAGTGTGATATAATAATCGGAACCACCCAACTGATTTGAATAAAATTTTTAAGTATTATAAAGTACGTATTATGAATTCAAAAAATGGTAAATTAAATTTTTAGTAATTTGGAAAATAAAATTTCGCGAAAAGAAATAAAATAAAATAAAATAAAATGCTTGATGCATCGAATCATTATGTTTGTATTGTCAGTTCAGACGTTCAGTTCAGTGTTTTTATGACATAGAAATAAAAAGAAGTGATGTGAAAAAAATTTGTGGGGGGGAAAAATTAAACATGATATCTACCAAGTTTAAAGAAAATCGGAGGAGCTTTTTAGGCTGTAGTCGAACAGATAGACGGACAGACAGAATTGCGAGTTCCACTTTTTTCTTCGCTTCGCTCATTTTGTCAAATTTGATCAAAATCTCGATGTCGATTTTTTTAGGAATGCATAACTTGCCTTATAGTATACCTATAAGTCGCAAGTAATAACAAGCCAGATATTTTTTTTTGTTTTACGACTATTTTAAGACAGTTAATTAGGCTTTTAAGATTCTTAAGTGTTATCTAAGACAGGCTTGCAAAAGCTTAAGTCACTTTTTAGCTTAAGCTTGGCTTTAATTCACAAGCTAGTGGGTGACTTATGAATTAAGAAAAATTTATGAATGACTTATGAATTAAAAAAATTTTATTCTTAAGTCAGTTGGTGACTTGTGAATTAAAAAAATTTAAATCATAAGCTTCTTAGTGACTTATGAATTAAAAAAAAATTAAATTATAAGCTAATGGATAAATTCTGATTAAAAATTATTATTAATTGGAAAATTTATAAGCTTGCATGATAATTTTATGACACACAAAAGCTTGAAATCTACTTTCGTTAGTAATTAAATAATTATGTAGTCAAAACAAGCTTAATTTACCAACTAGCTTATGAATTAAATTTTTTTTAAATTCATAAGTCACTTAATAGCTTGTGAATTATTTTTTTTTTTAATTCATAAGTCACTTGGTAGCTTATGAATTTAAATTTTTTAAATCACAAGTCAATAACTAACTTATGAATTACATTTTTTTTAAATCACAAATCATCTACAGACTTATGACTTATGGTTTTTTTAATTCGAAAATTCGCAACCCTGATCTAAGGTCAGGCGCGCACATTCAATTTTTAGTTTCGCAACTATAAAGTTGCTAAAATGAAACATATGGGCTTATATGGGACACCGCGCAACTCGAGCAACTAAAAAGTTTGTGTTTTGACACAAACTAAACGATTGCCTTAAATTAATTCGCAACAGTTGAGCTGTTTTCTATAAGCGCAAGAGAGAAAAAGTGTGTGAGCGTGAGTTAAGAGTTGCCAGTGCGCGGTACTCTATCAACTGGTGATTAAACTATTTGATTTCGATCACAGTTTCCAGTGCGCGACTAGCCTAATTCTGCTGAAAATTCGTTCATTCCTTTAGTCTGTAGATGGATGTGAGTATATGTACAAATGTGGACACACAGACAAACGGACGACCGATGAAAGAAACCACTTTTTTAAAACTTCATCTCAATTTTGTTACATTAATTTTGACATCTAATAAATAAATAACAAAAAATGTCCCTCTAGAGCATGTTTTCCAAGTATTTCAGTGAAGTGTACGAATTCTGGATTTACTACGATTTCTTTACATTTAATCAAATAAGCGGATTTGACTGTACAGTGCCGAGATATATAAAAATCTTTCTGCACTTTCAATGATGCAACGAAATTCAATATCTATGATATTCCAATTCCAATGACACAAAGAGCAATCCCTTTTTTCTCTCATGACTCTAAAAGATTTATGAATGTCATCGTTTACTCCAATGGAACGTTTTTATTGCGAGGAGTTGTACCTACAGTTTGTATAGATAGATAGATACACTATCCATAAAGAATCATCAGAACGCATTTTGTAGTTTGAAGACCGAAAAATGCATCCATAAGCTCAATAGTAATGCATAGCTTACGAGTATGTGCAACACCTGGAGGAATTGAAACTCAATGACGATATTTTTTTTGTTTCTGCTGTTGATGTAATTCTTGGAAGCAGTACTTTTAAAATAAAAAAAAAAATGTATTTGTTTACAATGAAAGTTTGAACGTACGTTTACGTACACAATAATATTTTTTTTGCTTACGTGCATGAGTGATGAGGTGGGAATTTTTTTTAATATTTATTTTTTCTCTTTTTTGTAATTTTGCGGAAATTTCTTTGGAAAACGTGACAGCAGGAAGGTAAACTACAAATATTTATATGACAAAAAAAAAACAAGATAAGTTACCTGTCTCAAACAGAATTTCCAATTAAAATGTGAATCCGAACCTTCAGGCAGGCTTTCACGATTGTCTGACTTAAGTTCAGAGTGCGATATTTTTTTTTAAATAGTTTTAGGGCAAAAAAATCGAACTCGGAATTAAAATGAAACATGAGACAACGATAGAGAAGTGAAAAAAAGTTAGCTCAGAAGATATATTGTACCTATTTTACACTCTTAAGTAGATTATATAGGCATGTACATATGTATAAGAAGCTCTAGGTTAAACAGATAGGTTGATAAGAACAAATATTTGGCAAAATCCTTCGAAAAAATTAAAAGTTTAAATTTTTTTTTCTCTTTATTGACTATGTGCTACAGAGATCCACGCTTTACAGTTTTAAACAAAATTAAATGTTGCATGCAAAATTATGATACATTTTAAAAGTTCCAGATATTACAATTCAATATTCATCAAATCTAAAAAAAAATATGGAAGTTTCAATTAATTTTATTTTCTTACAAACTTTATGGGAAATAAAAATCTATTTACCGACATTTGCTACTGAATTGTCTAACCAATTAAAAATGCTTTTGCCAGATTCTCATTTATTTAATTTTACAATAATTTATTTCCTCCACAAGAGCTTGAGGGGTACACAAAAAAAACCATTCAACATTTATATATTTGCCACAAAAATCGTGACTTGAATGTACACCAGCTTAAAAGAGGTATTTAGGTAGTCCTCAGGGCAACTTTAAACTGGTAGAAAAAAAAATAATAGAGGTCATGACTGCATATAGAGACAGTGGCGTAGCGAAGGGGAGGCGTGGGGGGTGTGGCCCGCCCCGGACGGCAGAAGGCCGGGGGCGGCAAAATGTAGCCGGTGAAGCATTTAGAATAGAGATCATTTATGTTTCATGACAGAACGTTTGACAAGTCAACAAACAACAATGACGTACATTTGAAATTTGCCATCCTGCCTGTGATTCGTCGTTGACGCTCTCGGCTGATTTCCGTGAATTTGTAAACGGTGAGTAAGGCCATAAAAGTGCATTCCGTTACTGTCGCATGACTTACGAAACTAAAACGGAACGTTCAAAAACTCTCGCGAAACTGAAATGGAGCGTTCCGAAACATATATGTGCGAGACCACTAGCGGGGGCGTCAAGCAGTGAAATGAGCGCTGGAGCGCTAGAAATGAAATTGTCAAGACGTTTAAAAATAAGTTTGAGAAAGTTCTAGAGGTACTGGAAGAATTGATGGATTCATCTCAAACTTCCGATACAAAATCGGGAGCCAGTCTTCTTCTGACAGCCATGCATGCAGTCATTCAACTTCCTCACTTTTCTTGGCTTTTGGGCTGCAGTGCTACCTGAAGTTGATGACGCACAGATTTACCTGCAGCAACGTGGACTGAATGTGGATAAGTGTGAGCAGAGACCGTTTCATCCAAGCCGCAATCGACTTTGCTAAGACTCTCTGTGAAAAACTCGGAATCGAACTCAAAATGAGAAGAATTCGCAAGAAAAAACACATGCATGGCAATGAATCCGCAGATGCAGCTTTGTCTCAGGAGCAGGAACTCCGTCGAGAGGTGTTCGCATCATTTGACAGGTTCATTTAATAAATGACTGCTCGATTCCAGTTAGTTCGAGAAATGGCGACAAACTTTTGGACAGCAAGTACGAGTCTGATCTTTAGAAGACATCGACAAAAACGAGTTTCAGATGGAGCGGAAGCGTCTCCAGCAGTTTGTCGCCAGTTCTGAATCAGAGGAAAGATATAAGAGGCAAAGAACTACTGGAGCTCCTCCAGTTCATTCAAAAACTGAATCTGGGAAATTCGGTCCAACTATAATCAACTTGATTCGTATATACTTGACCTTGGCAATTAGTGTCGTTAGTTGTGAGAGAAGTTTTTCGAAGTTGAAGCTAATCAAAAATTATCTCAGATCCACTATGAGCTCCACTAGACTATCAAATATTGATTTCGACAAAGTTTTTTCTGACTTCACAACTCGTAGGGCCCGTAGAATCCGTTTGTGAAACTGCTGATCCTATTTTACCTTCAATAAAAGATATCTCATTGCCTGTGAAATGATGTCTCGAAATTTAATTTTAATTAATTATTGAATGGGGCGGCAAAATGGGTATCCCGCCCCAGGCGCCAAGATGGCACGCTACGCCACTGTATAGAGAGCCTAAACCTAGTAGCTTACAACTCTTAAACATTTCTGTGTGTTTGGAGAAATGGATTATTCTTTGGCATAATGGTTAGTGCGTTGGACGTTCATGCAGAAGACCTTTGGTTCGATTCACTACTCATTAGCCATTCGGAATGGACTAAACGATTAAACTGATAGACATCGATCCAATTTTCAATTGGTCCCTTTCCGCTACAAGTTAAACTTTTGAGAATGGCTGAGTGAGCACTGTATCTTACTAATTTGTATAAGTAAACTTCAAACGCTGGCCTTTAATCACTCACAAGCCTGCCAAGAAACCTTACGATTTTCATAATTCCACGAAATAGGGAAATACCGCCAATCTCTTGTAACGAAGCGTTACAACACATAAATACAACTAATCGTATTACCAAGCGAAACGCGACGCCTTATTAAATGAGCATAATGTACATTCAGAGTACACCTCAAGTGACGTAATCATTACGAACTTGGAATTCCATATAATTTAGTCTCTTATCTTCTCAATTCACACATACTTATAGCTGCATATTTGGTAAGACGAAGTTAAGAAAATGACAAAATTGTCTTTTATTCTCGTCCAAGTGTGTGGATACCCTTCTAGTAAATAGAGAATTTAAGATCGGGCCGTAAACAAAAACATTTTATAAGGCGTTTCGGGGAAAGGGAGGCAATACTTTGCTTGTGAAGCTGATTTTAATTTTTGTTAAAAATTATTAGGACATTAGCTAGAGTAATAACATAAAAGCCTTTTTATTATTGGGATTATTATTTTTATTGCTTAGTTATTTACTAATCTGATCGTTTTATCTTTCTGAGCTCCTCTTCAAGTAGCTCATTGGAGAGATATTCTTTATAGCTCCCTAGATTGCGTGCTAGAGACATAGGGCTTCCCTTAAGGATCCCGACCGTTTAGTTCCTTTGTATATCTCTTCAAGAATAGCGCTGGACAAGGTTGCCTTCAGAGAGTTTTTGACCGTTTTGTTCCCCAGGTTGCGTGCTGGGGAGACATGATATGAAGTACCGCGTTAGTTATTTTAAGCTATTGAATATTGTATTATAAGAAATAATATGTTATTTATCTTAAGAGAAAAAAAATTATTGTAAACTACATCATATGAAATACCGTGTTAGAAATGAAAACTAAGAAAGAAATTGATTGAGAGCTAGGCAGTATTTATAAAAGCTATTTAGACCCTCCAAGTCCAAGTTTGATTTTTTCGGAAGAATCCGGGCCACCGACGAGCTTACCTCAGCCACGAAGAAAAAGCATCACACTCTATTTTTACTTGCGACTTACAGGTACTATAAGGCAAGTTATGCATTCGTAAAAAAAATCGAACTCGAGATTTTGATCGAAGACCAAAAAAGTGGGTCTCGCAATTCTGTCTGTCTGTTCGATTACAACTAAACGGCTCGGCCGATTTTCGTCAAACTTGGTAGATATGGGCTTTAAATTTTTACCCCCGGATGCTTTTTGATTTGATTTTTTAAAGACCAAAAATAACGGTACCTGCCATACGATTTTTTTTTCGAAATTTTATAAACATTTTTTTTCTCAAAAACTGTTCGCCAAATTTAAAAAATAAAAATACAAAAAAATTTCATTTAAATAAAGCTAGGTATTGGATGAACAAAATTTTCCGGAAAATGGTTATTGAGGGTACCCCCCATGGAACCATTTTTTTTGTTTTTGATTTTCTCAAAAACGGTACAACCGATTTTGATCAATTTTTTTTTGATAAAGCTCCCTAAAAACATAAATAGAATTGTGTACTCAAATTTTCAAAAAAAAATTTTTTGGATTTTAAAAAAAAACTTCAAATTTTTTTTTTTCAAAACTCAATATTTCGAAAACCCCATGCTAGATTTTTTTTAAACTTGATAAATAAAAGTTTCTCAATATAATCTAAAAAAAAATTTATTTTACCTAAACATAAAGGTACCTACCATACAAATGCTAAAAATTTAAAAAAAGGTTTTCAAAAATCGTATTTTTCTCGAAAACGGTTCCGAGAATTTTGCTAAAATTTTTTTTCTTTCAATTAATTTTTACGATCTTTAATTAAATAAAAAAAATTTTGAAATTAAGATATTACAGCTTGTACCTACCATAGAACCATTTTTTTGAATTTTGAATTTCTCATTATCCACATAACGGATCTTAATAAAAAATTTTATAGAGAAGCTTCTAAAAAGTCTAGAATACATTGCATTTCAAAACCTTAAATTAAATATTTTTTGAATTTTTGAAAAAAAAATCTATTTTTTCTTTTTTTGAAAATTTGATATCTCCGAAACGGGTTAATATTTCTTTTTGTAAATTTAATTTTTATTCGAACAATAATAAAAACTTTAAATCGGCGTACCAGAATTTTTTCTTAAAAAGCTTTTAAAAAGTTTTTATATGTTTTTTTTTTTTAAGAAACCACTACAACGACTTATAATTTTTGTTCTTGCATAAATTCATAGTTGGATAGCATTCTGTTTTTTTCTCTTACTACTAAAAGAATTTAAAAATTAATTGTATCCTTATGAACAGCTTTTCTCTAATAACATTCGTTTTTAAAATTCCTAGTCTATTACATAGGAGCAAGTTCGTGCGACCCAGTCGTGCATTTTATTTTATAATTATGTTTGTTAATGTGTGATTGGTAAAATCTACTGGAGGAAAGGGACAGTCCCTTAAGAAGTACCCTCCTACGTTTCAGGCTATAACCAGATGAAACTCAACAACATCCTTAACGGACTTGAATGACATAGGATTTATCATAAGTTTCATCACATGGAAGTCACAATTCCTAAGGTATACATATTGATCTAAGTGTGACGGTAACAAGATCAACTGTCAACGCAGCCACCTAAAATGGTTAATGTAATTTAGCGTTGGCCAGATTGGACGCGAGATAATGTGTTCATCGTATTTGCTACTTCTAGAAACGCTCGGTGAATTTTTTGATGACGTTATGCACCGTCATCAAAAAATGTGTGTACTGCTGGTTTCACTTCTAGGAGCAATTTCCAAATATGTTAGCTCTCTCCAGCAAACATCACAACCGTATATTCTTACCATGCCGTCATTACCGTCTTCATATTCCTTCATTAAAATCTATTTTTCTCGTAAGAAGTCCTTAAAATCAAACCCACGGTCTATTCAATTGACGCAGAAGCATCTGTTAACATTATTTTAGATCATGTCTACAATCAACAATCAAATGAGATAGAGCAAGTCGTCATTACCGTTCGGTCTTAACTGTCATTATTGAGTGATTAGTTATAGTACTAGGAGTCGTAGTACCCCTTGACATGAAGGTTAGTGCATTTTACTGCCAGTAGAGGGTATCGAGATCGAATCTCAGCCTCTGTAAAAATGTCTTTCAGGGTTGAACTGTCTCTGAGAGTATCTGTCAAAATCGGCAGAAAATTGTAGGTTCCCTGCATTCATGGCAATACATACATAGATACATGTTTGTTGTTTGTGTCACTAGGCTAAGGCCACTCTACAAGACGTAATGGTCTATGATTGTTGGCCTCCAAGTGCTCAATTGCTTCTGGTTTATCGGCACACCAATTATGCTTTACATATTCCCAGATAAAAGAATCTAATGGCGTCAAATTGCAAATTGCGGCTAATAAGGAGCTCCATTTAGTGAAATTAATCGTTCATTAAATGTTCCTTCTTAATGATAGCGCATTGTGTAGCATGTGGCGCTGAATTGTCAAAACTAAATGTCTGAAACATTAATGAAATCATCATTTTTTAGGAGTCTATTCATGATGAATTGGCAAACCAAACTAAATCTAACTAACTTTAAAACAACTGACAACTGTCAAATTAGCTGTCACAGAAAACAGTGCTGCCAATTTGAAATTATCTGCCTCTAAAAAAACATCCTTCATAATTTCAAAAAATAAATAATTTAAAATTGTATTTTATGATAAAAAATATAACGAAAGTATTTATGTACCTACTTTAGATATGGAGTTAAATTCGTAGATCTGAAATTAAAAAGAATAAAAAAATTGTTAAAGCCTTATTAAAAGCAATTTTATTTAAAACAAGATTAAACATGGTTCAAGACTTTATAAAGTAGTTAAATATTGAGTATTGTTAGATATTAGTGCAATTATTAAATTGTCAAGGACTACATAAGTAATACATGTTTCCTTTCTTAGTGACCTTTTATTTAAGTATTTAAGTGTGCTTAAGGTCAATTTTGGGTTATTGTTTTTTTTTTGTATTTTATATGTTATGACGTTTCGAAGCACATCAGATATACCAGTTTGAATTTCCCCTCTTGTTAAATATCCCATTTTTTTAAATTAAAACTTATTATTTGTATTCGTTACCCAAAATTTTCCATTTCTTTAACCTGAAAAATTATTACACGAAGCTTTTAGTAGATATTCTAGGGTACAAAAAAAAAAAAAAAAAAAAAAAACGCCTTTGATCTACCCATTAGTCTGTTCTCAAAGAAAAAATAAACCATAAATAAAACGAAGCCCTTAAATAAAAATCTAAAAAAGAATCTTCTTTAACCATAAATTAACAACAACAAACCACATATTGAATACTTCTCAATATTTATTGTCCTCTTAACAGCCTTTTATTATAAGCCCTCTGCCATCGAACTGAAGTACAAAAGGAACCGTCAAAATCAATTTTGTTTGGTGACCGATTAAATGAATTCGTTTCTGCCTCTGAGGTTCAAATTGTCAATTGTCAATATTTAAGATTATTGTCGAAATAAAATAGAAAATCGATAGAAAGGAAACCAACGAATATAAGCAGAAATTACAGCAAAAAAGAAAGCAAAACCTTCTCTAAGGATACGACAACATTGGTAGTCCTTATAGGTATAATAACTCTGAAGCAGAATTTTTTTTCACAGGATCTCCTTCTTCATGCATTCGGAGACACACAAAAAATCTATTTTCCCGATGAAGATTCTTTGAACATACCACGAAACCAACTATACACGACGCGCAATACGACAACTTTACTGAAATCGAAATCTTGTGCTTCCCATAAACTCAGAGAACAAATGGCTTTTCTTGAAAAAGTACTTCTGTGTGAAATTAAAATTGGGAAATGACAGCAGTAAAGTCATTATACCACTTCAAGTATCAGTGTCTCGGCTTAGAACTTTTCTTGAAGATGATATGATAAATTATTTAAAATTGTTAAACTTATTTAATGAATAGAGTGTTGTAGTATAGTAATAGTGGCCTGGACTGTAATTAGGGTGACCATAATAATTTTTTTTTTGTATTCGATTATAAAAGTGTATTCTCGTTACGGCAGATCTTTGAAAAAAAAACCCCAGCAACTTTAAATCGACACCTACCAACTTTTCATGGATTTCAAAGCCGCATATAATAGGATCTATAGGGACGAACTAGCAATGTCTAGTTTTGGAATCCCTGTGACGATGGGGAACGCAATCTGATCTATCAGGGTCGGAAAAGATTTCAGGGATGCCTTTAGATGTCATAAAAGGTTTTAGACAAGGCGATGATCTTTGGTCCCGTCTGCATAGTGGGGGAGTGGAGGAGAGATATAACCATGAACTGTACAGTGAAACCGATATAGTCAAACGATTTAATAATCCAACGACTGAGATGGCTAGGTCATGTTGAACGAATGGACCCGAATGCTCTGGCCTGGAAAGTCTTTGAATCCATCCCCGAGGTTGTGGACACAAGTGGAAGAGGAGCTCAGCCAACTTGACTTCCGAAACTAGAGACATGGTGGGGTCAAAAGTCAAGCGAGATCAAAACGCATGAGCTTGGTGGCCAATTCACGTCACCTCTTCGAGAAATAATCCTACCCTACGATCGTTCATGCTGAATGTCAATCGTAGAGCATGCTGCACGAAATGTAACCGTCCTGCTGGACGTCTAGATCTATATAGTTCAATTTGGACCATAAGAAATTGGTTATCGTTGTTCTGTAGCACTCGCCATTGACGGTGACCAGCTCACCAATGTCGTTTTCGAAAAGGTACAGAGAGGGTGCACGAGGCTAAATTTGTTGTATTTGCTGGACGATCAAGATGTACATAACCTAACTCATGCCGACGTGTGTGCCGTTGCGTTGTCCTGGGTGGAAAAGAACTTTTGTATTCACCAAAAAACTTTTGTATTCACCAATTTTGGCTTCAAATCGGATTGGAATCGATTCAGCAACTCTATATATGCGCTGGTGATCGTTTAACCCTTTTAAAGGTAATAGATGTGAATAACAGCGCATCCCAAAAAAAACTGTTTACGGAAAAACCCACATTGGCCTTCTTCAGCTTCGATTCACCAGGAAAAGTCCATTGCTTAGACTGTTCCTTGATCTACCCCCCGATGAGTTTTACCGTGTCGTGGTGGGGAGGCTTACGTCTATTTCTCCGGATAACCCAGCTGGAGATTTAGACAACTAAGAAAACTCAATAGTGACCAGAGTAGCCACAGCAAAGTAAATCGATTGAGATAATGTATAATATAATGTTCTCTTTTGCTCTATGTTTTGGTTTTAGCAATCCTGGAAATATGATGTTAAAAATGAACTATCATTGATATCAAGAAGATTGCTTAGGACAATCGTTCCTAAAATAAAGTCTTATAAAAGGGTGAACACTCCTAGTGGTTGGTTACTACTTCGATCGATTGCTAGGTGTGTGTATCCTGAGATTGACAGGCCCTGAGTTTTGCAGTAACTCATCTGTAAGCGACCTTCGTTGACCTCGGTTGCGAAGCTCCACCGGAAGCTATATTCTGGCACCACGGGAGATAGTGCCCGGGAGTTAGAGATGGGTTGCGTAGTGCAATCTCTGTTTCTCAGACTGTCTATGAGGTAGGCCCCCTAGTGGGAGTATCGTGGTGGTTGTGGTTTATTCCAAATGCGGAGACATGTGGTTTTCAATCGTGCTTGAATGAAATGAAAATGCTCGTAAGCTTTTATATAAAATGGCTGCCACAACAAAAATATTTAACAGATCTATCTGAACATTTGGTTGCGTTCAAAATGATCGATTTAAGGTTGCGAGGCGATTTCAGGGGATTTAATAACCTATGCTCGTAGAAACTATAATGAGCAGTACTCGTTGGAATTTTTTAAGAAAACATTATCAAACAGAAACTAATTTCAAACTAATTTCCTCTGCAAATGTCTTGCTCTGGCCAAATTTAGAGCACAATCATTGGGAAGGACATTGACGAACTTTCGGAAATGAAGATCAAAGACTTGATCTCTTTTCTCAACTCAACGAAATAGCTCTAGGACAAACTTCGGTTACTAATGTGCCTCTCCCTCCTTAGATCCCAAGGTAGCGGACTGAGAGTTCACGGAATGACGAAAGTTTATGGTCCGGGGGGCCGGATGATCACTCAATCATATTGTCCACTGCTCTAGCGCTAGTCAACAGCCTGCCTTACTTGGGACAGTGTATAAATTAAATCGAAACCAAAAAGGGAAATGGGGATACAATATATATTTTTTTTTAATTAACAGACATTTTATGTATATAAATAATTATTTTTCTAAGAAAATCGTTCCAAAGGTTTTTGATATTCTTTTTGCATAAGTTTATATTTCCTCAAGAAATCAGTTGCAATTTTGGTTTTTAGTCCAAAAATCTTTAAGGAATTTTTTTAACAAATTATGGAAGTTCTGCTTTTTTAAATTCTGTGTTTTCAAAATTATATGTAGGGGAGAGTGGGGCACATTTGAACACGGGGCACATTTGAACATTGCTAATATTTTATATATTTTACTTTATTACTCTTTTTTAAAAGTAATTTAAAATTTTAACCTGTCAATACCATATCCATAAATGTCATTGACTTTCCTTGATTCTCCCAGTTGTCTCTCAGTTGTGAAAGGTCCTTTTGCTAGTAGAAGTGTTTTGTTTTCGTTTTTTAGTTGTAAGAGTTAAAAAAAAAACTTACTGAGCCATTTTAAAACAGGAACAAGTTTTCTTCGAGGAAAAATAAATTTTAAACTTAATTACGGTAAGTTTGTTACTGGATATATTTCAGTTAAATATTTATAATAAATTTTATGTCACTGGAACAGTTGGGGCAGATTTTCTGTTCTATAGAGCAAGTATTGGGTTTAGGTAAAAAATGTTTTTGTAATATCGTCCGTCAGTCTCTGCGTCTATACGTTCTCTGTCTCATTTTTGAGCTATTGAATATTGAAAATAAGACCTAGTTGAAGCTTTTAGACGGGTCGCACAAATCTTGAAATTTTTGTAGCTTTAACTAAAATATTCTACTTTAAGCTATTTTTATTCACACGAATTGAAGCTTAGGCTTGGAAAATAAGATAAAACTAAATGAACTTATAGCATTGGCTATTTTAAAATAGCTATTACTAGAAAACATCTTTAACTAGCTAGCTTAAGCTTATTCTTATTCACTAAAAATCCAGCTTTTGCTTAAAAATCCAAGTTTTAGATTTAGCTTTTTTTTTGTTCTTATTAATCTTTGTGGATTTTTGTTTTCTTTCTACAAATACATGAATATGATATAACAAAAGTATTAATTTTGAGTTTTATTGATAAGTTCTTATTAAAAATTAATATAAAAATAAAATTTAAAAGTTCTTTTATTCAGTAAAAAAAAATTATATCACTTTTCAAAAGTGGCCCTTCCAAGTTCAAAACTGCCCCATACATGGGACACTTTTGAACATAAAAACCTATTTTGTTTGGAGATAAAAATTCAATATAAATATTTCGTTAAATGGACCATATATTTTTTCTAAATTGAACGTCAATACCACTGTTCCATGTGAGTAAAATACGAGTTTCAGGCTAATTGCTCGAATATTGTAGGTTTTATCAGTCTTGAAAGCAAAAAGTGTTCAAATGTGCCTCACTCTCCCCTAGCCAATATTCCGCAATAGTGAAGATGAAAAAAATCAACAAGAAAAATATAATTTGTGTATTAGAAGGACACGAAGAGCTCAAAACTGTGCATGAACATTAGCATTTAAATATTGGAGTTGAAGTCACTTGAAGTTTCAGTTAAACCAAATTATTTATTTCAAAATTCTGTTGACAGAAAATTCTGTCTTCCAAAATTCTGCTTATGATAAAAACTCGTTTTTTTTAAATTCTGTTTGTACCAAAATCCATTACTATGTTGAAAACTCGGTATTTCTTAATTTTGTGTTTTTTTTATTTCTCTATGTTCAACATTCTGTTTTTTTGCTTATGTCTTAACTGCGTCTTATATTCAAAAATTGACACTCCAAAAAAATAAAATTCAACAAAGAGTTTGAGGGATACTTACAAAAAAAAAGACTTGCTGTGTTTTAGAGAACCCAAAAAATGTAGAAAAGTTTTTTGAAATGGTAATTTTTGTAAATCCACAACTTCTCTTTTTTTAAAAGTAGAATTCTATAAAACGAAATCTTAGACACAAAGTATTATAAAATACATACTTCTGTATTTATACTGAATAAATAAAAAACTGTAGAAATTTTACATTTCTCTTGAGATGTATTCATTTAAGTAAAATATCTACGAACTGTTCACTTTGAATCTACACTGGCAACAAGATTTTTGCTTTGAAAAGTGTTAACAGTATTTCCCGAAAACAGAATTTTCAATTTTGTACAACTAGTTATATTTTGAAATGCAAAATTTTAGAATATAGAATTATGATCCATGTATTACCATACAGCTCGAAGAGCAAGCTCGAAAAAATATTTATTTAATTTTCTGTATAATCGTTCTTCAAAACCAACCATGGTCACCGTATTTGTAATTTTCGTATTTTTTGGAATTAAATTTGCGTAGTACAAACAGCACCCGTCCGTCTAAATTCATTGTCTATTTAATTGTTAGCTAAATGAAAAACAAAAAGGAAGCTCTGGTAAATGATGAAATTGTATTTTCACATTTCTCCGGGGGCATTACTATAAAGTTAAAGCAAAACACACCAAAAGACCTTCAAGAGTTAAATCCAATATTAAAGGGAGACAGAGAGAGTAACTTAATTGAAATTGATAGTCCTGATAAATTTTATAGCAAGGCTATATAAATGGTCGTGTCTAACCCAAAGTAAATTGGATTGCCTGAGATTGAAAGATTAGAAAACAAAGTATGAGTTGCCCCTATTACTATTAATATTGATTTTGAAATTTAAGAGTTTCAATTTTAATTTTATTATGAAGGATTTCATCTAGAGGAAAGGACATGATTTTGATGGTGAATTATGGTATAGACCGAAATATTGTGGCAGTGTGAACCTTCCTTCGTGTGGACTAGTTATGAAGACTGAAATAATTTTTTAAAATTTAAAAAAGAAAAAGAAATTGAATTCCGAAAATTCAAACTAGAATATTTTGATGGATGAAAATTTAAAGATTGATCGACCAATAATAATTCATACAAAAAGAGACTTATGAAATAAATAAATTGGAAGCACAACAGCTCGTGGAGAATCTGAAACTTTCGACTCACAGCTATCAATCGTTCCTTTAAGCTTGGAATGGGCGAGGCCTTTAATTTTCTGCCGAGTCTGAACGGCTTAGACGAAAGGAGATACCGTTCGAGAATTTGTGACTTCCTCTCAAGAGGCACTACTTCTGAAAAAAAAAACATTTTTTTTTTTATGTGACAACGGCTTGGTGCTGAAACCAGTCCTTCGACATGATAGTACAACGCACTAACGTCAAGGCTTACCAAGAAAAGAGATTTATGTAAACCACTAATTATATCAACATTTGAAAATTAAAAACAAATTGAATCTTTTAATGATTTTTGGAATTTTTTTTTTTTTTTTTTTCAAAAATGTCGTTGGTCAGAAAATGGTAATGATATACAGCCTTAACCACATAAGCAATTTTTCTCAAACTTCAGTCTGGTCCGTGAAAGTGTACAGCAGCAACCGAGTTAGTTCGCCAATGACAAGAACTCGGCCAATCACAAGCTTCAACTAGGCAAGTTTTACAAGTTTTTTATAGACAATGCAGTTTGCTCACTGACTGGACTTCAGTGTTTTGAAGAGTACACAATTTGGACCAAAAAATCATCTTAAGCAACCAGTCGCATTTTTGGATGAATGGCTGTGTAAACAAGCAGAATTGCCATAAATGGGCCGACGACGACGCCAACCCACAAGAGGCTCACCAGATGAAAATGCATCCTCAAAAAGTTACTGCTTGGTGTGAATTTCGGGCCGGGGGCAACGTCATTGGTCTATACTTTTTCGAAAACGATGTTGGTGAGGTGGTCACCATAAATGGTGATCGCTACAGATAACCAGTTTCTTACGGCTCAAATTTAACTAAGGTTCAAGTGCCACTTTCTAAGAGTGGCACTTGCATTGAGGATACTCAACAGCTTTCAGTTCTAGGTAAGTGCATCACAAACCATATTTTGTGGATTGATCACATATTTGAGGTCGCCAAAAACGCTGCTAAGTGCTTTGGTTTTCTCCGCCTATGCAAGAAGTTTAACTATAGTCCAACTGAAAAATTTGTATCTCTCGAACACCGCCGCAATGTTTCATATCTTTCATTATTTTATTATTCCTATTAACAGTTTCTAGTCTAGTCAGTTTAGTGAAATAGCCAGTTGCAGAATAGAGAATTCCCATTAGTTTAACCTTGACTCTAAACTCGGACTGTCAAGTACAGATATTATTTTTTTAGCAGCAATACACGAATGTGTTTGCACTGCGCACTGTGCGGCAGTACAAGCGTCGGGTCATCTATCAGAGAGGCAGTACGGTTTCCGGAGGGGCCGTTCTACGGTCGGAGCAATACAAGAAGTAGTGCACGCAACCCAAATCGCCCAACAAGGAAACCACTACTTGAAGAAGGTCGTTTTGCTAGCAACGCTGGACGTACGAAATGCCCCCAACACGGCCAGATTGAGCGATATACTGAATGCGCTCGAACGGAGATTCCACATTCCAGCATATCTCCTGCGGATAGTGAAGGACTATCTCAGGGATCGAGAGCTCTTTACGAGATCAGAGAAGGGCCGCGAAGGTAGGAACTAGGAAGTCACATCTGGCGCAGCGCAGGAATCGATATTAGAACCAGACCTCTGGAACATCTTCTACGACGATATCCTTCGCATGGAGATACCTGATGATACCTTTCTGGTCGGGTACGCTGATGACATCGCCGCGGTGATTACGACACGAGACACCGTTAACGCGCAAATAATGTTGAATCAGGTTATGCGACGAGCAAACTCGTGGATGGAAGAGCACGGGCTCAGCCTAGCCACGGAGAAAACTAAGATAGTTCTTCTGACGAGGAAGAGGATTCCCACACAAATCGACTCCCAAATTGGGTCCGAAGTCATAAGAAGCAGCGTGGTGGTGAAGTACCTGGGATTGAGACTCGACACAAAGATTACCTTCTGACAACACATAAAGGCAGCAATGGAAAGAGCCTCAAAAACAACCGCATCGCTGAGCAGACTGATGGCGAACGAAGGGCCCAACGGCTAGCAAGCGAAGGTTACTAATGGCGACAACACATTCCAGCCTTCTATATGGTAGCGAAATCTGGGCGGACGCACTTTAGCAGGACAAGTACCGGAAACAGCTGGCGGCAGTGCAAAGACGCGGAGCTCTACGTGTGGCCAGCTCTTACCGAATGGTGTCGGAACCAGCCGTCCTTGTAGTCGCTGGAGTGACCCCCATCGATCTCCTAGCGACGGAAAGGAAGTACGTCTACGACAAAAAGCCGGAAATAGGGGTGAAAGCGGCATCCAAGGAAGCTAAGCAGCTGACGAAACAGAAGTGGCAAGAGTGTTGGAACTCGGAAAGCAGAGGACGATTCACGGCGAGGATGAGCACGAACGTGGCTGAGTGGAAGGACCGCAAACACGGTGAAGTTAACTATTACGTTACCCAGTTACTCACCGGACATGGATACTTCAACACCTTTCTTCACAGGATCGGCAAAATGAGCAGCCCAGTCTACCAGTACGGAGACTCTCAAGAAGATGACGCACAGCATACCTTCTTTGCCTGCAGAAGATGGGAATCCGAAAGAGAAGAACTGGAGGGAAACATCGGCATCATCACCCCAGACAACATTGTCGAAAAGATATTGACCAGCGAGCAGAACTGGAACAAGACCTGCACCTACGCCAACCACCTTCTCAGAAGGAAGAAAAGAGAGGAAGAGCAGTTCGCGGCACTAAAACAGGAGCCCCCCTTGATGGTAATACGAAAGTGGTTCCGAGGGGGTATTCGTCGAGACAATTTTGGAGGTTTATCCGGTAGGCCGTAATAAGGTTAAAATCCCTTGGAGAGTCCGACACACGAGGAGGTAATGTAAGTTAATCGCAGTTATTAAACGTCAGCAGTAATTTTGTGTTGTTAGTGAAATTTTGCACTTGTTCCCGAACTTACAGAACCACTAAACCGGCTTTAATAATTTGGGTGTAAATATGCCGAACAAGCACGTTTCCGCGCTGGATCCTAATGCATTGAACGTATCAATACTTTAAGGATCATAATTGAGCAGTGCATCGAATATCGATCACCTGCTATTCATTGACTTTGAGAAGGCTTTCGATAGCGTCAATAGAAAACTTATTTGGCTTGCTTTACGCAGGAGGTGTATCCCGGATAAATTACTAGCTATTATTAAGGCAACTTATGATGGATCTAAATGTCACGTTTTGCACGAAGGGAGGCTGTCAGAAAAGTTTGAAGGCAAAAGTGGAGCCAGACAGGGCTGCATTCTGTCACCAATATTGTTTCTGTTGGCGATAAGCCATGTCCTGCCAGTGGCCTTGAAGGGAAACGGAGGGATTCGATGGACTCTGACATCTCACCTGAAACATCTTGACTATGCGGACGATGCGACGTATGCTTACTCTCTCATAGAATCATGGATCTCCACCAAATGACAACAGGGGTGGAGAGAGAAGCAGAAATCGAATGGGGCTGAAAATCAACTCCGCGAAAACAAAGCTGATCAGCCTCGGAACCCAGTCATCTTCTCTCATTAATATTTCTCAACAACCGGTGGAGAAAGTACAGAGCTTCCAATACCTTGGAAGCATCATCTCTACCGAGGGTGGCACCGAACAGGACATCAGCAGTCGAATCGGGAAGACAAAGGCTGCTTTCGGTATGCTTAGAAATACATTGAAGAATAACCTTCTAAGCTTAAGAACCAAGCTACGGCTGTTTTGATCCAACGTCAAATCCGTTCATCATCATCATCGGCTCGACAACCGGGTTTCGGTCATGGCCTCTTTCAACAAGCCTCTCCACCTATCCCGGTCCGACGCCGCGCCATCCAGTTGCGCACCCCAAGGCTTCGGGCGTCCTGGTATACCCCATCTCTCCAGCGCAAGCATGGTCTACCACGCTGTCGTCTACCATAGAATGTACCACAAAGAACTTTCCGAGCAGGTTCCTCTTCGCTCATGCGAGCTAGGTGCCCTGCCCACCGGAGTCTACCGAGCTTAATTTTTGTCACGATATCTGCTTCTAGGTAGATTGCGTACAGTTCATGATTGTACCGCCTCCGGAATCGTCATTCATTAATAGATGTCTACAAAACATCCTTAGGATTTTCTGACTCAATCGTATATCAAACGAAGAGCTCCTCAGGAAAACGGGTCCGAAACCTATTGACTGTATTACGACGTCGAAAGTGGCAGTGGATCGGACACATGCTTCGAAAAGGTGACAACTGTATTGCAGCGTATGCAATGCAGTGGAATCCGCTCACTCAAAAAGAAAGAAGAGGTGGATGATCGAGAATCTCATGGAGAAGGACAGTCGACGAGGAG
This sequence comes from Chrysotoxum bicinctum, assembly GCA_911387755.1. Classification (NCBI taxonomy): domain Eukaryota; kingdom Metazoa; phylum Arthropoda; class Insecta; order Diptera; family Syrphidae; genus Chrysotoxum; species Chrysotoxum bicinctum. Next base: position 46,329,976 of record OU426987.1, read on the forward strand.
TCAGCCCAACTAGGCGAGAGTTGGAGGGAGTTGCGATGCATATCCAGGAACCGAACACGATGGCGAGCTGGCGTTGTGGATTCCCTATGCCCCCACTAGGGGCGGACATAAAAGGTCTGAGGACCTAACTAAGTAAGTAAGTAAATATAAGAACAATTTCATGCGACCTAGTTGTGCATTTTAGTGTTATACAGAACCTTTAAAATTTAAGGTGCTGTCTCGTTTATCGTACCCATTTCAACGGAAAGCTTTAGTTGATTATTCTCAACGGTCAAACCACACAACGAAGATTTTCGCCCTTTGTCTTTTTTATCTATTTACCGATTAGTATAAAGTGGTCTAGGGCACATTTCATTTTCACTCACAACTGTTAACTAAACTGTAATCTCTAAAAATGTTTTTTGTTTAGAAATATTCTCATGTCTTTCTGATTTACTGAATTTGATAGTGCCCATTACTACCTGGTGTTTCGCTGATAAACTTCTATCATCAACAAATTTATTATCATTCAGTAATTAAAACGAATTCCACAAGACATAAATCATCACCCATTAAACGCTTGATAACCCACCAATGAATAAGTTCATGAGATTAAAATATCTACGACCAACTTGCCATTAACAAACTCCATGCCATAATTATTATTTACAACTTGTAGATAAATACATCGGGTTAAGTGATAAACAAAAAAAAAGAAAATCACAAATACTCGGAGGTCGAAATAAAAGTATCTACAACCGGAACAGATATTAAAAATGAATTCCATTTTGTAATGAATAAATCAAACAATATTGCTGTCACGTAATTCCGAATCACGTTGTCAACATTAATCATTCAGAAAAAACTGACTACAATTAAGGCCACTTCAGCAGATAGCATTGTTGAGAAAAGTTCAGATATCTACCTACAGCAGTAGCTGGCTGATGAGCTTCTTTGTATCATCATAACCGTAACTCAGAAATCGTGCAGCGGTAGGTATATTCGTACATATTTTATGTTAACAAAAAATTTTAACTTTCGTCGTCGTTGTCAAATAATTGTCAAAGCTTCCTCAATCTTCCATAAAGATACTCTTAATGGATGGAAGAAAAAGTAAAACCACCCACACGGAATGTGAATTTCTAAATTGATCCGTAACCCTATCGACTATCAAAAGGGGTCAGGGATGGCGTGGCAGCGGTATCCATTGACATTTCAAATTGACAGGGAAACGCAAAATTTTGAGATATCTCTCCACCTATGTATACTTTCACTTCAAAGAGACAGCAGTCTCGAAGCCGCAGCCGGCTGCCTTAGAGCACCTTGCGCGACCAAGTTTGTTTCTCTTTTTTTTTGCATTGGTTGCAATACCTTCAATAAGTAGGTCTGTTTGCTATGGTCACCTGTCAGAAGGCCAAAAAACTCATTAAGTCGGAGTCATCAGGAAAATACATAAAGAAAAAAGATTAATTTACTACGAAGCGGCATGGCATGGCGTCGATGACTGAACGATTTCTCCGTCCAACGAGACTCAGACTGGTTTAGTTTATTTTTGTCGATACAAAAGTACCATACGCATATTCCCATCATCATCATCATCAGCAACCGATGGAACCACTTTTGTCAAATTTTTCTTAAACGAGGAAGCCCAATTTGATACCGGTTGATCGAAGTTAAAGCCAACAAAAAAGAAACACCTTTCTTCAGGTGCGGGTTACATTTGAGTGAATAAACTTATACACTTAGCTCGAGGGGTTATTTACGACCAATTTATAGAGGCTTACAGTGAAAATAAAACTGTTTAGTTTTGGTCTGTTGTTGAAGATGCATAGATGATGTGATGATCTCACGTTTATTGCCCTAGTCTTATAACTGGGAAACATCAGTTATATTAAATTTATTGTTTGTGTTTTTTGTAGGCATTTTTGGCACCATTAACTTGAATATCTTAATTTTGGAACTTTTTTTTGGGAATTTACGAAGAATTTATGTAAATTATGTTTTGAACATGGCCTATACCTATCTAAATGACCACTATTTAAAGAGTTCGATGATCGGATTGGCAGCTATAAATCTAGGGGTTTTGTATGCAAAATTAAGTTGAAGTTTTATCATTCAGCTTTTAAATCAATCTTGAGATGAAGAAAAAAGAAATATTCCATTAGAGTTCCGTTAAAACTTATGGAATTTAAAGTCAATTTCGATTTAATCTCGATTTATTGATAGGTTTTTCTTTTGTTCCAAAATTTGTACGAGTATGTTCTTGTAATTTGTTTGCAGCAAGGTCGATGGGGAAATTAGGGTAGAGAAAGGAACTGTTGATGACCATTGGTCATTTGCAAATTGAAATAGCAAGGGAAAAGGGTGCCGGGTAAGTTATTCCATAATCGTGTTGTGCGACTAAAAAACGAATACCTATATTTGACGGTAAAAATTAGGGTCGAGGGTGAACTGATAGATGAGCATTCCTAGTGAAACGGATAATACGGGTGAACTGATTGAGGGGAGGAATGCAACTGGCTATTTCACGTTTCACCAGATCACTGCTTATGAAAATAGCGGTAAAAATATGATAGACATGAAACATTGCGGCGGTGCTCTAGAGATAAAAATGTATCAACTAGACAACGCCTAACATTTTTAGAGCTCTCTTTTGAAATCTGTCCAAGGGACTCAAGTGAGTTTTTGGAGCCCCTGCTCAGAAATGAGAATTGTACTCGAGTTTCAGATGGATAAATGCTTTAGATATTTTAGCAAGCTCAGAAATGGTAAGAAACTTCTTGCATCGGCTGCAGAGAAAACCTAAACACTTAGCAGAGTTTTTGGCGATGTCAAATATGTGTCTCCTATAGATGCAAGTGTCATCCATGGATAGTGGCATTGGGAGAGAGTAAAGCTTTAGCAACAGTAAATAGCATTGAATTTTCGAAACATTAAATTCTACACGGTTTTCCGTTCCTCATTGGATCAAGATCAGAATTTAATGAGCTTATCATACGCTGCCGTTGGAAGTCCACATTCGAAGGACAAGGATGTGAATTTTAAAACGAATATGAGGTTACTGTTACAGCAAAACAATTTAGTGGATTAGAAGTTTCAGACAAGAAATCATTTATGAACATAAGGAAGAGTGTCGGAGATAAAACGGAGCCCTGGGGCACACCAGCGTTTATTGTGTGGATATCAGATTTAAAACCGTCGATTACAACTTGTAGTGAACGCTCCGAAAGGTAATTTCTAATCCAACGAAGAAGAGATTCATCGACACCAAATGCACGCATTTTCATTTAGAGAGCTTGATGCCTAACTCTATCAAATGCCTTTGAAATAGCAAGTGCAATATTGCCGGTCATTAAGAAGCTTTCCTACGCTGAAAATTGATGAGTGTTTCCATGACCGTGGAAAGAAGGAACGTTAGTGCAATTGGACGATAATAATTATAGAGGGCGAATCCCCTTTTTTGGGGCAGGCTAGACAAATCACCGCCTGAGTACTTAAATGCCCCACAGACCACTTTTTCGGGAAACTGAGTTAAAGATGCAGTTATACTAATTCGAATATTCTCTATCGTTTGGCGCTATCCCCGTTGCTCTATCTTCATTATTAACGAAGTTACATAAAGCCAGTTTGCTCCATAAACCACTAATTTGTGGGTGCTTTTAGTGCTTATTTGCCGCATATTCAAAATTTGTACTAAGTGGGGCAATCTTTCTAGAAGAGTTCTTAAAACATTCATTTAATGCATACAAGTGCCCCATATCCACAGAAAATGGGATATAGAGTATTTAAGCTCTTATATTTATAGCAACTACCGGTTCAATGAAGAAAACTTGGCGAATGCCATCATCGCCGTGCAATATGGGAGTAGTTCCCTGTTAGTTACGAAGATGGAGCTCCAGCTCATCTTCGATTCATTAAAGAGGAAAAAGTCAACAGGAGTCGATGGTATATCCAATATTGTACTTCGACATCTACCTAAGAAAGCAATTGACATTTATGCCACACTGTTTAACAACGCACTGAATAATGCATATTATCCAGGGCGGTGGAAGACAGCTGTGGTTCATCCTCTCCCGAAAAAGGGAAAGGACAACTCCAATTCGGCGAATCTCTGGTCGATAAGTCTTCTTCCGAGTATCAGGAAGGTATTCGAGAAAGTCATAAATAGAGCTCTGTCCAAGTGGGCGGAGGAAAATAATATCATACCGGATAATCAGTTCTGGTTTAAGGCGGGACATGACACCATTCATGCCGCATCTAAACTCGTTTCTGATATCCAATGGAACAAAACTAAAAATCAGTGTACAGGTGCCTGTCTGGTTGATTTGGAGAAGGCTTTCGACACCGTATGGTTAGAGGGTCTCTATCTAAAATTGACTAGGCTCGGCATAAGTAAACCACTATTATATATACTTTATGACATGCTCAATGGTAGAAAGTTTGTTGTCAAAAGTGGCAATGTAACTTCTACCGCAATCTTCGATATCAAGAATGGTCTTCAGCAGGGAGCGGTGAACTCGCCGATTCTATTCAGCATTTACACCAGCGATCTGATAAGTAGTCTAACTCAGGCAATTGCGTATGCCGATGACCTAATAGCGTACAGAACAGCTACAAAAGATGAGGTTATCAGAATTCTCTTACAACGTGACTTGAAAATCAACTTTCAGAAATGTGAAACGATTCTGTTTGGGACTCCGTTGGCTAGAGCCCCTAGGGATACTAGAAAGAACAGCTTCGTAGGCCGCACCGGCAACCACTGGCGAGCAGAAATGTGGTAAAGTACATTGGCATCTGGTTGGATCAGTATTTGTATTTCGACAGACATATAAATGCTGCTCTGAACAGGGCTAGGGGAGCCTTTGCCCTGACGAAACGGTTGTTTTACAGCAGCCGGCTTGACACCAGGGTGAAGGTGATTTTCTACATGGCCCCTTATCCGGCCAATGATTGCCTATGGGTGCCCGGTGTGGTTCAACGTTGCCCCATCTCAAATGGAAAAGATTCGGGTGTTTGAGAGGCAGTGTCTTAGACGTTGTCTTGGATTACACAGAACACCAGAATCGGAGTACAAACATTACTATTCCAACAGGACTCTATACAACGGAGCCAACATTAACAGAATAGATAATTTTTTGATAAAGCTGATTCGGGGTCATATTGCGAGAGCGATGACCTCAGCAAATAGCTTAATCTTTGGGGCTTACTACCCCAACACAGAATACTTCGAGAGTGTGCGTTTAAGTGGCCATATTGCACCTAATGCATTCCTCTATTTAGATAGTATAGGGTTGATCCAGGATAGAGAGGCGGTTCCGCTAATCTACCACGTCGGCCGTAGTACTGTGGATAGGCGGCTCCTTTATAGTCGAGACGTCCTCGCACAAGACGGAGCTGAGCGACTTCGGTTCAGTAGGACTGTGTCCGATCGGGACCTGAAAGACAGGGTAAGACAGGAGAACCAGTTTTGGTGGTTGTCTAATGTTGATAGCGATAGTTGACAAGTTGTCTTGGCCGACTTATATAGTTTTAAGAGTATTCTTAGGTAGGGACAGTCAGGGTGGCACAAAAAAAAAAAAAAAAAAAAAATCTCTGCTGCTGTGGCTGTTCTAGTTTTTAAGTAGTTTTAGTTTAGTTTTAGTTTATTTTAAGTAGTTTAAGATGGTTTAGGTAGTTTTTAATTAGTTTTACTTTAGTTTGTAAGTTTTATATAAAAAAATATAAAAAGATAAAGAATCCGAGTTTTTTTAAATTTTCTCGAGAAAAAAAAAATAGAAATAGTTTTTGAATGAAAAATAGTTTTTTAGGACGAAAGGCATTAGATTTAAGATATAGTTTAGCTTAGAGCGCCCGCATAGGGCCAGTAAGTTAGTTTTAAGTTATTGGATAATTAGGCTAGTTTTTATGAATTTTTGTCTAGCTTTAAGATAGTTTTAAGATTGATGAAAATAAAAATGAATTAAAAAAAAAAAAATGTATAGCAACTTAGTTACATTTTCAGTGATCTATATCTTTTAACATGCAAGAACAACATGTGGTCCAGGTTTCTATCGGAGGTTATTTCTATAACGCAAAAGTAAGTTTTCGCTTTGACGATGGTAAAGAAAAAAGACATCATTAAAGTTGAAAAGCAATTAACCATGGAGTAAATAGAGATGGGTGCATTAAATGCAGTCTTGTAGATTTTTTAACGATTTAATTTAAGCATTTAAGCATAAAATCACAAAAAGATAAAAAAAAATTAAATTAAAAAAAACTTTTGAAAATAAATAATACTTAATACAATGAAATGTTGATGAATTTTTATAAACTATTCCGAATTAAAAAAGACGTCTTTTCTGGTAAATTTTAAGGACCAAAGTTAGTTTTAAGTATTTTTCATACTTTAGTATTAAAATACTTAAGCATATTCTTACTTATTTTGTTGACTTAGAAATAGTCCAATATGAGAATTAGTAAGGTATACCCACTAAATTTATAATATTTTTTGTTTTATATTCTTATCAATAAAAATAAAAATTGTGAATTTTTTGGTTTTTCTTGCTTACATTGAATTACCTCCTTTCAGTGCATAACTATCCATTTCGGCTTTTTCATACTTTTATTTAAAAAAAAAAAAAAAAACCTTTACAGTTTTTGACTTCTTGTCTTTAAATTCCAACAAAGATATTTTCAAGTCGCGACGCTAAATTGAAGTCTTCGACTGCCTCGGGTTCTGCTGTACACTTTTACGAACAGCTGTGATGTTCTCATTTGGTAACCAATCAGCCAATATTCACATACGAATATTGGCTGATTGGTTACCGAACCGATCGTCTCAAATTTTGTCACCAAAACTTTGCCGACTGTGAACGGTTACCACAGGTTTGCAGTAACAAACACTCAGTTTAATAATAAGGTTTTATTATTTGGACGAGCTTTTTAATCGTGTTACTTGCCATGCTGATTTGGCATTAGTATAGTTAAATAATAAACACAATATTTGACAGATGTCAGCAAAACAACATAGACGGACACAAGCTGCCAAAATCTTCCCATGCCATTTAAAGAACCCTTTAGATTTATATTTGGTTATTGGTTCCCCATTTGACAATGCTTTCAAAATCAGAACTTACTGTTATCGAGCGTATCATATGCTGCCTTTCAAGATTCACATCCAAAGTACGTGAATCGAATATGAGAAGGTGAGAGTACTGCCGTCAGCAAAACAATTTAATAGCTAAGAAGTTTCAGACAAAAGACATGCGAAAGAGATTTGGAGACAAAACGGAGTCCAGTACAACTTCTATTGAGCTTGTATTGAGGTTCTGAAGGAATAGTTTCTAATCCAACGAAGAAGATCTTCATCAATACCAAATGCACGGATTTTCGATAAGAGAGCTTGATTCCAAACTCTATCATATGTTTTTGAAATATCAAGTGAAACAAAAATAAAATGCACGACTCGATGCTATGAAAAAGTACTTTGGAATTTAAAAATTGTTTATAAATATAAAAGCATGGATTTAATAAGCGCAAAACGTTCAAAAGCATAAAATTGCCGCCTGATTTCTAGAAAAGTATGAATTTATAAAGTTTAGAAATTGTTTTATTATTGCATTCATTTGTTATTAAAATTTCTTTAAAACAAATTTCTAAACAAAAATGCCAATTTAAAGTACTTAATAATATAGATTTTAGAAAATAATTTCAAAAACTAATCGTTCTCATGTTTTCAAGATATTTAATTTTCAAAAAAAAATTAATTTTTTTTTTTTTCAATCCAAAAACCATTTTTTCTAATATTTTTATATACAATATTATTTTCTATTCAAAGGAGCTCATGTACAAAAATGTTGGTCAAAATAGTTAGAGCCATTATTGAGAAAATCGAAAATAAAAAAAAAAACGTTCTATGACATATCATTTTTTCCTAAAATTTTGTTCGAGCAAAATACACTAAGGAATCACCGAAAACCCTGAAGTACCGAGTTTGAAGAAAATAGCTCCATTGGCTTGGATGTAGGTCGGAGGTACAGACATAGGGCCTTACTTAAAATAAAACGCTAATTTCGACTAGTATAGTATAGTTAACTGGAAGATTAAAACTAAGTATTATTTAGCTGAAAGCCTGGTGACTAGGGCTATATAATTTATTATATTAATTAATAATAAAATAAAAAAAAATTTAAATAAAACTAAGTAAAGAGTGGTTAAATCTTAAGGGCCGATGTTGAATGTGAACCACACCTAAACGTCAAGTTTTTTTTTCTGCATTTCATTTGACATTTCTCAATTTCAGACTAACTCAATTTGAACCATGGAAAGATACACAATCGAGCAACGCGTTAAAGTTATTCAGGCTTATTATGAAAATGGGCGTTCAAATCAAAATGCATATCGTGCACTTCGTTATTTTTTCGTTCAATTTAACCGTCCAAATGTGCGTACAATCGGAAAAATCAAAAATTTTAGCAAACCGGGTCGCGTATTGCCAAACTGTATATCAGTACAGAGCTCCGACGCTCTATAATAGACTACAGAATGCTCATTCAAATTAAGAGCATACTATATACTGTGTCAGATCAAAAGCAGATTTTTCTGTGTTGGTATACATTTTGCTCAGGAAACTAAGAGCAAAGTACCTGTGATTACAGAGCCATCGTTCACGTTGGTGTGGTTATTGTGTGTGGTGTGTGGTGCCGTGACATAAGGCCAAGTGACAAAAGGCCAAATTTGTTTGTGACTCAAGGCTACAGGCGCCTGCCTGGCGACTGAACATACCCTAAGCGGAGCAATGGAGTTGCGTGAGCGGGTTTGAGCCCCGAAAAGGGAATTAAAATCCTGAAAACCCGCGAACCGCGCCACCTAAGGTACTGTTGCTCAAGACAAAATATTTTATGTTTGGCCTTAAGTCACAAACAAATTTGGCCTTTTGTCACTTGGCCTTATGTCACGGCACCACACACCACACACAATAACCACACCAACGTGAACGATGGCTCTGTAATCACAGGTACTTTGCTCGATCTGAAATAGTACTCGTATATAGTTTGCTTCAGCTTTTTTAATATTTTACAAGCAAACTGCATGTGACCACAGAGCGCTCTGTGGTAGCATACAGTTTGCTCTACAATACTTTCAAATACGGTGAGCAGAAAATGGCTGAGCACAGACTAAGGAGATCTGTGCTGATATACAGTTTGGCAATACGCAACCGGGTCTGTAGGAGATGTGAAAACACCAGTGCATGCTCGTACTGCATAAAATATTGCTGCTGTTCGCGATAGTGTGGCTGAAGAGCCGTCCATCTCAACTCGTCGGCGTCGTCGTGCCCAACAATTGCACCTCTCACGCTCGTCGTTGATGAACATTATGCACAAAGACTTGCATTTACACGCTTACAAGGTGCAATTGACTCAATAACTAAAGCCTCTTGACCATTTCAAGCGTCGTCAATGGTCAGAATGGTGGCAAGAAATGGCAACAGTGGATGATCAATTTTCGAAGAAAATCATCTTCAGTGATGAGGCACATTTTCACCTCAGTGGATTCGTCAATAAACAGAATTGCCGCATTTGGGCGAATGATAAATCCAAAATTGATGTCGAAAAACAAATGCACCCACAAAGAGTGACTGTTTGGTGCGGTTTATGGGCTGGCGGCATCATCGAACCGTATTTTTTCCAAAATGAGGCCGGACAAGCAGTTACTGTGAATGGTGTTCGCTATCGCGAGATGATAACGAACTTTTTATGGCCCGAATTGAAAGATATGGATGTGGATAATATGTATGTGTATGTGGTGGACGGTGCCACTTGCCACACAGCTAACGAAACAATGGCTCTTTTGCGCGACAAATTCAATGGCTGTGTTATCTCACGTAGTGGGGATTTCAATTGGCCGCCAAGATCATGTGATTTGACACCGCTGGACTTCTTTCTTTGGGGTTATTTGAAAGAAAAGGTGTACGTCGATAAGCCAGCATCTAAAGCAAGAGCTGAATGATGTGATAATTCAGCACATTAATGGCATAGAACCCTAATTATGCCTCAGCGTCATCGAAAATTTGGACCATCGGATGGAGGTGTGCCGCCGAGGTCGCGGTGGCCATTTGGATAATATTTTATTCCATACATAATTGAAGCATACCAATATTATCATAATAAAAAGAAATGACAATAATTTCCTAAATAATTTGTGTTTTGTTCAAAATCAACATCGGCGCTTAAAATTTAACCACTCTTCACATAGCTTTAACAAAATGCTACCAATAAGCAATTTAATCCTTTCTCTAACTAGTCTCCAGACTTTCCTTAAATCTATTACAAAATCTACAGCAAATGAGAAAAAAAATTAATGAACTGTCAGAGTTTTTACCAAGGGCTGTCAAAGTTCAAGAACTGTCATAATTTGCTCTATACCTTCAAAATTAAGTATTGCCGTATTCTTTTTTAACAAAAAATAATATGGTACTTATAGTACTTCAACAGATTTAAGTTTCGGAGCGACTTTTCAATTGTTTTTAACTTATAACACCATAATTCTTTAACAAGAAAACATATTTCTTTAATTTTATATTGTTTTAATATTTTTCATTCGCAATGTACATATATGTACATATACCAAAGTAAGAAAGTCTTAAACTTAAAATATTATTAAAATTCAAATAAGTGAATTGGCATATTTTGTTTGAGAATTTAATTGTTGGTTTGGGTTTTCTATTGGTAAATAGTATGGGGCTATTTTTTCACAGTGTGCCATCCTTAATCTTTGATAATCCATGATTATTCCAACTCGTAACAAAAAATCCAAAGTTTGAGTTTTTGACAATGGATTTAGCTTACCAGCCGATTTAGGTTGATGAACACTATTTAACCAGAACCTCTGAAAGTAGTATCAAAAACTTATTCTACTGTGAAAAACTTGGCCCTTACGTATTCAGGCAAAGGCGGTAAGTCGTCGTTAATATCGTAAACTGATATCATGGTAGTCGATTTAAGTGTTAAATTCAAATTTAGGTACTATAGAACAGTTTTAAGGCAACACTTTTTAGTTAGTGTTCGGATTTAAACATGGTTTTCCGTGTATTAAATTTTGACATATTGCTAACAACTGGATTTTCTAAAATCTTTAAATTTGAAAACTAAATATTTCTAGTAATAATAAGTTTAAAGTTTGATAAAATTTGTTCTGTAATCTTCTTTTTTATTTTAGATACAGTCGACGCCGCTTATAACGACCACCAAGGGACCAAGAAAAATTAGTCGCTATAGCCGGCGGTCGCTTTATCCGACGTAACAAAAAAAAAATTAAAAGAAACATACTCGTACAACAATATACATATACATATGTAATGTACATTATATAAATTTTCAAATTTGTATGAGTTAATTTTGTTTGTTTTGTTTTTATTTATTTTAAATACTTAATCAATTTTTTAAACTTTTTTCAAGACCAGAGAGATGACTTATAATCGGCACTAGCGAGGTACCCGTTCGGAGCGGATAATTGTCCGCAATGCATACTTTGTCGGAGGTTTAAATTGCTTTCTAGGTATCCTATTGGAAAGAATAATAATACAAAAATGCGTTGGCGCAATTTGTTCCGCGATGAATTTGTATCGGACGAAATCGGCAAAAAAATCGCATTTAACTGTCAGAAATTTCACAAATTAAACACCTGATCGCACTTCAACGCAGTTTGCCGGGTGCGTTAACATAATGTCGGAAGAATACCTCGAAGCAATAATCCCCCTAATCGTACAAAATCGGAGAATTTTCGGCTCCGAACGGATACCTCGTTAGGGCCGAATGTTTTCGTTGTAAGCATTGCAATATACAAAATTGAACAGTAATTCAATAGCTTTTATAGTTTTGTTCGCTTTTTAAAAAACGCGCAAAGATTTGACATTCTTAAAGCAACGGAGTAATTTCGATTTTCCGATTATTAAAAGCTTTCTTTTTATAGAGCCCGTTATTTTGCATGTGACCAATACTCTAACATCTAACTCTATCTTTGGATAATTTCCCACCACTGCAGCGTTCTCTTCGAAAGCGATATGTTTTTTGTTCGTTACAAGCGGCGGCAGAAAAGTATTTTTTGTTATAAATTCGTCGTTATATCCAACGAGTCGTTATAGCCGGCGACGTTATATCCGACGACACACTAGTACATTTTGTATGAAAACCAACCAAAGGAAGGAAAAGTGGTCGTTAAAAGCGGCTGGTCGTTATAAGCAACGTCGTTATAAGTGACGTCGACTGTAGTTAAATATCGGATTTGTTTTTTTTTTTGAAAATTGAATTTTTATTGGCAAAAATGTTTTCTCTTGAATGAAGAGCAAGTACATGCGACCTATTTGCGCATTTTATTTTAACTACCTAAAACTTCGTCGACATAACAATAACCGGTTTACCGTCTCTCAAAGCTCCAAAGTTTCCTCTAGATACATATATCTCACGTTCAATTCAATGGATTAATAAACGTCTTGAGTTAAGCACATTACTCATACATCGTTTTCGGTGTGCGATTTGCCACTTGAATAGATTGCTATACACAGCTCCTTCAAACAATTGTTTTTTTTTTGTATATTTAAGAGATCTTGTAGAGAGACACAGCCAACCAACAGAGACACCCGATGCAATGAACGTTTTCTAAAGTGACTCTTCCTACTTATGGCACTTATAAAAGATGCAATGAACGCTTAAGAGGCTATCATCACTTGCGATTTTTTTTCCGTAATTTATAAATCCTATCCAAACAGAAACTTTATCCATGTATCCATGATAGCGGACAAGTGAAACTTATACCCAGCACTCAACCTTCAAATTCCGCCAAAGGTCTTTCTATTGCTCACGTTCTCTAGTGGGTACAGAGTACGACAACAGCGCCACGTCGAAAGCGGCACAATTAGACGAGTTACGCTAATCGCATCAAACTAGAGTTGAGATGATCCCATTGTAAGTTGCTGTCATAAAATGTTCCCAACTATAACTGATTAACCGGAAATTAAAAAAATAAACAATTTATAGATAGGATGACACAGGAAATCAGAAGAAAGGCTTGTCTGTTAATTTGTGGGGGGCTTGTGGTAGTAGATACAATGTGTATCTATGAATAAACGATAGATACAAAAATGCTGAAGTAGTTCTCATTCCATCAACACCTGAGGGTGTATTTATTAATTAAAAAAAAAAAAAAACTTTTTGTCACAATATTCCACCAACGACAACGACATGTGGATGGTACGTAGCTATGTATTGTTCATTAACAACATGTTCTCTCCGAACAATAACCTAAAGACACACAGATACTGGGTGTACCTATCCATAGATGCCTATCGGAATACACTATAAATAATATGCCATTCTTTGGAAGGAAACGACAACGACGACGACAGACGGTTCGTTGAATAGGTGAGATTGGATGCTGATGTGGTTGGCTTGTGTGTTGAGCGTTGAGCTTGGCTGGAGAAAATGTGTCATGGGGATGAATGTAATATTGAATAACAACAACAAAACAGCACCACAATAATCTAAACTCACCGAGAACAATGCTGAGGTAACGTGCTGATCTGATGTGGTGAAAGGTTGAAGTTTGGTTGGGAGTTTTGAGGGGTAACTTTCTGGCTTCGGTCTTCCAGTTGGGAGAATGCATAGAGGGAATACTATTATAATTATTGTTCACAATGTTTTAAGAACATAGCTGGGCATTAACTCGTAAATCCGTTAATCGTTAATTAACGAAGTTAACATTTTGATTAACGGATTAACTTTTAAGTTAACTTTTAAAAATGTTAACGGACACGTTAAATCCGTTAATCCACGTTAAGTCCGTTAATCGTTAATCCAATGCCTACTATTTACCGCGCGGCGCCAAAAACAGGTTCAGACAAGTATGAGATAAGTGCCGTGCGGCGCGTGCCGCGGGTGAAACAAAAACAGCCAGGTACGTATTATATTTTGACGGCGCGTGCGAGTGAGAAAACTGCGAAGAGATTCATTTCGTTTGATCATTTCATTATGCCGGTCGTCCACTATGTGCGCGATAAGTTCAACCAACTTTGTTCAACTTTTTATTCAACTCTTTCGTTGGATAAACGAATTTACAACTTCTTACACTAGTGCAGCAACTTACGTAATTCACGTTGAGCAACTAAAGTTGAACAAAATGCGTTTGGAACCCCGTACACATAATTGACCAACTTTCCCATATGTTGAGTAACCCCGCACACCTAGTTGATCAACTCTTAAAACTTATTCCAGTTGTGAATAGCTCCGTACACCTAGTTCCTAGTTGACCATTTTACTCAAATGTTGAACAACCTCGTACACTAGTTGATAAACTTGTTCGATTTTGACAGAAAAAATTTTTTTCGAGTTGATCAACTGCGTTTTCGATATTGTTGCTCAACCAGTTGATGAACGAGTTGATATCTTCGTACACTTAACCAAGGATCACTCGTTGGGAACGCTTTGAACGCACCACCATAAACAAAAAGCTCAAACGTCAAACCTGAAATAATTTTGACTTCAGTTCGGTACATATATTTATTGGCGCACGCCTTCGCTTTAAAATATTCTTAAATTTGTTCCGTATGAGTATGATTTCCTCTAAGAAAAAAAAAGTGGCTGCCGCATTAATAATATTAGAAAATGAACGACAAATAAAGAAAAAACAGCCAAGACGATTCTGGGTAGATGATTTTTTCTTGAGTCGCGAAGAAAATTGTTTTTTCAATGAAATATATGAGAAATTCAAATCGATTGATCCCACCGCGCTCGTGAAATCCCAAAGAAAATTAAAAAGTTGATCAACGCGTTGAACGAACATTTTCAAGGAGCAACACGAGCTCGTACACTACCCGTACACTGGTTGCGCAATTCGTTGAGCAACGGCCAACAACTAGATCCAACCCGTTGGTTGAACAGAATTGAAGGCACCGTACATTAGAGTTGAATGCGTTGAATTCGAAATTTGTGCGTTGATCGCCAAGTGGACGACCGGCATTACTTAGCGCCGGTGCTCAGAGTAAAAAAATATAAAAAATGCACTTTTTATCACATGTTAACGGATTAACGATTAACGTTAACTTGCGTTAATTCTTCCGAAATTTAACGCTTTAACGTTTAACGAAGCTAACTTTTTTAGTAGCGGATTAACGATTAACGAAGTTAACTGTTTGATTAACGGTACCCAGCTATGTTTAAGAACAATACCAAAACGGGGATAATAATCGGAATTGGGCTTATGTTAGTGAAATTGGGCACAAAACTGCACAAAAGTTTTTCATTTATTTTTACTAAAAACTAATTTTTTTTTTCAGAAATCCTTTTTTAATTCTTTTTATTTAAAGTTGAATTGAGTTTTATTAGCATTCCAAAAGTTTTGTATTTAGTTTAAAATATTTTTTGACCGTTTTCATTTGTCTTTCAGCGTTTTTTGTCTTTAAAAATTACAACAGAAACCGTACCGCTTTTTAAAATACTTAAATATAAACTTTATCAATGATCCTTATTCGCTTGTTATAATATTGAAAAAATAAAACAAATTCTTTAACTTATGAGAAAAACATAGAATTTTGGTCCATATGTACGAGTACCTATACTTTTATCCATTTTTCCCCTACAAGGATTTATAAAAAAAACTTTCGAAGCTAATTGGTCTGAAAGGCTTTATGATATTTGGCAGCATACGAGTAGGTAGTTTTTATGTACTATTTTAAGATGGCTTCATTTTACGAAGCTTATGTTTTCCTTAAAATTTGTAAATTAAGCTATGAAATTAATAAAATATTTCTTACTCGAAATAATTTAAATTCTTTTGTATGTACATATTTTTGAAAATTTGTTATTTAAAATTTTTGACAAATTTGGCAGAACAACTATCTACTTCTTTGTTAAAAATCTTAAGATTGTTGTTTTAAAACTCAAACAGCCTTATTTACTAACTCGTTTTAGCGACGGAGTAAAGTTACTTCGACTTTACAACGGCTCTAATCCTGAAAAACTTATTTATAATGAAAATGCACGCGGAATAGCGGTGGAATAAGCTAAAACCGGTTCATAGGAGGTTTAAGGCCGTTTTAGTATCTAAATGTCATTTTGAGATGACATCTTGTGAAATTTACAAAAAGGAGTGTAAGCAATTTTTTTTTTCGTTTCTTATTACTTAGACAAAAAGGATAGATATTTTGCATAAATTATTTATATTTTCAAACGCTCTAACAGTTGTACGGTATTGGGAACGCAATGTGGTTTGGTTGGTACATTCATTTATTGGATTTGAACTTTATACAATCCAATTTTAAATGTATCCAATTTCCAATATGCATACAATGATAATAAAATGAATAATAATGGAAATCAGCTGGGGTTTGATTTAGGTGTAGGTATAATAACCAGAGTTTTAGATTTGTTACTTTTTTTCCCAGTATATTTGACATAAGGAAGGCGTAGCTACAACAGCTAAGAAAATAATTTTAAATAAGGATTTGTTTGACGTGGCGTAAACCCGAAGTGCTTCGGCTCGGTTTAACTATTCCGAGGTTGAACCCAGTATAAGTGCAAAATAATAAATAAGGCTGAAAGAGATTAACATTCATTAAGTTCACTTTTAAGCACTTTGATTTTGAACTTCGAATAATTATTCAAGACTTGATGTTAAGCTGGCTAGTAGGTTTTTTTTTATTTTTTTCGAACTTTTAGAAATTGTTTTTTTTGTCAAAAACAGTTCTACAGAATTAGAAAAAAAAATAATTAAAAAAATGTAATTAAATATAAACTAGCATTGTTAAAAAAAATTAGAACCATTTAATTTCAATTTTTTATCAAAAAACGGTGCAACTGATTTTGACATAATTTTGAACGCTAAATGTCCCAAAATGTTTTAATAGTATTGGGTACTAAAATTTACAAAACATCTTAGGTTACGTTAGGTTAGATGTGGTTATGGTACGCCAAAACCATCTCACTCGGATTTAAAGGGATCCATTGCGCTTCCCAGGAAGTAGATAAGGAATGTTTGCTGTTTCCTGTTTTTTTTCCTCGCAATATTCGTCCATAGGTTTCTTGAAACCCTTCATCTGACGTCTGCGAAGCATGCTATTCTCTTGCTCCAGTGGCATAAGAACTGAGGTATTTAGTTTAGCTCGGATCAAGAGATGACACTATTCTGACCAGTTCATCTGGTATTTCGTTTCTGACTTATAACGATATCCTGGGACCGACCTATAACTTTATTCGTTATACTGAAAAAGCTTAGCTTATTACGGCAACGATCTATACTATATTTGACCTAATAGTGATCAAAGAAATGTCTTTAATTGTCGCTTGGCTGTTTATAAACACATCGATAATTCTTCCACTTGGAATATACTGTAAAAATTTTATTGATTTATTGATCTGTTAATATGTAGGTTATCTGAGTATATCCTGACCTTAACTCCTCGTTTGTCTTGGAATCGTCGGGAAATACTGAAAAATAATAAGCAAAAAATATAATTTTTTCGAGAATTCTATATTTCCTTATGTTGTTTTTTTTTTTTTTTTTGGAAACTTCCCAATTAATAAGTCTTTAACATACTGTAATATTTTTGCTAGGTTCTTTAAATAAAACTTATTAGGTACTCCTTTTAGAATTTCTTCTTTATTTACACTTTTCAAATCAAAACAATAAATCTCAATTTATAATCAACTCCAATACTTTTATTCAAACTTAAATCACACTTCTTTAGTTACACTTTCCACAATCTAATAATTCAGCTTTGCACACTTTCATAATCGAAAATAAACTGTGTTCCGCTCACCGTGAACTAGGGATATTCACTAAACATCGATGTATCGAATCCATTCGATGTTCACCATATGAGACATCGGATTGATCCGATGTTTTGCCTAGTAAATTTTCTATTCGATGTATCGATGTTTTTTTTTTTTAAATCGAAAAACTATGACAAAGAACATAATATAGACTTATTTTTATTAATTTCATTCAGGTCGGTGAATATGAGAATCGGCTCTTTTACGAGTTTGTCTTTGGATATTATGTAAATGGAAATAACAGCCGAGCAACTGAGGTTACGCATACTTTTGGAAAAATGTGAGCATCGGCTTTTTCGAATTTGTAGAAATGACAACTAAGCAACCGAGATAACGCATACTTTTGCAAAAATGTGTGCATCAGCTCTTTTTTGTCTTTGGTTTTTTGTCTTTGAGTAGTTTCTTCGGTTTACTCTTTCATTTCACTGTCCTGCTTGAACTGTTACCCCGGTTACAAGAGTAGATTGAGGAATCGAATCGATTTCGAATTGAGATTTCGATCCAGGTATATGGCGGCACTGGATCGAGAGATCGAATTGAAATGGAATCGAAATGACAATCTCTTTTAAACTGTTGTTGTACACACACTCGATTCTTCGATCCCTCGATTCAGGTATACAAGCATATTTTCGATTCGATTCAGCTCGTTTAGTAGGATCGGATCGAGAAATCCTATTTCAATACGATCAAGGAATATACGGAGCTTAATCCTGATTCAATTCTCCATATAAACGTAGTATATGTACTGCTTCATATACTTGCTCTTGCTCTCACTCATCTACAGTGTGATTTGTGAATCGAAATTTGCCTTTTTACGCTAATCTAAAACAATTAAACAATTAAACTGATAAATTTTTTTTGGAATTTTAAAATAACAGATAATACTTTTGCCAGCGCATATTGTTAGTTTCTATTTGTTGAAGTAAAAAATCATTAAATAAAGTATTCGATTTTGAAAAAACATCGATGTTTTTAAGCGATGTATCGAAAGACATCGATGCTGGTTTCCGATGTCTAACATCGAATAAAAGCATCGATGTTTTTCTTAAGTGGACACCCCTACCGTGAACACTCCCTTATTTACTCAAATTAGTTGTTCTCGAAGGTTCTGGTCTTGGAATGTTCTAGTTTTTTTTTTTTATAATATACTCGCGCTCAAGGGTATGTTACGAGACCCTTATAATGTTATAAACACAGCACGGGCGAGGGAGAAATTAGGAGGGGAGAGAAAGGAGGTGTCGATGAACATTGGTTTTGAATGTTTGCAAATTGAAATGGCAAGGGAAAACTGTGCCGGGTAAGTTATTCCATAATCGTGTTGTGCGACTAAAAAACGAATCTCTATATTTGACGGTACGACCAAAGTTAGTGGAAATACATATGGAGGTTCTTGTTTAGAATGTTCTAGTTGTTTGGAATAAGGGGAAATACATATGACATTGGAAAAGAGCTTTTTTTTGTTCCTTCCATAAAGTAGATATGCAATTCCAACAGATGGCGCTGTAGGAGTATAAAGCTCTGTTCGCAACAATACATATCTACAAGTTGTTACTTTATCCACCATACAAATGTTTAAAAATGTGTTTCTAAAATTCTATTTTTCTCGCAAGCGTCACCTTAAGATTTGATATTTTTTTTCTGTTTTGCATTACTTTACAATCTAGTATTAAATGAAATATTAAAATTAAAAAAATTACTGACAGTATCTCAATATGTGTGGTACATAGAACTATTTTCTCGATTTCTGACTTTCTCATTATCGGCATAACGGATTTGAATGAAATTTCTTTTGCTGAAGCTTCTAAGATATTATTTCTAAAAATATTGCATATCAAAACTTAAAAAAAAATATTTTTTTGGATTTTTGAAAAAAAAACAAGTTATCTTATTTTGAAAATTGAACATCAAAACAAAAACGACTCAATGAATTCTTTAGTAATTCAATTTTTATTTGCACAATAATAAAAACTTAAAATTGATATACCAAAATGTTTAAAAAAAAAATATTCACCCGTTTTTTAGGATGGTATTTTAGGTTGTGAAATATGTACAATGCTTTCAAACTTTTCAGAAAAAAAAAGTTTGTCTATTTAAGCTTTATAGGAGCAAAAATTGTTGATTATGGGACTCTATACGAGTATATAGTAATATAGGAGTTCTATAAGAAACATTTAGTTCTGTCTAAAAAAAATAGCGGAAATTTAAGATATGTATTTTAAAAAACCAAAATTAATTTTAATTTGTGTGTAATAACTGAATCTTCTAAAAACTCCACAGAATTAAATATGCTGCCTAGAAACCCAATATATGAATATTGAATATCTATGTGTAATGAAAGTAATATTTTTTTTACCAGGTTAATTTATTAATGCTTTTACTAACTAAAACTAATTATTTTAGGCGCACGTTGTAATATTTTTTCAAAGTACAATATAAGCATTGCAGATAAAAATGATTTTCCACTAAAAATCACTTATCTCAATGCATAAAAAGCAAAACAAAATGTAAATAAATATAAGTGAGTGAAAAGCAGCCGAAGGAACTGTCAACGGTGCTCTTAATAAGTTTTAATCTAAGTATATATGTAACTAGTATAGAGCCTCAACTTCACTTTTGAAGAGCGAACAAAGTGCTTTAAAGCTTTAACAATTTTTTTTTTTTTTTTTTATAATCTACACGCGCTCAAGAGATTATGATTTTCCTTTAAATGTTTGAACACAGCGCGAGCGTGAAGTTAAGGAAGGGAAAGAAGGATAGTTTTAAATAAGCAAAGCTATGGCTCTAGAAGCACTTTAGGGGTCAACAATCGTATACGTGCGATTAATGATCTAAAAAGTGCTCTCAAACTCAACAAATTTGCTTTAAGTAGGTATGCTGGGCATACTTAGATATTAATGCCAGCTTCATAAGCCCCTCTAGAATTTTTAAAAAAGGTCAAATCGTTTCTTGGATACTATCTTTAATATCTCAATCTCAATTTTTTATTGAATTATAAATGGATCGTAAAATCTAATCGAAAAAAAAAATATCAAAATTTTAGGACCCATTTTTGAGAAAAATACGATTTTCTAAAAATATTTTTTAACATTTGTATGGTGGGTAGCGTTATTTTAGAGAGAATATTTTTTTTCTCACATCTTGACGGTTTTAACAAAAAACTTTTAACTGTCAAGTACTAAAAACTTTACGAAATCTTGAATATGGAATATAGAAATCCAAAGAAAAATTGAAAATTTGAAAACATAATACTTTACAAACTTTTGGGGAGCTTAAGCATGAAAAAATGATCAAAATCGATTTAACAGTTCTTGAGAAATCAAACGCCAAAGCTGTATAAAAGTTTGAAAAGCACTTTAAGAGCTAATCTTATAATATTAAAGCTCGTTTATTCAAAAACATGCTCTAGAGCAAACATGAAGCTCACTTGCAGCTAGTTCATTGAGTTTGAGAGCACATGAGCCCCTTGATAGTGCTTGCAAGTATGTTTTGTCAGTTAAAAGCTTTAATATACGCTCTAGAAGTGTTGTAGAGGTTTTAATACGTAGAGTTATAAATCATATTTTTTATTACTACATATTTATAAAGACAAAAGATACTATTAAACACGAAAACAAATTATTATTTATGTTTGTAAATTATCTTAGCATTACAACTTGTCTCAGAACTTATTGTTATTAACATAGAACACTGAGTTTACGAATAATGAAAAGCTAAAATACGTTCAACCTGGGGTGATTTCTAAGTGCGATTTTATTTTTATGATGAATGTTGATCTCGTACTTCGAAATATTACAACGCTCTTCTAAAATAATTTGTTTTAAGTAGATAATAATTTGTTTTTATTTTAGTTTTGAAATTGAGAAAAAAAATATTTATTTTTCTCGTGTACTTTTCCGATTCTT
Organism: Chrysotoxum bicinctum; assembly: GCA_911387755.1. Lineage (NCBI taxonomy): Eukaryota > Metazoa > Arthropoda > Insecta > Diptera > Syrphidae > Chrysotoxum > Chrysotoxum bicinctum. The sequence goes on from OU426987.1 coordinate 46,351,658, forward strand.
TTGATTCTTTTGAAAATTAACTAGGTAACAGTTCTTTTTCTGTTTTATAGCAATTCTTAAAGATGCGCCATTTTCTTAAACATGCATGAACATAAGTTATATCTCGTATTTCTTAGCTCTTTAAGAACACCTTTAAAAAATCATTTGCTGTGAAAGAGATATTTTAAAAGGTACCTACAGTATCAAAATGCATTTAGGCTTTCCGACAGCTGAAAAAAACATTATTATGGAGCATATTAACCGAGCAGAAAGCTTTTAACTTTTAAACTTAACAGAGCTAAAGATTGTTCAAAAACTCTATTATAGAGATAGATTTTCAAATTCTTTCACCAAGAGCTGCAAACAGTTTTGAAATAGAGCTAGGGCCTTGCATTTAACTCTCTCAGAGCTGTAAGAGAACATTTAAATAATATTTAGATCCAACGATGTTATTTGGGCATTTTCGGAAATTTTTTTCAACCATTACTAAATGATATTTTGTGATTCTTCTTTTTTTAATCTGTGGAACAGTTTTTGAGAAAAAAAAAATCATTTTATAAAATTTCGAAAAAAATCGTATGGTGGATGGTGGAACCCATTAGTTATTTTTGGTCTAAACAAAAAAAAGAATAGAAACATAGTGGGGAAAAATTATAAAATCTTCGGTCGAGAAATTTAAGATGTATTCGAACAGACAGACAGACAGAATTGCGAGACCCACTTTTTTCGAGTAATGTCGTAATGTCAACTTAGATCAAAAAAAAAACTTTTTAATTCGATGTTCTTATGAATGTATAACTTTTATGCGAATGCATATTTTTGTCTTATAATGCCCATTTTCTTAAATTCTAAGTACCTTGAATATAAGAGCAACTTTTGCGACTAAGTATATTTTATTTTCTTAAGAAAAATAAATTAACTTTAAACCTATTTTTGGTACAGAAAAAATGTTTAAACAGTTAAGAAAAAAATATAAGTTTCGTTCATAGTTTGGTAAGAGCACACCAAGTTATCATTAATGAAATAACCAATTGCATTCCACCCGTTAAAACAATTCCGTTTGATAATCACTTCATTAATTTATCAGTAAGCCCTTGATGTTCTTTCTTAAGCCACACTACTCGAATGTGAAATACTTAGCTTTTCTCGATTTTCCCGCTTCATTGTGATCTGCAAGCTTTCAAGATCAATGTACAATGCGCATCGATTAGTCCTATTGAATACTCTCACTTTACAAAAACACTCGCACTGAGTTACCCTACAACGTTATTAGGGTACTACGTGTACCCCTTGTGCTAATAATCTAAAAATAGTTTAAAAAATCGTTTTCTGTTTCTAGTTATTTGGTAAAATAACCAACTTTAATTGGACGTGAATTCACAACGCTAAACAGCATAACCCATAGATACGAATGATCTTACCTTAACTATAGGGTAAGTCTAGACACAAAATCATGAAAATAAAATACAATATGTAATTAATATTTTTGTTCCCAGGGCAGGTATAGGGCTGACAAATCAAAACTAATTTTCTAGTTTTTAGGTGCAAAATGTACAATCTTACCAGGAATGGCTCTAATAGGCCCACAGAGCTGGTTAAACAATAATGATAGAGTTCCTTTAACGTATTTGATTGAAGTTTGATTCAAAACTGATCATAGCAATAGTTTTGCAGTAAGCACTTGTAGGCAAGGGTGAGTAAGATCAACCTTTCTAGAATTCAGTAGATAAGAGTTTTGTTTATTTTATGATTGTAGAGCCAATTAAAAAGTAGACCAAATGGTTAATTAGTTATCAGTATCAGTTATCGCACATAAAATAATACATATTACTTGTATCCTTTTCTTATCGTGTCGGTAATTTTACAATACTATCATTTTAAACAACTGGGGTAGATAAACAAACTAAAAAAATATTCTACAAAAAAAAACCGATTGTAAAGTAACAATATCGATAACAACATACAAACCTATTTTAAAAATAACAAAGGCTGAATATCTGTCGTGTTTTTTTAAGGAAAATACAAATTTTTATAAATTTTTGACTCAAATTTCGCCTTGAGTTTTGTGCTTAAGACCTATTTTCGTCTTAGTCATTCTGCAATCGAATCTTCTACCTTAAAGTTTTCCATTCAACAAACAGAATAAGGATACAAACTAAAAGGAACCAAAACAAATTTCTGAAATTTCTGCAACCACACATCATCATAGAAGAAGCTATAACTCTACCAACTCTACTTACAACATTTCACCAAAATACCATCCACCCGGTTGTGCTATCGAAGAAGAATGCAGCAAAATGGAAAGTTGCAGTCAGGGGAAAATCTATGTCATTACAATTTTTTTTCTTCTCATTTCAATGCTGCAGCAGCTCATCTTCAGCATCAGCAGCAGAAAAACAAGATGAAGACAATTTTCCAACAACAAAAAAAAAAAACGAGACCATTATGCAACCAAAGTCAATCATTGGAGTTTAATGCCAAAGAGTCTACCTGGCGATGTATGGTAGAACCGGTGATGAAGCGAAAGTATTTTCCAAAACACACATCAACATCAGCAGCATTCCAAATCTCCGAGATGGATTTGCTCACGTAAGTCAACTTGGATGATACTGTGCCGTCAAGATTCTTCATTTCGCGCTAAGACGAATAGACGATAGAGTTGGTGTTGGATGTGATTGCTTTGTGGGCTCTGAGTTATTATATGAATATCCTGAGTGGCATTCATTACTCAGTTCATTTTCAGAATCTAAATTTTCTCACGTTTTCACTTTGTCCACGGACAAATAGACTCAGTCAATACACATAGATGGAGAAATGGATTAAATTATATACTACATACGCCCTCTGTGGATGTTTATACGAAGTTGGGAGCCTGTTAGGCGTGGTACGAGTATGTCTCGAATCTCTGATGACCCAGTTGTTGCTGATCTGGTGGAATGCTAGAGTTTGAAGTGAAATTTTTTGCAAACAGATAGATAGACATCGTGATTGAAAATGGAAAGTCAATAAGACAGCACGTTTTCATGGAATCAGATCAACTTCTACTTCCGCACCTAACCACTACGTAGACGTACCCGCACCCATTTACCCAACCATAAAACATGTACGCACTTGTCGTTTACGGAACATACTCGTGCCTCCATTATAATGGATGGAAATCTCGGAAGGAGGAAGTTGAACTGGATGAGTTGGGAGTGTGCATTTGAAATTCAGATGGAAATATGTTAAAATTGCTATGGCTTGGGATTAGAGATGATTTGTTTTGTTTTGTGTAGAACCAATGCAGCTTGTACCACGAATTTGCGTAAAATGATATTGAATATTGTTGATTGATGGCATGCATTTTAAGGTTAAAAATATCAAGAGGGAAGTGTTATTGAACAATGGAGAGCCACATTTTGACAGCTTATTTAGGTATGATGTGTGCTTTCGATAAAGCAAGCAATCGGTACGGTACCTACATTCAGGAACATAGCGATTTGGGGTTTGGCGGTCTTCCGATAAATGATACGTCATTGTTCGAACGTTTCGAGTCATATATTCGAAGTCTCCAAGCACTTCTTAGAAAAGACTTGAACTTGGATGCGATTCGTTTATACATCACGCTTTAAAGACGATCGGGTAGGTACTATGAGAAGATTTTATGTCACGTAAATCCCACGGCCATGCCAAATTGTCATTAAAAGTTCCACCATTAATTACAGGTATCATAGATTTCACTTGATTATTTGCTTTTGGAAGATTCCATATAAACTAGCCCACAACTAATAAATACAAAACTGGCTTCTTCAAGGGGGCATTGCTTGTGAGAAAAGCGATAAATCAAGAAAAGACATGAAACATTCCAAAGTTGTTCAAGAAATGGCAATGATTTCGTGATTGTTATGTTTCTATCAATTTTAACCCTCTTTCCTGATTCTTCCAGTAAATGGAGAGAAGTTTGGGCTGCACTTGCCCAAAGATGTGGGATATCTTGAACATATAAGCGCCTTATACGTTGTAGCCAGATCAGAAGAAGTGAAAAATATCAAACACCGATAGAGAATTCCTAAGCATTTCGCAGCGATTTCGGTGGTCTCGAGAATGCGATCATTCCAAGGAAGATCGGTGTTGACACACCGAGTACTGGAAACTTATTGGCTTCTTCGATGCAAAAGCCATTCAAGGACTGTAACGAAGCGTTCCATGCTTCCACCAAAATCAATAATAAATCTGATCAACCATGATTACGCAGCCGCTGCAGCTACCAACGACACCAGTCACTTCGGCAAGATAAGGTATTTTATACCATGCCTTAATATAATATACAGCCACTTTAAGATCATGACGTCACAGCCGGTTGAACACATTGGGTGATTTGCATTCGACCAGTATATAGTTCACACACAGTTTATACAAAAAATATAACAAGAGGACCTCCTTTTGACGAGCTCGATTTTAGTTTACAAGGAAAATGAAATTGTCCAGCTATTTCGTTCCATCAGTTTGGTTCGAAGAATAAACGTCCTAATTGCCACCAGGGGCTTTGGAACCTGCTGATTTGTAGGTGTTTATACATTGGCTGTGCCTTAAACCTGCTGATCTAGTGCCTACCAGGGGCCCTAAACATACCGATCTAGTGCCTACCAGGGGCCCTAAACCTGCCGATCTAGTGCCTACCAGGGGTCTTAAACCTGCCGATCTAGCGCCTACCAGGGGCCCTAAACCTCCCGATTTAGTGCCTGCCAGGGGCCCTAAGCCTGCCGATCTAGTGCCTACCAGGGGCCCTAAACCTGCCTATGTAGTGCCTACTTGGGGTCTTAAACCTGCTGATCTTGTCTCCGAGACAATAGATAGAATTGAGTTTTCGAAACATTAAACTCCACGCGATTTTGTATACCGTATTTAACAATGCTGAACAGATCGGAGTTTGATGAGCTTATCGTACGAAAAAGTTGAAATTCTACTTCCGAACGAGATGAATGAATGGATATTGAGTGGGGGTTTGCACTGCGACCTAGAGGTCTATTGTTCCCCTAACAAGAGCAAGATGAGTTGCTGACCCTACGGCTCTTCCTCTGAGTTTATCTACCTTTATACCTTCAGAACATATAAATCACTCTCTTCTACCTAGAAGCTTATCAGATAGTTGTCTCTTTGATGCATTAGTGCTTCGCATCCGCCTAGTATGTGTTCTGGCGGTTCGTCATGAGTATTGGAGTATCTGCATGTGGGGCTGTTTACCAAGCCGAGAATACTCAAGTGTCTTCTAAGATGACAGTGACCCGTGAGGAGTTCCATTACTATTCGTAGATTGTTCCTATTTCAGCTGATACAGTTCTTGAAACGATTTTGTTTATAGTTTCCAAGAAGTAGTATGGCCAGCCTCAGTTTGGGAAGTTCTTTCCAGTTTTTGGATGTTCTGGCCTCTTCTTCTATTTTAATCTCGATTTTGATCCTGTTTTCTCCTATTTCGCAGTTGAGCTCGGGCCCCATTAGAGAAGCACTTGCGCCTTTTTTTGCTACGGAGTCTGCCTCCTAATGTTCCTTAGCACGTGGAGGTCCGCCATATCAGAGATCCGCATAATATGGTAAGTTCTATAGGTTACTCTTTGATTTGACCTGGACCCATGTTCTGTAACTTTCGAAGCGATAAAACTCGTCGAGAAACGTTGAGAATTGGTAATTCATTTTATCGCATCATTGAGTTTCTGTAACTTTGACAGTCGAGTCGTTAATTTTATCGACTGGAACAAACGGAATAGAAATCCTGGAAAAAATCGATAAAATGGGTTTCTGTATCTTTGAAAGTCTCGATAAATTTTTCATTTTGAACCCCAAACTTATCGTTGACATAAATTAGATTAAATAGAAGGGACAAAATAAAATAGAAGAAGATTAAAAATTCAAGAAATTCAAAATGGATATAACCAAAAAGGTAAATAAATAAATTATAAATGTAAACATTTTGTTGCTTATTAATACTACATATTATATTTTCAGAGATGTTCAAGGGTTACAAGGGCACAAAAAGATAGGCTTGTAAATTTTATGGCAGAAAACAGCCAATTCGCCAGGGGACAATTTAATGGAATGAATTCCCACCAAAAATCGTTAGAGATGTAGCAAAATGTTAAAATGACAGATCGACTTATCGCCTTCCAATGGAAATTCCAGTCAAAAAATATCCCAAATTGAACTTACCGCATTGAGTTACAGAAACCCATTTCTTTCCAGACGCGAAAAAAGGGAATGAATAGTTTAATTTTTTAACGATGTGATAAGTTATCGCCTGAGTTACAGAACATGGGTCCTGGTTTCAAAAAGAACCGCTAGAATACAGCCGGTTTCCTCCTGGCTACAAACCATCCAATGAGTACGGTCTACGTAACAGGTAACACCCTAGATCAGGGGGTGGCAGTTCTTGGTTCGTAACTTCAAAATTACTGGCACTTTTGGTTGTCCCAAATGACTGAATCTTTGAAACTTGAGCCTCTGCACTTTGACAAGGTGCCTGCCTCGCGAAGGAGATAGACGTGAATTTGAGAACGAGTATGAGAACATGAGGGTATAGTCTTCGGCAAAACAATGTAGTGGATTAGAAGTTTCAGACAAGAGTTCATTTTAAAAAATGAGGAAATGAGTCGGAGACAAAAAACAGAGCCCTGAAGAACACCAGCAATTATTTTGTGAAGACCAGATTTGAAACCCTTCAATATAACATGTATTAAAAGATCCAGAGGGTAATTTATCATCCAAAGAATAAGGGTTTCATTGACACCAAACGCAGGCATGTTCGATAAGAGATCCTAGCCTGGTGCCAAACTCTAGCAAATGCCTTAAAAATATCAAGCGGAATAGTCCTGTTTTCTCCAAAACAATGTAAAGATCTGTTCCACTCTTCGGTCAGATCTAATCTGATGGCAGATCACCACTGGAACGATAGCTGCGGAAGCCCTATTGACGGTCATTAAGAATCTATTAGTTTTCGAGATATTTCTTGAGCTGACTGATGATTGATCCTTTATGCCCTCTAAGCTTGAACCAGTATCAACGGGCTAAGAGACATCGACAATGACAAGATCGAATTAAAATAAAATGCACGACTGGGTCGCACGAACTTGTTCCTGTGTAATAGACTAGGAATTTTAAAAACGAATGTTATTAGAAAAAAACTGGTCATAAAGATTAAATTATTTATTTTTTAAATTCTTTTAGTAGTAAGAGACAAAAACAGAATGCTATGCAAATATGAATTTATGCAAGAACAAAAATTATAAGTCGTTGTAGTGGTTTCTTAAAAAAATAAGGTTTTATATAAAAAATGTTTTAAATATTTAAAAAGAAACTTTAGGTTTTTATTATTGTACGAATGAAAATTAAATTTCCAAAAAAAATATTGACCCATTTTTGAGATATCGAATTTTCCAAAAAAAATATATTTTTTTTTTTTTTTTTTCAAAAATTCAAAAAATATTTTTTTTTTAAGTTTTGAAATGCAATGTTTCTTGAAGTTTTTAGAAGCATCCCTATAAGAAATTTGATTAAAATCCGTTATGTCGATAATGAGAAATTCAAAATTTTAAAAAATCGTTCTACGGTCGATACAGTCAGTAATGTCTTGTTTATAAAATTTTCCAAAATTCAATTTCAAAATTATGGATCTTAAAAATTAATCGAAAGACTAAAAATTTAAGCAAAATTCTCGGAACCGTTTTCGAAAAAAATACGATTTTCGAAAACCATTTTTTAACATTTGTATGGATGGTACCGTTATTTTTAGGTAAAATAATTTTTTTTTCTCATACCTTGTAGATTATTTTAAGAAACTTTTATTTATCAAGTTTTAAGAAAAATTGAGTTTTCAAAAAAAAATGTTGAAATTTTTTTTTAAAAATCCAAAAAATTTTTTTTTGAAAATTTGAATAGACAATAATATTGCAATTGCTGGGGATCCTTAACATAAAAAAAATGATCAAAATCGGTTGTACCGTTTTTGAGAAAATCAAAAACAAAAAAAAATGGTTTCAAGGGGGATACCAAAAATAATAATTTTTTGGAATTTTTTTTTCATTCATTACCTAAATGAAATTTTATGATTTTTTTTTAATCTGTGGGACAGTTTTTGAGAAAAAAAAATATTTATAAAATTTCGAAAAATAATCGTATGGCAGCGGCAGGTACCGTTTTTTGTTTTGGTCTTAAAAAATCAAATCAAAAAACATCCGGGGGAAAAAAATAAAACCCATATCTACCAAGTTTAAAGAAAATCGGGCGAGCCGTTTAGCTGTAGTCGAACAGACAGACAGACAGGCAGACAGAATTGCGGGACCCACTTTTTTGGTCTTCGCTATTATCGTAATGTCAACTTTGATCAATTCGAGTTCGATTTTTTTTCCGAATGCATAACTTGCCTTATAGTATGTACCTATAAGTCGCAAGCAAAAATTTCCTGTAATACAGGCGTTATATGAGATGAAGTAAGTAGGTATTTAAATAAAAAGGAATGAACTATCATCAACTCCAACAGAGAAACAAAATAGTTTTAATAGGAAATTCAATGTTATGTCGAACTATTGGCACTTCGACTTTGACCTAATACCTCGACACTGTTAACCTCTTACGAAATAATTTCTTTTTAATCTTTGAAATAGTTCCGTTTATTTCGCACTCAAAATCGTGATAAAAACTCCCAACTTTTGTTCACATGATTCATATACCTATACTACAGACATCACATATACGTGCATATATGTATGAAAACTTCCAACAAATGTGAATACGATCCAAATTGCTCAAGGAATTACCCCATTTTAAATAATCCAGCAGTAACAATAGTCAGTAATACAAAGGCATTTCGACATCGAGAAATCAATCAGCTTGTGGGCCTTCTACAATTTCAAATTCACTGCTGCCAAAGCCAATTGTCGATTAATTACTTTCGAGCTCTGAATATACGATATCCGATTTAATTGTTCTCAATACCCTCCATTGAATCCATTGAATCATGCACAAGCCCACGCTATACACACAGTTTTCATATTCCATTGCCACCCGAACGAACCCTACACCCCAACTGCAATGCTTGATTTTCGGACCATTTAAAAGTATTTTTAAAGGCTAATCGAATCAAGGTTTTTTTTTTTGTATTTGTGTTGGTCCTTGGATTACGATATACCTTTATGTGTGAGTGTGTGTGATATATTAGATTTGTGGTGTAGATTTTAGAGAAGTTTTAGGATTTATGATGTAACTAGGAACCTAAGGCCTCACCGGATTTACAACTTTCTTACAGTTACTGAAACATGTCTTCAAAAGCTTGAAATGCATTCTCTAACGTCATAAGAAAGTTCTCCTAGGCACTAGGTTATTAAGAGAGGTTAAATCAATGTGAACCCGAACTTCCGAGCATCTCATCTGAACACACTCAGCATTCGCTGTACGGACAAAGTGAAAAAAACACGCTATGTCAATTAAGAGTGTCAAGTCATTAATTGTTTCACCCAATTAACTAACTTTGAATTCTCAGATGCGCTTACATAGCTATGTGTGTGTGCGAATGAGTATGTATATAATTTTTGGTGAATACCCTGGTAATTAACCCCGTTTTACATGTGATATTTACAATTACTACAAGTGTGTCTCGAATACGGATGTTTAATGTCTGTACGCCCTGAGATGCGACATTCAACTTTCAACACAAGATTCTGTTCAAGTTCAACAACAAAAACCTCATAACATATGTTTTTTGATTAAACAAAATAAATTCAACAAAATAAAAGAACAACAAATTTTGAATCATTTAAGTTGAGAAAATTCTTTTTGGAGATAAGAAGAGATCTGGGGGGTAGAAAAAAAAGTTCCCGGACTCGGAAAGGGATTTCAATCGTTCGGGGCTGTCGGACTGACGGAACGGGTATCATATTCGTATACAGCGCATTCTGGTGTTATCTGTGAAGGTTTTTCCTATTTTGTTTTAGAGAAGAAAAAAAAATTATCAAGTATTTTCAATCTTCATCGGGGGTGCGCAGAGAAGGCGGCGATGGGCTGCCGTCATCTTTGTCGTCTCTAATTATTTTTCTTAGATTTGTTTTTTTTTTTTTATCAACGAAATTATAAATAAGAAGAAACTGCGGTTTTGTAGCTTGAAGAATTCATTATCGTTATCGCTTGTTGCTCATGGTAGTATGGTATAGTATGTCAAGCACAGATAAGAACTTTTAGTTGGTTTAAGCAGTAAGATAACGATAATGCGGGTGAGTAATCTTATCAGTTTAGCCTTCTACAAATTACATTGTGAATATGGAAACCTGGAATTCGGTTCGTTAGTCATATCTCTGCATTATTTCGTCATATTTTTTTTGCAGTAAGGTGGGTAGGAAACATGACGAATTTTAAGAATGACAATGATCCACTCATGTTGAACACACATATTATCTCCAGGGGCCTGTAACACAAAGCTACAAGTCTACAAGTCAACAGCCACTTGTAGGATTATATTAATCTTACAATTGTAGATTATTTCTGTAACACAAAAAAAAACTTTACACTTGTAGAAAACAAAAATTTCCCTACACTTGTAGGCATTCTGCTTACAAGTGCTCATTGAAAGAAAGATAAGCAACGTGATGGCATCTTAATAGAAAAAAAATGCATGACTGGATCGCACGAACTTGCTTTTATGTAAATAAACTTTGGAATTTAAAAATTATGCATGTGTAAATATTAAACATGGAATTAATGAGATAATAATGTTCAAATGCACGGAATTGCCGCCTGATTTCCGCAAAAGTATGCTTGATGCAAACAAAGTTTAAAAATGTTTTATTATTAAAGTAATTTTTTTAAAACCCGAAATATATTTTTTTCGAATATTTGTATACCTAAGTATACAATATTATTTTAAACTTAAGGGGGCTCCTGCTGAAAATTTTTGGTTAAGATTGTTAGAGTCGTTAATGTAAAAGTCGAAAATCAAAAAGCCGTTCTATGACAGATATACCGTTAATAACATTTTGCCTCGAAATTTTTTTGACTAAAATGTATTCCTTATGTGTAATATCACACCTATTTTTTTTATTAAAATCGTTAGAGACGTTTTTGAGATAAATAAGATTTTGCACTACGCTTGTATGATCGGGTGTACCGTTAGTTTGAGAGCTAACAAAAATTTCAATTTCCCCTCTAGAGAATCACTGAAATACTTTAAGAAAATAGCTCCAGTGGCCTAGGCTGCAGATTGAGGTACATACAGACAAAGATCAAAGATATTGGAATATTTTAAACGCCAAAATGTTGGGCGAAAATTTTCCTAGGGGCGATGTCTGTTACTTTTTTTTAAATTGGATCCCGTTATATTTTATTTTAGCGAGTTTTAAAACTTTTAAGACTAAAATTTTTTTAAAATAAATATGACCCAATGTAGAATATACGTTTCTCTAGGGGCGATGTTTCTCCTTTTTTTTATTTTTTTATTAAGCTTATTTAACCATGATTTAACCATGAAATTAAAAAAAAAAACAAAAAGTTTGGACCCTTATAACTTTAGATTGACTAATCGTAGGTAAAAAAACGGGTGCAGGGAAATAAGTCCACGGGAACTAAGTCCACTGAGGGACTAAGTTCTCGCTTGAGGTGAGAAATAAGTCCGCGGGAACTAAGTCCACTGATGGACTCAGTTCTCACTTAATGGGAACGAAATCCACTTTACTAAAGTGGTCTTTGTTCCCATTAAGTGAGAACTAAGTCCACTTTCTTATGGGAAATTAGTACACACTCGAAAGTATAAAGTGGGAATGAATTTCCAACAACAAAAACTTATTGATTTTATGTTGGTTATTTTCCAGATTCTTTAACTGCTAAAGAAACTTTGTATACACCCAACCTCGCACTTACCCCAAATCCTATAGTGTGCCCAAGCAGGGGGGTTGCAGGGGGGCAGCATGCCCCCCCTTACATACCTCACTGTTTATACGTGTCGTTCCCATGGCTTAACATGGGAATTTATTTCACATTCAAATGGAACTAAAACCCACAGTTTCTTGTAACGAATTTCGCACCTTGCATGGGAACAAAGACCACTTTAGTAAAGTGGATTTCGTTCCCATTAAGTGAGAACTGAGTCCATCAGTGGACTTAGTTCCCGTGGACTTATTTCCCACCTCAAGTGAGAACTTAGTCCCTCAGTGGACTTAGTTCCCGTGGACTTATTTCCCTGCACCAAAAAAACGGTACATGAAAAAATTAGAATTTCCAAACTCTAGGGGAGATGTTTGTTCTTTTTTTTTTATTTTGTTGTTTATTAAATTTTTTTAAACATGAAAGTTAAAAAAAAAAAGCTTAGACCCTTATAACTTTGGATCAACTAATCGTAGGTATAAGAACGGTACATAAAAAAATTAGAATTTCCAAACTCTAAAGGCGATGTTTTTTCTTTTTGTTTTATTTCATGTTCTTGAGTAAAATGTATAACTTTTTAAAACCCTATAAAGTATAGCTATATTACGAGTAAATTACCTATAACACTTTTCTCTAATTATGCATATACATATATTGTATAACAATTACTACGGAAATAATTAACTATTGAAAAAAGACCACAAATATACACTTTACACAAAAATATATTCACAATTTGATATTGTTTTTTGGTTAAAAATATCATAACTACGAAGAAAAAAAATTATGGAAATGCTAATTAGTTGAAAAAATTGTTTTTTTTTTTCGTACATTTAAATACAACTTCTTCATCCTACAAGTTTTGAATCACTTGTAAGATTTAGCTGATTATTCTACAAGTAGGATTTAGTTTTTTTCTACACTTGTAGCTTTGTGTTACAGAAAGAGGGAAATCATATAATTTCCCACTTGTAATGTTCGCTCATTACGCTTGTAGAAGAGCCAGCAAACTTGTAGTTTTGTGTTACAGAAATTTGTTACACTTGTATTAATTCACTTGTATTACAAGTACTTGTAGTTTTGTGTTACAGGCCCCAGGTGTATATTTGATTCACTGTTCCACTGGTGATCTGATGACATATCTCACCGAATATGGAAATGGAATTCCACTTGATATTTCTCAAGCATTTGATAAAGTTTGGCATAAAGCTCTTTTATCGAAAATACGTACACTTGGTATCGAAGAGTCTCTTCTTCCTTGGATTAGAAATTACCTTTAAGACCGCTCGATACAAATTGTATTGGACGGTTTCAAGTCTGAAATTCATAAAGTAAATGCTGGTGTGCCACAAGGCTCCGTTTTATCTCCGAAACTTTTCATTATCTTCATAAATGATATTTTGCTTGAAACTTCTAATCCACTGCATTGTTTCGCTGACGAAACCACTCTCAAATATTTCGTACGATAGACATTTTTCTTTTTACTTGCAACTTATAGGTACTATAAGGAAAGTTATGCATTCGTAAAAAAAATCGAACTCGAGATTTTGATCAAAGTTGATAGCGAAGACTAAAAAAGTGGGTCTCGCAATTTTGTCTGTCTGTCGGCTCGGCCGATTTTCTTCAAAGTTGGTAGATATCATTTTTTATTTTTTTTCCACCACACGTTTTTTTATTTTGATTTTTAAGACCAAAAATAACGGTACCTGCCATACGAATTTTTTCGAAATTTTACAAATATTTTTTTTTTTTTCAAAAACTGTTCAACAGATTTAAAAAATAAAAATACAAAAAAATTTCATTTAGTTAAAGCTAGGTAATGGTTGAAAAAAATTTCCGAAAAATGGAACCATTTTTTTTTTGTTTTTGATTTTTTTGGATCTAAAAAAAAAATTAATTTTTTTTTTCAAAGCTCAATATTTCGAAAACCACATGCTAGATTTCTTTAAACTTGATAAATAAAAGTTTCTCAATATAATATACAATATGTGAGAAAAATAATTATTTTACCTGTCAACGGCCGTGGCTTTGATGAAAGCATCGCTTCCCATCGATCAGCGAAATCAAGCATCATTGCGCGCGGTTAGTACTTGGATGGGGGACCGTTCAAATACCAACCGTGTGCTGTTGACATGTGTTTCTTCTGTTGTTCTTTCTTTGTGTGTCTCTCTCTGTCGTATTGTCTAAAGCCGATGGCCTCAGTTGCCAGTGCTTTTCTGTGTCTCTACTTCGTAGATTTATCTACGGTGTAGTGTAAAATGTAATGTAATGTAATGTAATTATTTTACCTAAAAATAAAGGTACCCACCTAATAAATGTTAAAAAATGTTAAAAAATTGTTTTCGAAAATCGTATTTTTCTCGAAATCGGCGCCTAGAATTTTGATAAATTAGTTTTTTCTTTCAATTAATTTTTACGATCCTTAATTTAATAAAAAAATTTAAATTAAGATATTACAGCTTGTACCTACCATAGAACCATTTTTTCAAATTTTGATTTACTCATTATCAGCATAACGGATTTTGATGAAATTTTGTATAGAGATGCTTCTAAAAATTTTTAAAAAACATTGAATTTCAAAACTCTAAAAAAGATATTTTTTTGAATTTAAAAAAAAAACATTTTTTTTTTTTGGAAAATTCGATATTTCGAAAACGGATCTATACTTTTTTGGAAACTTAATTTTCATTAGTACAATAATAAAAACTTAAAGTTGGCGTAAAAATTTTTTTCTTAAAAATCTTTTAAGAATTTTGTATATAAAAGCTTATTTTTTTAAGAAACCACTACAACGACTTATAATTTTTGTTCTTGCATAAATTCATATTTGCATAGCAATCTGTTTTTATCTCTTACTACTAAAAGAATTCAAAAAATGATGATAATTTTATCTTTATGAACAGTTTTTTTTCTAATAACATTCGTTTTTAAAATTCCTAGTCTATTACATAGGAGCAAGTTCGTGCGACCCAGTCGTGCATTTTATTTTTAATCAAAACACAGAAGTATGATATCATTTTAATTGAGCTTACTATACGTAGTTGTTAGGTTATTAGACAAATATTATTTATCAGTTTATGTGGTTAAGCGAAACAGAACAAAGACTATACAAATTATTTTTTATTATTTATGTGGTTAAAAGTTTAGGAACAAAAATCACAAATACAAAAATTCTTATTATTGTAAGCGGTTAAAAATTAAATATTTAAACAAATTCGCAATAACAACGCTGTAAAATATTATTTGAAGTGAAGTTCTTATCTTTTATTTTTAAAACCACGTGATTAGGAATATTCTGCAAGCACCACCCCGCATAGGACACAGTAAGATCTGTATGAAATAATAGGCAAATTCTCTGATTTTTCTTCATTATAAAAATAGGTATTTTCTAATGCCGCTTTCGAAAACGTCATTTGCATTGCAACTGTTTTCGCGACCCCAAAACGAAATCTTTATGAAAAAGCATAATTTTCGATAACGCAATTTGCTTAAGTTCATATGTTCGATAACATCATTTTCAGCGTAACTTTTCAGTTAAAATATTGACACTTGACACAAATATTGAAAATCTAGAAAGCGTATACGTAAACTTCAAATACGCCTGCTAGACAGATTGTATGATGTTGATCAAACAGATTTTGTACATACAACCAAGATGACTGCATATTTGCGACAGCAACATCTGGTTCAAATATGACTATTATTTGACGATCAAACCGACGTTGATTCGACGTTTTCGAAAACGGCCTTATTTTAATAACTTGGAAGTACTTTTGTGCAAAATAAGAACAAAACTTTTAGAGATAGTCGGGAGTAATCTAAAAACAAGAAAAAATTTGCTCATAAAAGGCAAAATTCTTTTTTCCATTATGTGTGTATTACAATTTCTCTTGACCGTGACATTCAATGAACCAAGTTTAATTAAATTTTTTGAACAGTTTTCGAGAAAATTTTCCAAATAAATGTTTTTTTTTCAGGATTATTGCATTTGAAGTGAAGTGAAAACTACTTCTCATCTTAGCCGTTTGGATTCGACAGAAAATTGTACACCTCGAGAAATAGTTGTGAGTTGTATATTACTGGGTCTTGGTACTATACAGTATCTCAATTTTATTCAAAATACGGGGACGTTATTTTGCCTTCAAAAAGTCAATTTTGTCATACAAAATTTCATGAATGTGAATAATTTGTCAATTTATTAGTCGTTATTTATTTGTGACGATTTCAAATTTGTTGTTCAACTGTTTCTTTATTGATTCAGGTGATTTGTTGGCCTTGTTGATATAAACTCAGCAAAGCCGCAAACAAAATTTTCAAACAATTGGAGGAAAAATTTGACACTGTCAGTTCCTATTAACGATTATTCAATATTCCAAAAATTTCTTTAAAAAAATCTGTTTGAGGTGCTCTTGCTCAAGGAGGACATGAGCCTGGTTACTTAAAACTCTCAACCATTCACTTGCCCGTGTTTTATAAAATTATAGATCGTACAAATTGATTGAAAAAAAAATTATTTGAATCAAAATTCGAGGAGCCGTTTCCGAGATCAACACGATTTTCGAAAACCATTTTCTGACATCATACAAGGGTGCCGTTATTTTTAAACAAAATAAGTTGTTTTCTCAAATCTTTAAGATTGTATTAAGAAACTTTTGATTATCAAGTTTTAAAAACAATTGGGCATGGGGTTTTCAAAATATTGAGTTTTGAAAAAAAAAAAATGGAAAATTATTCGAAATACTATCCAAAATTTTTCAATACTATTCACACTTTTGGGAAGCTTTAACATTAAAAAAATTATCATAATAGGTTGAACCCTTTTTAAGAAAACCTAAATTCTCAAAACATTCCTAAGAAAAAATTTTGGTCCGACAATTTAAATTTTTTATTTTTGTAGATATGAATAATTAATAAATTTCCAAAAAAATACGAAACCGTTTTTGAGATATCGAATTTTCCAAGAAAAATTCGATTTTTTTTTTTCAAAAATTCAAAAAATTTGTTGGGAAATTTGAAAACACAATAATATTCAAACTTTTGAGGAGCTTTGCCATAAATAAAAATATCAAAATCGGTTGTATGTACTGTCTTTGAGAAAATCAACAACAAAAATATGGTTCCAAGGGGGGTATCATTAACAACCATTTTTCGGAATTTTATCAACCATTGTACAACCTATTTTTTTTTAAGAAAATATGTGGCACGGTTTTTGAAAAAAAAAAATAATTATAAAATTTCGAACAAAATTGTATTGCAAGTACCGTTACTTTTGGTCTTAAAAAAAAAAAAAGAAAAAAAAATTGTGTGGCGGAAAAATTCAAAAATGCTATCTATTAAGTTTAAAGAAAATCAGACGAGCCGTTTAGGCTGTAGTCAGAATTTGCGTGACCCATATAGTATATTTGCTTGTATCCGGCTTGCTAGTCTATGTACGAATAATAATCGTTATATATTTTATTATTTTATTATTGAGTTTTTCTATAATAGACTTCTTCGATTCTATATTTTTATAAATGTTTCTTAACAATAAAACCAGGATACTACAACCCACTTTTTGCGTCTTCTCCATCATCGTAATGTTATGTCTGATCAAAATTTCTAGTTCGATTTTTTTTTTCAAATGCATAGCGAAATATTAAAGTGTTGTATAGAATTATATGTCTTTTTGTATGTCAAAGTGCTGTCAAATAAAATTAGATAACTTAAGTTGAAAACAGTTTTTCTGAAAATATATTTTACAAAAATTACAAAAATTTCATAACCTTGTGAGTAAAATTACAAGACAT
Organism: Chrysotoxum bicinctum; assembly: GCA_911387755.1. Classification (NCBI taxonomy): domain Eukaryota; kingdom Metazoa; phylum Arthropoda; class Insecta; order Diptera; family Syrphidae; genus Chrysotoxum; species Chrysotoxum bicinctum. The sequence continues at coordinate 46,369,300 of OU426987.1, forward strand.
TTTAGAAAAAGGTTATCATTTTCTTAATTAAAAAAAAAATCTCATTTACCAAAAGCCGCATAAATAATAATATTTTCTTCAATTGAGTAAATACAGAGAAAACACAATGATCTTAAGAAATATAAAAAAAAAAGTTATTTTATTAGATAGATAAATCATTATTCCAATCACACTTAGTGGTTTTACCTCATTATTTTAATAGAACATATGAGACACGTACATACATGTCCATTGTACACAGATTGTTTGCATAACACACGTTTTACTATCAAATAAACCAATTTGCATTTAATAGTTTACTGTTTTGTGACTGTTTGACCTTCTTGAAAATAATACAAAAAATAAACAAACCTAAATCTTTCAAACAACAACAAAAAATTTAACCTTATTTGGTTCTTTTGGATTCGAATGTCATTAGAGAAAATGAAAGGATCTTCATAAAATATATAAAATACGACTTCGTTCGCTTTATCAAGGCAAATAAAAAATCACAAGCAATCTAATTCGAATGCAATAAAATCAAGTATAAAACTGGAGTCAGGAAAATACTCGTAAGCCCTGCATACCAAACACAAACAAAAGTAATGTTTCATTGTTTCTTTGACGATTTTGAATTACTTGTAACAAAAATGAAGACAACAACAACGAGGATAACGACAATTATGATGATGTTGAAGGCCTGGGGTTAAGAGCCGCAAAATAGTAGCGATGATAATATATTTCACCAAAGGCTTTGAGGACATAAATAAAAACATCATAAAAATAAGCCATCCAGACGTAACTTCTTTATTCCAATTTCGAGTGCATGGTGACCAGGCTGACTGTTTCGCAAAACTAAAAATCCCATACTTATGTGAGGCAATAAAATCAAACTTCTATGATTTTGACTATAGAGAGTCGGTGAGTCTTGTGCTGATACAAAACAATGAGTATCAAACCTAAAAATAACTCTTGGCTTCACTCAAGGGGCAAGGAAGTTATCAAAGCGAGAAAATCTTTTTTTCGGTTTTATAAAACCATTCCCTCAGGGGAAAACCATGGAAAATTTAAACAAGCCAGAAATTCCTAGAACACCTTGATTCTAGGGGACTACATTTTTAAATGAGCAGAACATTAGACAAAAACTACTGCAATGTCCTAAAGGCAGTAAAAGCTGCGCTCATCTGCAATGATAACTCTGTCGTTATTTCCATAAACAAGACCGATGTGTTTGCAGAACAATTCGCAGCAAGCTCTACGTTTCCTAAAAGTGACAGAGTCCCACCTGTACTTGAGGATGTCCATTTTTCTAGATGTGCTTAAGTTCTAAAAGATCTCGATATTAGCAAATCTCCTGGCCCCGATAGTATATCATCAATTATCTTGAAAATGTGTTCTTCCATTTTGGCTAAGCAACTACGTAAGCCTTTTTCCTCTGAATGGATAAAAGCATCTGTACAACCAATTCATCTTTACCCTCCGATTACCGAACCAATTACTCTGACATCCATTTTTTCGAAGGTCTTGTAAACGCTGATCAATCCTCAACTCATGGAATATCTCGAACAACGAAAGCTGCTCAATGACCGTCAGTACGGTTTTCGTTGCAACCGGTCCACTGGTGATTTAATGACAAAGTGGAATGATTCCTTACATCGCTTGGGAGAAAGAACTATAGTTACGATTGATATTTCTAAGGCATTTGATAGAGTTTGACATTAAACTCTCTTATCGATAATACATGCTTTTGGTATCTATTGATTACTTCTTCATTGGGTTAGGAGAGGTATATCTCTGACCGTTCAATACAAGTTAATTGTGTTAAACGGTCTGAAATTCACAAAATAAATGCTGGTGTGTCCCAAGACTCCGTATTGCCTCCAACACTATTTTTTTTTTTTTATAATCTACACGCGCTCAAGGGATTATGATTACCCTTTAAATGTTTCAACATAGCGCGGGCGTGAAGTTAAGGAAGAGAAGAAGGATAGGAAAGATGTGTGGCACGATGTTCTGAGCCTGAAGGTGGTTGTCACAGATTTTTATCTCCAGGGATGGCGGCTGAACTAATGCGGAGAAATGCCGTGTCTTATTTCTATGTCCCTTATAATTCCCATTATTTTATCGGTATTCATACTTGATGGGCATACTAGTTTAACTCAATCACATGTTGTTGGTGTTATGCCTGAACAACATGTAATGACTAAGCCAGCCATTGATGACAATTTTTAGAAGGTTTAAATGGATGTCCTCTGTCTGAAACTGCTAGTCCACAAAACTGCTTCGATGATAACAGCACCCTTAGTTTTTCATACTCATTTCTTGACTTACCTACTTTTGTATCGAATATCGAGTCATTTAAAGCCATGAAGTATGAATAGAACTTGCAACGAGGAAACTAAAAAGTTTTAGATTTTTGATAAATGTCCGTTACTGAACAACTTTTGTGAAACGACCACATATCAGATATTGCTTAAAATACTGGGAAATATCTAGGTTTTCTCAAGACGATGTAAGAACTTTTTTTCCCTTTGGACCTGACAACTAAAGGTTGGTTAAATTTTAAGGGCCGATGATGAATGTGAAACACACCTAAACGTCAAGTTTTTTCTTGCTTTTCATTTGACATTTCTCAATTTCAGACCAACTCAATCTAAACCATGGAAAGACATACAATCGAGCAACGCGTTAAAGTTATTCAGGCTTATTATGAAAATGAACGTTCAAATCAAAATGCATATCGTGCACTTCGTGATTTTTTCGGTCAATTTAATCGTCCAAATGTGCGTACAATCGGAAAAATAGTGCCGGTTTACACCCAGGTCTGTAGGAGATGAGAAAACACCAGTGCATGCTCGTGCATGCTCGTACAGCTCGTACTGCAGAAAATATTGCTGCTGTTCGCGATAGTGTAGCTGAAGAGCCGTCCACATGAACTCTTCGTCGTGCCCAACAATTGCACCTCTCACGCTCGTCGTTGATGAACATTATGCATAAAGACTTGCATTTACATGCTTACAAGGTGCAATTGACTCAAGAACAAAAGCCTCTTGACCATTTCAAGCGTCGTCAATGGTGGCAAGAAATGGCAACAGTGGATGATCAATTTTCGAAGAAAATCATCTTCAGTGATGAGGCACATTTTCACCTCAGTGGATTCGTCAAAAAGCATAATTGCCGCATTTGGGCGAATGATAATCCAAGAGTGATTGTCGAAAAACAAATGCACCCACAAAGAGTGACTGTTTGGTGCGGTTTATGAGCTGGCGGCATCATCGGGCCATATTTTTCCCAAAATGAGGCCGGTCAGGCAGTTACTGTGAATGGTCTTCGCTATCGTGAGATGAAAACGAACTTTTTATGGCCCAAATCGGAAGATATGGATGTGGACGATATGTTTTTTCAACAGGACGGAGCCACTTGCCACACAGCTAACGAAACAATGGCTCTTTTGCGCGACAAATTTAATGGCCGTGTTATCTCACGTGGTGGCGATGTCAATTGGCCGCCAAGATCATGTGATTTGACACCGTTGGACTTCTTTCTTTCGGGTTATTTGAAAGAAAACGTGTACGTCGATAAGCCAGCAACAATTCAAGAGCTAAAGGATGGGATAATTCGGCACATTAACGGCATAGAACCTCAATTATGCCTCAGCGTCATCGAAAATTTGGACCATCGGATGGAGGTGTGCCGCCGAGGTCGTGGCGGCTATTCGGCCCATATTTTGTTCCATACATAATTGAACCATACCATATTATCATAATAAAAAGAAATGACAATAATTCCCTAAATAATTTGTGTTTTATTCAAAATCAACATCGGTCCTTAAAATTTAACCACCCTTTGCATATGCATACAGAAAAATTATTTATTTATAGAATTCCGGTATTTAAAAAATGACGACTGGATCGCATGTACCTATGTTCTTGCTCTTATGTAAAAATACTTCGAAATTTAAAAATTCTTCATAAATATAAAAACAGGTATAAGTGGAAATGTCGACCACTGGTATAGTCCAGCCCTGTGGTCCAATTAGCGCTGATGTGCTTTTGGTGCTATAAATCGTATGAACCTGTCGATGGAATTGACATGGGAAATTGTGCACATTCTCATTGCGTCATCCAATTTGGAATAAGTTCAAAAAGTAGGAATGTTCTATGTATTAGGTTTTGATATATCTTATTGTGTGTTTGCTTTTGCACAATCATCCGGAACTTGGATCACTACGTACACTGTGCCAAGCTAGGCTGCTTGTTGACTGGTGCTGAAACAGTAGCCAATACGATTGAGTGATCATCCGGCCCTTAGTCCACTAGCTCGGGATCTAAATAGTCAAATGGAGGGCACGGAAGAGAAGTAACCGAAGTTCATCCTTGAGCTATTTCGTAGTCTTGAGAAAAGAGATTAAGTCTTTGATCTTCATTTCCGAAAGTTCTCCAATGTCGTCAAAAAATGCCCTTCCTAATAGTTGTGCTCTAAATTTGGCCAGGGCAGAGAGTTTGCAGATGGAATGGAGAACTTTTTCCACTGATCCCCACAGCTAAGACTAACAATACCTAGCTTTGCTGCATGCTCCTCTATTGGCCAGTGTCCGCTACAGGTAGCTACGATCCTTCCGCATGACAGTCCACTAACCATTATGCCAAAGGGTACTACTACTCGTAAAGTCAGCTATGATCAAAAATCTCAAGTTCGATTTTTTTTCCAAAATGCAAAACTTGCCATAAATTATCGAAAGTACAAATTATTTTGATCGAAATCGAGGAAGTTCATTTCTCTTGGAGAGAGTCGTCAGTCGGTTTCACTAGGTTGATTTTTCTACGAATCCAAAACTTGACCTATAGTTGTTCCATCGCACGTAAACCTTTATTAAGTATCTCTACCTTATTGAACATAAACACAAAATCGACGTTCAAAAACTGCTTCTTAAAATTATCGATTAAAAAAAACCTTATCGATTTTTATGTTCATACATTTTTATTCATTGAAAAGTAACACAACGTTTTTAGTTAAGAAACAATATATTTGAAATGATATAATCAATTAAAAGAACCAGTGCTGCCACATGCTTTTTAAATATTTTTAAAATTACCAGTGCTGCCACATGCTTTTTAAATATTTTTAAAATTTAATTTCTACATAATTTATTTTTACTTATTTTTACTAACTAAAGTTAAAAATTCTAGATCAACTTAAAAATATATTTTTAAAATAAACAAGTGAATTTTTAGTGCACCTGGCACCACTGGTGAAAAATATTATTACTATTTCAATTATTTTATGTGACTATTGAGGATTATTATTCAAACGTCTTTTTCTTTATTAATAATTCATCTTTCGGTAGTGTAAGTAACTGAACTAAAAAAATTTATTTTCGTATATGGTCACCCTATTTGCAAGGAGTTTAGAATATTTGTCCTGCGGGAGTGTCTTCCCGTCCTCCTGAATCTACCTGTGACACGTGACTTAACGTGTATACAAAGTAAAAAGATAAACAAACAAATGATTATGAAAATGGTGTGGAAAGTGTAAAGGTATGTATTTATAAAGCAAGGGCCCCAGAGGAAGGAAACCATCATCCATTGTGTTTTTTTTTTTTTTTTTTTTTTTTTGTTAATATAAAACCACCCCTTTTTGACCTATTTCTGCAAGTTATCCTATTTTTATACTCGCGGACCTCCAGCGATATAAAATGTATACAAAAATAGTTCTGGGGTTAACATCCTTAATTAGGGAAATTATCTCTGATACGAAACAGTTCAAATACAAAAAAAAAAAAAAAGAGGAGCGTCCCCACACTCCTCCGTCTATTATATTCTTGTAACTTTCCCAACCAACAATCTAACGACTATGGCGAATGACGATGACGATGTTTCAACCGGTGAATTCCTGCAAATGCAAATTAATGTTGACGCTGACTGACGAGATTCCGTTAGGGTTTCGGGCAGATAAAAAGCTCCTAAAAAGGGATGTTTGGATTTTTATCGTTTATCCGGCTTAAAATAGTCCAAACGGGATGAAGGAAGGAACACAATAGAATTTATAGATCTTCCTGGGTGGGCTAGGACTAGCCACCATTGACCACTAAAACACCGCCATTGTTACCGGATGGACGGGGTTATTTATTTTTGTTTTATCTCCCTATGAAATAAAAACTGCAAGTGGTGAGTAGGAGATCAGTAACATTGAGGATGCCACTTCCGCTCTTAGCCATATCCTCATCCGTTTGAAGTGCAAAATGTTATTGTTCAATGGTTTTTTTTACCTCCTACTCTTTTATGGTTTTATGCATGCAGATGTGCTTAAGACCTAAAGGAGTCGTGTATTCGAATGGAACTATGCATAACTACTCGTATGGCACATAAATGGCTTTTACGATGACTTACATTGTTGTTTTAACTGCTGGAATTCCGATGATGTTCTGCAACGTAAATCCTTATTTTTTGCACAAATATTAACCTAGTTTTTTTTTTTTTTCTCACTTGAAAGAAAAAACACTTTATTTACAAACACACTTTAGCACAATTTCACTGAAAACCTTACTTACACTGAATTAGTAAATTGGTATATGATTTATTCAATTTGAATCTGTTTTCACTTTAATTTTAATGTTTTGTTGTTTAAATAAAAAAAAAACTATTAAAGTCGTTTTAATGAACGAACTTTTTATTCCGTTCGAAATTTCGAAAATCGACCGCCAAAAAGAAGAATCTTCTTGTTGTTATTTTATCGATATAAACACACGAGCAAAACTTGATATTAACACACGACAACACAACGTCTATCACGCTCAACGATTCGAATCGCTTTGACTGGAACTGGAATTTTGTTCAGTATCGCTCAAAACAGAATCACAAACATTGTTAACTCAGTTTGTGTTGATTTGCTGAACTTTCATGGAGAATTCACTCATTATGTACACTCTCCCTCAAGTTGTGAGAACTTGAGTGAAAAACAGATAACATTTTAAAAGTATTTGCACTTTGCTTGTGTTGTGTCGTGTGTAGCTGTGGGGTTTGTGGAGTATGTATCATCTCATATTCTCATCTACATATCTAGTCGGGATTCGGGAAGCTAACTTTGAACTTTGATAACATAAAGAGAAGTTTGATGAGAATGAGAGAAAAGCTAACTTTACACTGAGAATTGAGAACACATTATTTGAGTTCCTAAGCTTTATTCTCTTTATTTTTTTACAATTAAACGACACTGCCAACCTTAACTATATAAAAGTATTTTAATTTTTGATTTGAAATAGACTTTTTTAAATACCAGTTGTAAGTTTTGTTTACTTGGTCTTAGATAGACGCTTAAATAACGAATTTTAATCACCTATAGATTTTGGGAAAAATAAATTTTGGAAAATTATTTTTTTTTTAATTAATGTTTATTTTTCATTATCTTATTACTATACCCTACTTTGCTTTTAACAATGTCGACACATCCGCAATCAGATCTTAAATGAGCAAAATGATACCAAACCGGAGCAATTTACACTACAATAAAAAAAAATAATGCTAAAGGGTTTTCCAATAAAGAAGCCAAAATTTTAAGTTTTATTACGATGATAGGGAAGACTAAAAAAGTGGGTCTCGCAATTCTGTCTATCTGTCTGTCTGTTCGACTACAGGCTAAACGACTAGGCCGATTTTATTTAAACTTGGTAGATATCATTTTTTATTGTTTCCCCCCACACGTTTTTTTCTTTTTTTTTTAAGACCAAAAATAACGGTACCTGCCATACGAATTTTTTTCGAAATTTTATAAACATTTTTTTTCTCAAAAACTGTGTGACAGAAAATTTCATTTAATTAAAGCAAGGTACTGGTTGAACAAAATTTTCCGAAAAATGGCTATTGAGGTTACCCCCCATGGAAACATTTTTTTTGTTTTTGATTTTCTCAAAAACGGTTCAAAAGATTTTTATCATTTTTTTGCTAAAGCTCCTCAAAAACATAAATAGAATTGTGTACTCAAATTTTCAAAAAAAAAATTTTTGGATTTAAAAAAAAAAACTTCAACATTTTTTTTCCAAAACTCAATATTTCGAAAACCCCATGCTAGATTTTTTTTAAACTTGATAATAAAAGTTTCTTAATATAATCTACAAGATGTGAGAAAAAAAATTTATTTTACCTAAATATAAAGGAACCTACCATACAAATGTTAAAAAATTAAAAAAATGGTTTTCAAAAATCGTATTTTTCTCGAAAACGGCGCCTAAAATTTTGATAAAATTTTTTTTCTTTCAATCAATTTTTATGATCTTTAATTTATTAAAAAAAAAATTGAAATTAAGATATTACAGCTTGTACCTACCATAGAACCATTTTTTCAAATTTTGAATTTCTAATTATCCACATAACGGATCTTAATGAAAATTTTTATAAAGAAGCTTCTAAAAAGTCTAAAACACATTGCATTTCAAAACTTTAAAATAAATATTTTTTGAATTTTTGAAAAAAAAAATCTATTTTTTCTATTTTTGAAAATTCGATATCTCAGAAGCGGCCCAATATTTTTTTTGTAAATTTAATTTTTATTCAAACAATATTAAAAACTTTAAATTGGAGTAACAAAATTTTTTCTTAAAAAGCTTTTAAAAAGTTTGTATATAAAAGCTTTTTTTTAGAAACCACTACAACGACTTATAATTTTTGTTCTTGCATAAATTCATATTTGGATAGCATTCTGTTTTTGTCTCTTACTACTAAAAGAATTTAAAAATTAATTTTATCCTTATGAACAGATTTCTCTAATAACATTCGTTTTTAAAATTCGTAGTCTATTACATAGGAGCAAGTTCGTGCGACCCAGTCGTGCATTTTATTTTGTTTGGAAAGCTTTTCAGTGATATTATTTGTGGAAAATGATATTATTTAAAAAAATTTTCTAGCGCAGCTTCACTGGTTTGGCACGGATCAAAGATCAGAAATCAAGCTGAATTTGATTGATATGGATTGCATTATGTTGACCACAACAAATTCTAACGCTGTCACATCGTTGTTGCCAGTTCAGGACGTCTCCACGTGAGATAAGTTTAACCATGCTCATAAAGAATTTTCATTATGACTTCAGCTACGTAACACGTGTATCCATTTGGTTTGGAGCTATATTTCGCTTCCCATCCATCATCCAATTTGGGCCAAAAGCATTTGGTTAAAACTGGGAGTAAAGTTCTCCGTTGATGATGATGGTAATGCAATTGTCAACCGTCAATCGTCGTTTTCGAATCTTGGCTAAACATGCTTAGCTTAGTACCAGTCTAACACTTAAAACTAACTTTTGGCTGGGTTTACAAAAAAAAATTAATCTGTAAGATAAAAGCAGAAGTTAAGGGCGTTATGAGTATTTATAGTGATAGATTTTTAAAGAATGTTTGGAGGAGTTGAAATAATTTGGAATACCATTAGTTGCATGGAGCGGATAGCTAAGATAATAGTGTAGAAAAATTACCATACAAGCACAGATAATTATATACAGATGTCTCACCTCCATACAAAATTCTGTCATCGAAAATTTTCTCGAGCAGACAATCTCGAGCAGACAAAAGCTTTCTTAAGAAGGTTTCATAAGAAGAAGAGAATTTTATAGTCATTCTGAATTAAAAAGAGAACAATATAATATTCTCTCTTTTGTTTAAGAACTTTTTTTATTATGCGCGAGAAAGATAATACTGGCAGACAATGCGGCTACATTTGTTCATGTGGAAATGGAATAGATGTACATAGGTAGGTATCTACCAAAAAAAGCAAATTCCTACTGTGGTATCCTATTTTTTTTTAGAAAAAAGGCAAAAGGTAAGGCATTAGGTAGATAGAACATATTCTATTAATATCTCCATAATTTGTATTATATTAATTTATAATCTTTGTTTTTTTTTGTAAATACCTTACACCTGTTCGTCATGTTGATATTGTTTATTTGTGTGTGTTCATCCATGGAGTAGCCGCATGTATACATACTAGGTCGGTATTCTATGAAGAATGTGCATTTGTTTTTCTATAAGTTTGACAATACAGAGCCCACACCGCGCACGGGTGAATGAATTTCAATTTTTGTACAGAACATTTTTATGAAGTTTCCTAAAGTGTAATTCCGCAGTTAAGAGTCTTTAATTTTTTTTTATAAAATCTACATGGACTTTCTTAGAACTAATAATACCTATTATTACTAATTCATTTTTGCTGAAATGGAAAAAAAACACCACCTTTATGTATTTTGAAAATAGTCAGGATCTTTTTTTTGTCACGAGTGAGACAAATAAAAGACAGGCGCAAAATTGTAAACATTTAAAACCTGCTCTACTAAATCAATTTTAGAATGGGAGTCGACTCTAAATATTGTAAATATATAAAAAGAACCGACTTTTTGTTAATTTTAAGGGACATAAACCATACTTTAACGTTAAAGAGCTCGTCTAACTTTAACAGCAGCAAATATAGGGTTTTCCAATAAGAGGTGTCACTTTTGAAGCTGTCATTTTTTGACATTTGACAAGTAGAAACTACGCTATTAGTAAAAATGGAACGATACACGCTTCAACAACGCATTGAAATTATTAAAATTGGGTCCTTGAAATGCATGAAAATGAACCGGAATTTCATCGAAAAATCATCTTGACTGATGAGGCCCATTTCCACCTCGGAGGCTACGTCAACAAGCAAAACTGTCGCATCTGGGGCTCGGAAAACCCAAGAGTTATTGTTGAAAAGCCTCTCCATCCTCAACGCGTGACTGTTTGGTGCGGTTTATGGTCCCGCGGGGTCATTGGACCTTACTTTTTCGAAAATGAGGCTGGAGCAACAGTTACGGTCAATGGATTGCGCTATCGAGAGATGATTAATGATTTTTTATGGCCTGAATTGGATGGTATTGATCTGGACAACGTTTACTTTCAACAAGACGGCGCTACGTGCCACACAAGCAATGAAACCATCGATCTTTTACGGGAAAAGTTTCCGGACCGTGTTATCTCTCGAAGAGGTGATCACAATTGGCCACCGAGATCTTGTGATTTAACACCTTGCGACTTCTTCCTTTGGGACCACGTGAAAGATAAGGTCTACGCCAACAGCCCAGCGTCGATTCAAGACCTCAAAGATGAAATTCGTGAGGCTATCGAGGACATAGGGCAGCCACTTTGCGATTTGGTTATGGAAAATTTCATGAAAAGGATATGGTCCTGTAAGCTTGGTCTTGGCGGCCATTTGGCTGATGTTGTGTTCCATTATTAACGGCATACCTTCCTCTTTATAATGAAATAAACATCCGATCATTTATCTCCAAAAATGCCATTTTTCTTTGAATATCAAAATAACACCTCTTATTGGAAAACCCTATACTTAGCTAGTTTATCTTTTAAAAGTGAACTTTGTCCATATTGACAATGGTTATTTCATACCAAAACAAATCGAAGTAAAAATGTTTACTGATGTTTTATTGGATACTTTAAAAGATGTGCTTTGTAAATAGACTCAATTACTGAATATTAGAAATTTGAAACAGTCGTACAAAAGTGTTTTACGATCAGCAAATCTGTAGATACAAGTGTACTGTGTACATATGTTATGTACCTATGCATTAGGGTGTGTCAAAGTGCACAACTATGGTATTTTCAAATGTAATAGCTTTTAAAAGTTGCATTGCTTATCAAAATTAAATAATGCGTTTACAATTTTCATTTTAATTAATATCTTTGGCTCGCTCAAAAATAGGATGAAATCCAAGAAATTTTGATTTTTCGAGATTTTTGAAATGTGGTGTTGTTTTAAATTGCACCGTGTGGATACAAAAAAAATATACAAAATATTTTTTGGCTTCCAAGTCAAAGATAATTGCAAGGAAACACTTTTAAGCTTATATTTACTTAAATTGAACACTTGATAAAGAAGTTATGAAATAATAAAAGAAGGAAGAAAAATCATTTTTGTATGTAAAATCGTTTTGTTTTTTTTTACAAAAAAAATTCTTAAAAATCAACGGAACCACCTACAATATCGTGGTATATCTTTTTGTAAAGACAAAAATTCTTTCTGTATTTTGTTTAGTTTTTTTTTAGTATACGTAAAAAAAAAAAAATTTACTGTAAATTACATTTTTTTTTCAACTTCAACCGAATTGAGCGAGCCAAAGACGAACAAAATCTTATTTTTTTTTTACATGTTCTTAAACCTCAGACCCTAATACAACTTTTGATCACTATTACATTTAAAAATAAGAGTACTTTTTTGCGGCCATACAAAAGTGACACACCCTACTATGCATGCCAAGACGAGTATAGCCAAATGAATTTGCACCTTCGAAAAACAAAATTAAATTGACTATATGTATCAGGCTGTCAGTGCAATAGTGGCGTAACCCATAAAATTCACTTTAGAGCTACGAGAGATTTAAGAAACAGGTTTCCTTTAAACATTTTTTGTATTTTTCCTTTGAGATTTTTGATTTATCTAAAAACTTGGAAGAGTTTGAAAAAAGGCATATTTTTTTTTTTTTAAATTTAAATTCATTTTGGAAAAAAAGTAGGTTACGCCGCTATTGCATTCATGGTTTTCTGTAAAAATAAAGAAAAAAGATAGGTTACGCCAAACTAATTATATTTTTTTTTTATTTCTATCATAGTTCATATTTTAACAACAAAAAATTATAAGTACATTTTTACTTGTTTTTTAATGATTTTACTCCGCGTCTGATAAATCGTCAAATATTTCGATTGGAACACTTTTTGACGTTTTTAAATTATTATAGAAAAAGTGATGGATTGGTGGTATAAATTGAAGCAGTTCAATTAAGTCTTTCTTTTTTTATCGTCTTTTTTAGGTTGTTCAAGCTGGTTGAGTTTTTTTAATATTAACGGATGTCTCTTTTTTACATTTACCTCATCGAGTAACACATCAATGTCATTAGAATATTTATAAAAATTGAAAATAATGACTTACTTTTTTGGAAAACCACTGAATTTTAAGCCGTTCAATCTTGGAATTTGAAATGGACAGTTTCCTATTTGTGATAGGTATTTTTTTTTGATAAATTTTGTGGAAAAAAAATCATATGAAGTCATTTTCACAATTTCAAATGGGTTTCTCTTTCTGGCCGAGGAAATGACGTTAACATCATCTGGGACAAAGATTTCTTCAACCTTAAAAACGGGATGGGGTACCAAAAATTGGCACAATAGTTTATATTTATATTTTGGCTCCCACATTGGTCAGAATACAAAATAATTTTTTTCTAAGAGAAGTATGAAGGTTACGCCACTATTGCACTCAAACTATGATCAAATTATAAAATGCAATAACACCTTTTTGAGTGCCATCTAGTTTTGAGTGCATATATACATCATTTCATCTAAAATAATGTAAATAACTTATAAACAATCAAAATCTGTACGGAGGTAGTAGATATATGAAGTTTACTTTTTCCGACCAAAAATTATTTGCTTTATTTGGCTTCTTTTTTTTTTATTTGTGTTGTTGTGTTTGAGTTATGTATCTTTCAAATTAGATTTGTTCAACGTAAATTCGCTTAACTTCTGTTGTGTTTAAAATTGTGAAAGAGTTGGACAAAGCCTCCAAGCTAAGCGACTGCGTTAAGTAAGGCCGGTTTTACTGTTTGAAATTTTACGCCATAATTTCTAAACGGTATATTTTTATTGCGAATTCATTTCACAAAACGTTAATAGTTTCTATGAAAAGAACGAATAAAAAAATAAATAAAATTAATTATTGTCTTCATACAAATTTCGAAGCAAGAAAAGAGTTTTCTAAAGATAAAATAAAATAACTCAGGAAGGTTTTAATGTTATTAATTATTATAAAGTGTTAATTATACCTACACTTTTATTTAAAGATATCGAAATCTAATGTTTTCGTATTTAAACAGAAAAATCGCGGCATATGTCTAACACATAAATCTTGATATTAAAAAAAAAATATATTAATTTAGCTTTAGACCTTATATGTAAATACATACATACATATTATTAGTATTTCATATACCTTCGTTGATTAAAGTTTGTTTTTGTTATAAGAACCACCTGATGGAATTATTAGCTGAAAGGTAATCGAATTTATCTTCAACAATGAAAAAATAAAAAAAAAATATGCCCAAAGCTTACAAACTGGCACATATACAACAGATTTTCAAAAAAAATTAATGTCGGAATGGCGGTACAGACAATAAATGAATCAGTTGCTATTAGAAGAGAATTATTTCAGCTTTTACACAAATTTTCACAACATTTCGTTGAATGAATACCTACCTATGCAAGCCTAACATACAATTTTATTAGATAAATAAATTGATTATATGATTTATCAATAGGAAACAAACTTTCACACGTGATGGTAAAAACATAGGAGCAACATTTTAAACAACATTTTGTTAAGGGCTTAGCATTTTATTAGTTAACAATTTGTTAAAATTTTAGTAATTTACTAACTCTTCGAAATTTTTAAACCTTTTTTTTCGTTTTACTAACTAGTAATAGACTAATTCTCTTTTATCAAAATCGGTGCATTTGAACACATTTAAATCATGACAGTTCGTTAAAATTAACAAACCAAACTAAACTAAATCTGGGGAACGGACCTTATAGTTTGAAATGTCGAAAGTCAAAAGGACAACCTTAAATTTATTTTGTTACTTGTTTATTTTTGACAACTTTTTTCGAAATGTTTTTTTTTTTTATTATTTCGCCACTTTGGATTGGACTATTCCAGTCTTCTTCCAAGAAAGTGTAATGTAAATAGTAGGTACTCGGGTGCAATCGGAAGCCCACGGCTTATAATTCGATCTTGGATTTTTAAGTTTTTCAACTGAAAACCGATCTGCTATCTTGTCAAACCTATTTTTGGAGTAAAATTCTCCATAAAGCTTGGTCTTCAATCATATACATCAAAATCTTCGTTTTCCGAAAACATTTTATAATATTTTATTTACTTTTAAAAACAATTTACTCACGAATCGAAATAAAAAAAAACACAATTTAACTCTTCTAAAATTGCCAAGAGAATTTGTTTGAGGAAAACGACAGATTTCATATTAATTAAGTAAATTACTAAAAGTTAAGGTAAACAGTTTGTTATTTTAACTTAAGTAAAATGTTTAGAGATAGTAAGATGATAAAATCGTTTAAAATTAGCGAAATCCTATTTTTTGACTTAGTAACTTACTAACATAACATATTTTTCAAATTGGTTTGACAATAAGAATGAATGCCGTACGCACAGACTTGATATACAGTCAACTTCTTGGTAATTATTTTTCTCTCAAAAATTTGTAAATGACAAGAACGTTAGAAAAACTTAAAACCTTAATATACAAATAAGAAGCTACAGAACTTAGTGAATGCTTGAAAAATTTAAGAATTAAACAGTATCTATATATGAAAAACTAAAAATGGATTGTAAAAATAATAAATGTAAAATGGGATGAAGGGTGGGTGAACTAAGCAAATACGCAATTAATAGTATAAATGCTTCAGAAATTTTGTATGGAATAAGCTAAGAGCAGAAACGCTAAAAAAATGGTCCTTTTTTCTTTATTAACACTATCATTATTTTTTCACTTACAAGAAAAATAGAAAACAGAAAAACCGTTGTTATGTACCTTAGTATGTACATACATACTACGTTTTCTTATTTATACTGGAAATGAAATAATTTTGAAATTTGTAGTAGGTATAAATTGTTTCATTTGACAATTCGTAACATTTATAAATTAACTTCTGCTACAGTAAAGGTGTTTTGACGATGCAAACAATTTTAAAAATCAAAATGAATTAATCAAAACAATAAAATTTACTGTTGTTAACTATTTAAATTTGGTCTAAAATTTGAATTTCCCGCCCATCCGGCCATATTAAATTGTAAAAATGAAAAACAAGAAGAAGAATAAAATTATTCCAAACCGAAACTAGAAGTTATCCGCACGCTTTTTTTTCTTAAAAAACCATTTTTCGATTCGTTTAAATTTTATCGTTAGCTTTAACCAGCTAATTTGTATGTTTGTATCTAATTGATACCTAGAAAATTGTCACCTTTTAATAAATTTTCACAAACGCAAGGAATTCCTAGGCATACGTTTTTGAAAAATTGTAGGTACTATACGTATGTATGTACAATGTATATTCTCGTACCTACAGTTATTCTTCTGGTTGCGTTTTTTCATACAAACATATGTAGGTACCTACCTACAACCTATCATAACCATACAACCTCTTAATTAAGTAAGTAGGTGGTATAAAATAAATAGGTACCAACCCGTAAAAAAATCTGTATCCACAATTTCTTAGGACTTTATTTTCTTTTTCTTTGTCGCCCTACTTCAAATTGAAGTTTTAATTTAACTATTTTTTTCAGATTTTTTTTTATTTTTATCAAACCCAAAAAAGTCAACCACGTTATTTTCGCCATCATCAAAAGATCGCACCAAATCAAATAAAACCAACCTTCCTGCCTGCAGGTGTCATCATAACCTCATGAACCTGAATGCAAAATACGTACATATGTATCTATGTAATGTAGAAACTAGGACTAGGAGAAACAAACAATCAAACAATACTGTGTCTGTTTTTGGCTCTGATAGACAAAATTGAGCAACGAAATTAGAATAATTTGTATGGGAATTGTAAAGAACAAATACCTACCTAAAAGATAGAGAATAATTTTCACAAATCCATCCAAAGGCTTTGAAATACCTACCTACATAAGTTCCTAATTTGCTTCCAAATGCAACAAAATATCTAAGTAAGTGTCCTTTTTATGAACAAAATTGCCTTAGATTCCCAAATGAACACACAAAATACAATTTTTTCTTGCCAAGATCCCTTTATGAAAAATGTAGGTATCTTGTGTTCTTGTGTCCATAACAAACCTATTTAAAAAAAAGGGTCTGGCGGTATCGAAAAAAAAACGAAGAATACAGACACAGAGTTGAATACGCAAGAGCAACAGACGAAATACTCGTAGATTTTATTCGTGAATTCAGAGAGCACACATTTTAAAGAGAAAAAGCACTTCTCACATAATCTTAAAATAATAAATTGAAAACAGCTTTCTTAAAAGCTCTTTCAAATGAAGATTTTCATTTTCATATGTCAGTTTTTTCTATGGGGATGCGACATCTGTATATAATTATCTGTGATACAAGACTAGTATATTCGAGAAGAGTCTTAAATGTGAGGTTAAGATTTTGTAAAAGAAAAGATCGGAAAATTTGTTTGAACATCGTTAAACAAAGCCGAGAACAAAGTTAGCTCTATTAAAAAGGGATGATATAAGATCTGAAATTCAGTTCTTCAGTTTTCGTACACAGCTACTAGATCACTTTTAAGGTTATTGAAGAGCATTTACGTAAGTACGTAAACGGTTGTCTACGCTAAGCACTAACTAATTTTTCCTGCACCGGTAGAAAAATCTTAAAAGTACTTATTAAATTCATGCAATGAACTAAAGTTGATAGTCATATTCTGTCAAAAAATTTGAAACAAAAATAAATCTACTTAATTAGTTGTAGTAAAAATAGTAATTATTATTAAGGAGACCGTGTTGTTTGAACGAAAAAATTTATTTAAAGTAGAAAAATATAGTTTTATAGGATATCCTTCCAAAAGAGAATCGGCTAGAATGCCAAATTCCAAACCCACTAGCACTTCTGGCAGATTTATATTATTTTTTGGCGCAATATACAGTTTGGGTCACAACTCCTCCCAGAATTGAACTATAAAATTAATCGGCTAAGTTTGGGCACTACCCTGCCTTTTTAAAGGATTGGGGCATATTTTTAGGTTATTTCTTGATATTTTTACTTGTAACTCGATCTCGAAATCTTAATCAAACCTAAAATTTTAAAATAAGTCAATTTTAACCTTAAAATAAGGCGAAGCAACGTTAGCACGGGTCTGCTAGTAACTGCAAAACAAATTATCTACTTTATATGTACATTTAATGCAAGCCAATTTTTGTGCATACAGTCAATTTATAAAGGCAGAGCTCACCTTTGAGAACTGTTACCTTTGTTAACGAATTATTTGAAATCCGGCTAATCGCTAATCTTTTGAATTGCAGCTCGCTTTCTCTTCTCTCTCTCTTTCTCTCTTCCTCTTAAGTTATTATTATGAGCTAAGAGTAATTTTTGAACAACTCAATTATGAGTATCTTTATGATTTAATGGAATATGGAATGGCTATGTTGTGCTTGTTTGTTAATCATAAAAGACGTTCTGTTAAATCATAATTCTTAGCAGTTAGCATATTTGTTATCTTAACATTTACCACAGTTTCAAGTATTTGTTTAAATATTTACGCCACATTCATATCTTAAATTATAAAATAATATCTGTGTGCAAATAACTTTTATCTCCAATTGCTCGCAGTCCAAGATAAAGGAATTTATCTAGATACCAACCAATCCAGACCTTCAGAATTAAATACTTGTGCCTTAGTCTTATGGTTTATTGCAAATTTCAATAAAATTAATTGCGACCGACATCGAAACATTCTTGCACTGAACTTAACCATTATACGCAAGTAGAAATTCTATTTGCATTTTAGATAACGTTTCTTCCTCAACCGATAAAATCGCAGCCAGTGCAAGAAGATACTTATCGTGAATTCAGACAAATGTATATATGTATGTAGATATGGCATGCTTATGTCGGACCGACATACCTACGTACATATGTATGAAAACAGGATTTTCTTGTAGATAGATCTGAAGGCAAGGAACTCGTGTCGTTTCGTCCATTGCATCACTTAGGGGAATAATAATAATTGGGAAAGAAAAAAACAACTATAAGGTTAATAGCTATCCTATAGTTATCTCATTACGAACGAATTAGCAATTAGAATCTTATACTTATGGCAAACCGCAATATCTATTCCTGGTCTGCAAGTAGGTTTAAACGTTTTGTGTCCTATTAAACTCGGTAACGAAATTGTACAGAGTTGTACACACCTACCTATGTATGTAGATAATGTAATGCTCCTTTAAATGTAGGTATGGTAATCAATATACAAGGAACTGAGGCTAACGTTTTTAGTATTTGTTAAAGGAATGTAAAAAATTCCATAAGTCTAATGGCATTTTAAGTTTTATTTTCATTTCGAACGTTTAGAGGGTCAAAGTAGGTCCTAAATTCTCAGACTGATAAACATAACCTAGCCATTCCATTAATAACCGAAACTCAGAAGGGCAAAAAGGAATTTGGTGTTTCCTTAAACAGAAGAAAACTATTGTTCGTTTTGAGAATGAATTGCTTCAAATTAGAATAATAATAACACTCTAATGATATTCCATTTGAATATAATTACAGATAAGAGTGTTTGGTATTATAGATACTTTATTATGTAGCCTGTAGCGTATACCTTTATACAAAGATAATTTAGTACTATCGTAAATTTAGACAGTGGTGAAATTAATTAATCGAATTCTCACATGTAAATTACTAAATAGTCGAATAATCAGCCCAACTTTTTTTTGCATTGTTCCTGACATTTACAAATTTATTGTTTCATTTTGAAGAGGCGTTCTTCCACGCTGGAAAAATAACTAACTAAGGTTTTCTATATGTCCTACTCTACAGGTTTCTTCCCGAGTGGATGGGACATTGAACTCTAAAAAAGGCGAATCTTCCTCACCCTTTAATTATGGACCGATTGCACTTACGTCACTTCATTCCAAGGTCATGGAAATGCTGGTCAACATTCAGCTTAAGAAATATCTCGAAGAGTTGGAAATTGAGAAGCTATGAAATATTACTTTCGTAGCAATAGGTCCACTGGTGATCTGACGAATAGTTACACAATCATTACATCGCGTTTTGCAGAAAGTAAGATCATTGCTCTTGATATTTCAAAACCATTTAACAGGGCCTGGCATCAAGCTCTCTTATCAAAAATGCACGCTAACGGTTTCGATACATCTATTTGGGCCAGGCATCAATAGGCAGCCCAAGCGCTCTAAGCGGTTAATATCTTTAAGCAGATTCCACATTATCTCAGTAATAGGTGTCATAATCAGACAATGTCTAAAGATAGGCACGCCACACGATTTAGGTGTCCACTCAAAAACTTTCTGCTAAATTTGTATGGATGAAGAGTAAGATGTCCAAATTCCTCATCTTATGTACAAGTGGCATACTTGATAATACGAACTATGGGCCTTTATCAAAACTTGCTTGTTTTCCAAAGCTCTTTGTACAAGTAACATTTGTGAGTTTGTGAGCATTTTATACTAAGAATGTTACTCTTATACAGTGCCTTGCATAAGTATAATGGCACCCTGTAAAAATGAGTTTTGTAGAAATTTAAAATGGGAATGACACTTACTATTTTTTTTATTGAATGGCATCACTAATTAAGCAAATTGAAAAAAAACGTTCCGTTATTTTCTCTTCTGGTGTTTAAAAATTAAAAACAGATTTTTATGTATTGCAAAAGTATATATAAGTATAAGATCAAAGGCAGTCATATACTCCTATAGCGCCATCTGTTGGAAAATTGCATGTCTACTTTATGCAAGGAACAAAAAGCTCTTTTTCAATGTTATTCTAAGACGAGAACCTTCGCGAACTAGTTTCGAGAACAACCAACTTGAGTATATGAGGAAATCCTGTTAAACTTGAGATTTGATGACCCTCGTGAAAATAATCCAATGTTACCATTTCAAACCCATTTTTATCACTCGAATTTTATTAAAATAATCTGTAGGAATGGCGTCACATACGTATTTCAAATATAGAATATTTAATTTCAAAAATCCTACTACATTTTTGCGTAAAAATGGCAAAAAATAGAAGTTTTTAATTGTCTCATTTTAATTTTTGTTTTTTTTTTAGATTCATTAATTTTTGAGGCATCATCGAATTCATTTTAAAATTAAATCCGTGTTTTTCTACAACAAACTGAATACAATGAGTATTTATATTTAAGTGTGCTGCTAAAAATGTGGAAATAGCAAGTAAATCAAAACATGTCCATCGTTTTTTGCAATATTCTAAGTGTTGTACTTTTATTATCATAACATTTTGAGGCATTCATGCACCTTAAAAAATTTTTAACAGCATGTTCTACGTCAAAAAATAAAAAAGTCATGCCAAGAAAAGTCAGTGTGCCTCAAAAATTGATAAATATATAAAGACATGAGACAAAATTTCACAAGCGTAATTTTTATTTTTAACGTTGAAAAATGTTGAGCACACTTGAATAAAACTTAAGAATTCCTTTAAACATAAAGTAATCGAAAAAGTAAAGTTATAAAAACTTACTTTGAGAAGCCTCACTCTACATTGTAAAATTTAAGCATTTTAATTGCACTTCAAATTTAAGGAATATGATTTACGGGTTGATTGCGTTCATTAGTGTTTATGGTTGACTGCAGATATCAGTGTCAGTGAAAGTGAATGTTAGAGGAGGTCGGTCGATGTCCTATATAAGCTCTCTCAGTGTTTGCATCTGCTGGGTCGTACGATAACAGATGTATAGAGAATTACTGTTCTGATTGGTAGAGTTCGGATCGATTCAACGTCACTACTAAAGGCATAACACTTTTTTGTGATGTTGTGTTGAAAAGACTTTTTATTAGTCTTACACAGTGATTTTCTTAGATTTCCTCTGTTTTGGTTTTTGTTATTTTTTTCCGTCCCCGTTCCCGTCGCAGACGCATTTAAATTTAAATATAAAAAAAAATACACAATACACACTAAATACACAAAATCAAACAATACAAAAAAAAAACAACACACATTAAAACAGACAATTTTAATTAATAAAACAAATTATAACAACAATCAATATACATATAAAACGAAACCAATAGAAAAACCAACAACAACAAACAAAAAACACTCATACCTAGGGGATAACAACAAAAAATGCCTATGTTTGTCAGAGCACAGTAAGTGACATTTTCCTTTCTCCTCTTCTTTTTTCCTACAGTTGTTGTGTGGCTTAGCGGGTGCATGCATTGTGCTGAGCTTAGGTATATAAGCTCTTTCAGTGTTTGCATCTGCTGGGTCGTACGATAACAGATGTATAGAGAATTACTGTTCTGATTGGTAGGGTTCGGATCGATTCAACGTCACTACTAAAGGCATAACACTTTTTTGTGATGTTGTGTTGAAAAGACTTTTTATTAGTCTTACACAGTGATTTTCTTAGATTTCCTCTGTTTTGGTTTTTGTTATTTTTTTTTATATTGCAATGGCTGGTTATTTTAGAGTAGACTATTGTAATATTCGTGGGCTAAGAGCGAATTTTCTGGCTGCGTATATCCACACTGTTTCTAACAGGCCAGCTGTTTTGGCACTGAGTGAAACCCAAGTAGGTGAGGATTCCGATCCTACTGAATTTTTTATTCATGGGTATAGCTTGGTGCCATTATTCTTTTCCCACCATGGTCTCGCCATTTACATTAGGAATGATGTTGCATATCAGTTCTTACCACAATATGGTCCATTAATAAGCTCATCATTCACTATTTTTTTGTTTATCGAAGCCCAAATCTGGATAGAGTTTCAACTTCTCACGAATTTGATACTCTGTCCGACTCCATCCAAAGAATTGTTTCCCTGTATCCTCACACTGAAATCGTTATTGTTCACAATTCTTCTTGGCTTCTCCATTCGGGCCAGACAACACCCGAAGGAATGTGTGTTGAGATTTTTGCTGAGTTTAACCACCTTACTCAGCTTGTCAACGAGCCTACTCGAATATCGGACGTTAATGGCCGAGCAGAAAATACTCTTGACTTGTTTCTTACCTCTGACCCTGATAAATACACAATAAGTGTATTGACGCCTGACATCTGACCAAAGTGTTATATCTGCAAATTTCTCGTGTCAAACAAATCCAGTTAGAGAAAGAGCTCCTAGAAGAACCGTATGGCAGTACGAGAAAGCCAACTGGAACGGTTTGAATAACTTTTTGAGGATCTTTAACTGGTCACTATGCTTCCTCGATAGTGACGTAGACTCCAGCGCAGATATGATAACTAACATTATTCTTTTGGGAATGAAACATTTTATACCGAATAGGGTTAAAAGTATCAGACCCAAGGATAATTCATGGTTTGATTTGAGCTGTAAAGAGGTTATCAAGGAAAAAGAGGTAAGCTTCCGGTGTTTTAGAGCCAACCCAACTGAGGAAAACCGGAAAAAGTTCAAACAAGCCAGGAAGGCCTGCAACGCCCATATTCGACGGACCAAATTTTTACATGATCAAAAATCAAGGCAAAAAATACTGCAATGTCCCAAAGGCAGTAAGAATTTTTGGTCATTTGTAAAAAATATGAGGAATTCTTCCTCTTCCACAGTTCCTACGCTTGTTTTCAATGACACTCCTTTCGTTAGCTCTATTGATAAAGCTAACTTGTTTGTAAGGCAGTTCGCCGCAAATTCAACCTTGCCGGATAGTGTCATGACTCCCCCAATTCTTGAGCGCGTTAGTGATTCTATGGGACAAATCTTTTTTTCGCACTCGTACCGTGGAAAGAGTCCTGAAAGATCTCAACATTCATAAATCCGCTGGTCCGGATGGTATTCCCGCTATTATTCTGAAGAGGGGTTCATCCACGCTAGCAAAACCCCTGCGTAAGCTTTTCCATCTGTCATATTCTTCAGGGCTCGTTCCGAGTGGTTGGAAAACTGCATTTGTTCAGCCAATTCCCAAAAAAGGCGAATCTTCTTCTCCCCCTAATTATCGACCGATCGCACTAACGTCCCTTCTTTCTAAGGTCATGGAAACGCTGATTAATTATCAGCTTAAGAAATATCTTGAGGAACGAAAGCTTCTTAATGACCGGCAGTATGGCTTTCGTAGCAATAGGTCCACAGGTGATTTAATGGTTTATCTAACCGAAAAGTGGAACAAATCTTTACATTGTTTCGAAGAAAGTAAGATTATTACACTTGATACGAGTATTTCAAAGGCATTTGATAAAGTCTGGCATCTTGCTCTTTTATCGAAAATGCGTGCTTTCGGGATCGATGAATCCCTACTTCTTTGGATTAGAAATTTTCTTTCGAACAGTTCAATACAAGTTGTACTAGACGGATTCAAGTCTGAAACCCACAATATAAATATGGTGTGCCCCAGGGCTCCGTTTTGTCCCCAACCCTCTTCCTCATTTTTATTAATGATCTCCTGTCTGTAACTTCTAATCCAATTAATTGTTTCGCTGACGATAGTACTCTTAGCTTTTCATATTCGTTTTCAGACTCACATCGCTCCTCTTCGGATGTGGAACTGCAACGACAAAATATGATAAGCACATTAAATTACGACCTAAACAGCATTGTGCAATGGGGAATTAGAAACCGTGTCGAATTTAATGCTTCGAAAACCCAATGCTGTCTTATATCGTTAAAGCGAGATATACCCCCTTTGCCACTATCTATGAGTGGCACTTGCATCAATGAAACTGAACATCTCGATATTTTCGGTATGTGCATCATGAACCAGCTCTTGTGGAACACTCACATACGCTATGTTGCCAAAAATGACGCAAGATGTTTGGGTTTTCTGAGACGGTGCAAGAAATTTTTCTCTCCTTCTGATCTGGCTACAATCTATAAAACCTATATACATACGTACTAAACTTGTGTATAACTTCCATCTATGGGCTAGTGCTCCAGTAACTTATTTAAGTCTCTTGGACAGTATTCAAAGAAGAGCTTTTAAAATGATTGGTGATAATAACATCATTTACTCATTTACGTCACTCCAACATCGTCGTAATGTTTCTTGCCTCACCCTTTTTTACCGTTATTTTAACGGACTATATGCTCTAGTGAAATAGCCAGCTGCATTCCTCCCCTTAAACAATTTAACCGTAATACTCGCACTCCTAGGAATGCCCATCAGTTTACCCTTGAGCCCAACTTCGGCCGTACTGTGAAGTACAGAGATTCGTTCTTCAGCCGAACTACGCGAATGTGGAATTCTTTGCCACGCTCTGTCTTTCATTGCAATGTTCAAGAATTCAAAACCAATGTACACCGACAACTCCTTTCTAACCCTTCCCTTTTTTCTTAATGCTCACACTGTGTCTCTGGCATATTAAGGGTATACAAACTCCTTGAGTGTGTGCCGATTATAAAAAAAAAAAAAAAAAAAAATTATAAGTCTCAACTTCCTGAGGTTACCACACAACTGATAGCTGTTAGGTGATACTCTCTAGCCTGCAGTCGTAGATTTTCAGTCATTTTGAAAATGTGTCTAAGCAAATAACAGTTAGTACCTAATCACAGTATAGAGTGTGGAAATCTCCGAAGTTCCGATTTTTTTTTAAATTGGAAATAAAATTTTTGGAAATTTGAATACACAACAACAAGTTTTACTAGTTTTCGGATACAAAGATTGATCAAAATCAGTTGTTACGTTTTTGAGAAAATCAAAAATAAAAAAAATGTCCTATAGAAGGTACCATTAATAACCATTTTTCGGAAATTTATTAGTTTTACCAAATAAAATTCTTTGTATAGCAGGAGATACCGCTATTTTTGGTCTTAAAAAAAAAAAAAACTTTTTGTCAAAAAAAAATTTAAAAACTATCTACCTCCCAAGTTTAAAGAAAATCGGCCGAGCGATTCAGGCTGACGGAATTGCGAGACCCACCTATTTCGTATTCTCAAGCTCGATTTTTTTTACGAATGCATAGTTTGCTACCTAGTACATAGTTTTTTCCTTAAAATCGTAGGAACTAGTTTTGAAAAAAAATGAGATTTCCTAAACGGTTGCACAAATTTCGAGTTAGTCGTTAGTGCTTTTTTTCTGGGGTACTGTACTTTTTTCTTGCGAGAAGGGACTAGAGTAATCGGTATAAAATTATATGTTCTTTCCATTCCTGCTGATTTACAATAGCACAGAGTTGTAAGTCA
Organism: Chrysotoxum bicinctum; assembly: GCA_911387755.1. Classification (NCBI taxonomy): domain Eukaryota; kingdom Metazoa; phylum Arthropoda; class Insecta; order Diptera; family Syrphidae; genus Chrysotoxum; species Chrysotoxum bicinctum. The sequence continues at coordinate 46,395,163 of OU426987.1, forward strand.
TAAGTCGAGAGTATTGAATTTACATTGCTTAAGGGTAATTTCACTAGAAAACTTTTTAAAAGAAAGAGGAGAAACTTTACGAAGGTGCTTGAAGACGATACTGTTGAAGTTATGGTTTTATCACTTATCAGTTATAAATCTAGTTTCGGTTTTCTATCGAAGTTGCCCAAATGTGCAAAGTGCACTCAAACTTAGAACATATGTTCACATTTAGCCTGTTCAGGAAGGGAGACCAAATTTATTGCATCTTACACACTTTGCAGCGTTCTTAGCTAAATGAAATATGTGCTCATTCTGAAGAAGATGGTTTTTTAATATGAACACATGAAACACCTCGAGAATGAAAAGCTTTTTAGCTCCTTCGATGCACCTACTCGTACATCAGCATGAGTGGTAATTGTTTTTGTCCTTGGTGTCTATGCATACAAAATAACAACCTATCGATTTTCAAATGAACTTGAAAATGTTTAGTTGGGTATCTTATCTAGGTAGATACCTTTATTCCCAATGGCAATTATAGTATGTAATAAGTTTATTTTCAAGTTCAAACTACATACACACCGACTTATTTTAATCAGACTGAAATCGTCTGTCAATGATGAAATGTTAAATCAACTTCAAAATGTATTCCTCAAACTTACAATCCGAACAGAAAATAGCAACTGTTGAAAATACTGTTAATTTATTTCATTTTATGATTTAAAACATCCAAAATAAATAAGCAAAAAAAAACCTTTTCAACTGCTACCCTGGACAAGAATTACAAAGAATTAGCTTTTAGTTTATTTTGTTTAGACCCATCGTTGCCAAGGTGTCCCGCTGGGGCACAACAAACACCGGGTTGTTTTTTTTTTTCTTGTGGATTGGCAGAATTCAGAAGACTATTCAATTTGGAGGAAGAATCAGAATCAGAAAGATACATTTTCAATGAATTATTACGACGAAGAAATCAAGATAGACGGCTCAGAGCCGATTAAACTTGAGAAGGTCCAGAGTGCGTCCAAAGGATCCAGGCGTGCTTCGGCCTTAGGCTCAGCTGCTGCCCGACGTTCTGTTCGTGCTAAACCTGTGAGTATATTAATTTTCTTTTTCCGATGAAGAAAGGAATCAAATATATTTTTGTGTTTTTTCTTTGATAAGGACGGATTGCCTCGTTCCTCATCGACAACCACGAATGAAGACGACGAACACCTGGATGGAGCAAAAGGACTCGACGATAGTGATGCTAGTGATTCAGAATCCGAAGATAGTAAGGAATTTGAGGAGAATCAACAAATCGGCACACGACTTATAAGTCCATCCAGTTGGGACAATCTCTCATTGCCCCAGGAGATTAAAGACATCTTCCCCTATATAGCAAAGTACACACCTCAGCTTATTGAGACGGAATATCACCTGCAGCCTTTTGTGCCGGAATATGTGCCAGCTGTTGGAGACGTGGATGCATTCCTGAGAGTATCGTTTCCTGCTGTCATGGACAGAAGGCGTGAACAGGACATACAAGAGCATCTCCAGAAGATGGGACTTAATTTCTTGGATGAACCAAGTGGCCAACAGAGCGAACCAAGTTTGTTGAGCATCAAACTGGGATCGGTACTCACTGGAAGTGCTAGGTCTCACTCGGCATCGCAAGTTCCAGTTGCAAAATCAATAAAAGATGTAGATAAGTGGATCACAGAGGTTGAACACATCCATTTGGGACAATCTGGCCATAATGTTCAGCCGGAAAAGGATATCGAGACAATGATGATTGATTGGCCGCAATCCTATGCGACATTAGAGAACGAGCTGAATAAAGCTTATAATGATGATAATCTATCACTTGTCGAGTACATACGAGTGTTATGTGAGAAGCTGGACATAGATTGTGGAGCACCAGGAGAGCTGACTCAAGCGCAATGCATTCAAAAAGTATACACCTTATTTAGCATGTATTTAGCAGCAAATCATTCTTATGAATAATTAAATTCGATAAAAATGTGAAAACATTTATTTTCATTCCAAATGTCCTTCGTTCAGTTGTGCATGTCCTTGATGCGATTCACTTACATGTCGCAGCATACAAACAAAGCTATATGACACATTTTAATTCCCCCAGAGAACACAAAAGTGTTTAACTGAAAAATCGGTTCCTCTGTCTTGCAATTTATTTAATTATGTAGGCAAATATGCCCATAGATAGTTTTTGGGGAGTATTTTTCCTTTTTGTTTGCTGGATGTGGAATTGTAGATGTGAAATTTATGTGGATTTCATACTCCATTGTGTTAAACTAATTTGTGGTGGCTGATTCTTTGCTTGAGGCTTTTGAAAAAATTGTTTTTCTTCTTTAATATTTTAATTAAGTCGCAGACATAGCATAATTGGGCCCCAGACAATGAATTAACCGATGCAAGACTTAAATATTTAAGTTCAATTTAAATCCTTAGATATGTGGAATTGTTACCTCCGCGTAAATTGTAACAAAAGTGCTTTTGTTGAACTTTGAGTTTAAGTCTCATTTCAGCTCATAGCCCTCAAGCGCTTTGCCCTGACCCCTGAATGGTGTTTCTTCATTGATTCATTTGGAAATAATGCGTCGAAGGAAATAACGCAAACAAAAAAACTACAAAAATAATTGTACCTAATCTTTTTTTCTCATTTTTACTTGCGATATACATACATAAATGTAGGTACTATAGGGCAAGTTCTGCATTTGGAAAAAAAATCGAGTTCGAGATTTTGATCAAAGTTGACATTACGATGATAGCGAAGACGAATAAAGTGGGTCCGACAATTCCGTCTGTCTGTCTGTATGTATGTACCTCGATCTAGAGCCTAAACCACTTGACCTATTTTCTTCAATCTCGGTAGTTAAGGGTCTTCGGTGATTCCCTGGAGGGGAAATTGAATTTTTTTTTTTAGCTCCAAGCCTATAACGGGACCCCCCATAAACCCGTATTGCAAAATCTTATTTATCTCAAAAACGGCTCTAACGATTTTGATAAAAAAAAAATATATGTGATATTATGGACATGGACTACTTTTTTGTAAAAAAAAAAATTTGGGGCAAAATGTTATTAATTGTACCTGTCATAGAACCTTTTTTTATTTTCTACTTTCTCATTAACGGCTCTAACGATTTTAACCAAAAATTTTCACCAGGAGCCCCTTTAAGTTTAAAATAATATTGTATATAAAAATATTCGAAAAAAATTTGTTTGTTTTTTGAAAAAATAAATTCCAATTTATTTTTTGAAAAATCAATATCTTGAAAACGTGTGAACGAGTATTTCTTAAGATTATTAAAATTGGAATCCCAAATTTTGTTCCCGAAGAATTTTAAAGAAATGTGTTATATAAAAACTTATTTTAAAATAAAACGATTTTTAAACTTTGTTTGCGTAAATTCATAGTTTTCCGGAAATCAGACGGCAATTCCATACATTTGAACATTTTTATCTCATTAAATTCTTGTTTTATATTTATAAAATGTATTTTAAATCCCAAAGTACTTTTACATAAAGTACTTTTTATGAGCAAGATCGTGCGATCCAGTTGTGCATTTTATTTGAAAAACAAATACAAATTATTGAAAAACGTTGAAACGTAAGAAATATGGCCAAAATTTAAAAAAAAATAAGAGAGACTTAAGTTGTGCGAGTTCTCTCTAATTACACAATAAAACGGTTATATTTACCGTGTTAATCTACAATAAATTGTGACAAAATATTGAGCAAGTTTGTAACCTCCATATTTTGGAAATTCAATATTGGTTACCCATACCCAGAAGACTAAAACCTTTAAAAATGCATTTTTTAGACGTCGCGATGGGTTTGCGGTCACTTTATTTGTCATCAATGAGTCGAGGGTTTTTGTTTTTGTTATTAGTTGGATTAAAAAAAAAATGTTTGGCTCGTTTTTAAACGAATTTAAAAAAAAAAAAGTAGATTTTTTTTCAAAAATTAAAAAAATTATTCTCAACGATGCACACTGGGACCTGGGACCCATTGTATGGAGAGCGTGCTCAAAATGCAAAATTGAGATTAACGGTTTCTTCCAAATCAAATATTTTGTTGCAAAGTTGACATAATTGTCTTTCAACCGGTAAAATTTTGAAGTTCGAAGGGGTTGTAGGTTAAAAGAAAATAAGTGGTAAAGGTTGTGTTTTCGGTCAATAGGAGTTTCTGTTGTGATTTAGTCGGTCAATTTAAAGTAAAAAAAAAAAGAATATTTCACCGTGAATTCCACAAAGTAACAATATGTTATCGATTTGTTATATGTATGTTAACGTATTTTTATCATCATCAAAAATAAAACTTTTCGTTTAGTAGAAACATAAGCTAGAAGTGAAAGCCTCTGTTGCAATTTGGAAAAAAATGTGTTTAAACATTTTATAAGGATTTTTTCACTTTTTGTTTATATTTCCGTGAATTTTATTTTTGATGCTGATAAAAATACGTTTTTACTATCTACTGACCTTGATTAATCGATAACATATTGTTAATTTGTGGAATTCACGGCGAAAAAAATTTGTTCTTATGTACTTTAAATTGACCGACTAAATCACAACAGAAACAACGGTTGACAGACAATTATGTCGACTTTGCAACAAAATATTTGTTTTGGAAGAAGCCGTTAATCTCAATTTTGCATTTTGAGCACGCTCTCCATACAATGGATCCCAGTGTGCGATGTTTTTAGCTTTATAGAAGTTCTTATACATATATGAAAAATGAATTATAATTGAAAGTCATAAATGGTTCTTTGTTATGCACTGTGAGTTATGCTTAAGCTTTAAATAAAATGCACCTAATCGCACGAACTTGCTCTTATGTAAAAGTACTTTGGAATTTAAAATACATTTTATACATATGAAACATGGATTAAATGACATAAAAATGTTCATATGTACGGAATTGCCGTCTGATTAATCCTTTTAATATTAAAGTAATTTTGTATATAACAAATTTCCTTAAAATTTTTCGAGAACAAAATTTGGGATGCCAAATTTTAAGTATTTAGTAGTATAGATTTTAGAAATAGTTTCAAAAAATAATCTTTTACACGTTTTAAAGATATTGTTTTTTCAAAAAAAAACTTCTTTTTCAAAAATCCCAAAAAATCAAAAAACGGTTCTATGACAGGTACCGTTAGTAACATTTTGCCCCAAAATTTATTTTTTACAAAAATGTAGTCCATGTCCATAATATCACACTAAATTTTTTTATCAAAATCGTTAGAGCCGTTTTTGAGATAAATAAGATTTTGCATTACGGGTGTATGGGGGGTACCGTTAGTTTTGGAGCTAAAAAAAAAAATACGGACATACAGACAGACGGAATTGCCGGACCCCCTTTTTTCGTCTTCGCTACCATCGTAATGTCAACTTTGATCAAAATCTCGAGATCGATTTTTTTTCCAAATGCAGAACTTGCCCTATAGTACCTATGTATGTACATTATGTATCTACATATATCGCAAGTAAAAATAACAGACCAAAATCGATTCTGTAGTTTTCATTAAGATTGTGGAACTTCTATTGCAACCATATCGTCATCGCTCAATGGTTGAGACAGGTTTTCATGACAAACCTGAGAGCTGTCAAAAAATCTGGGGTTTTCAAAAAAAAAAAAACACCCAAGGGCTGTCAGTTGTTTTGTTGAAAACTAAATTCAAGCATTTAATAATTCTGTTTTCTGATTAAACTTTACATTTGTAATAAACTAGTTTTAAAAATGAACAAAAACAATTTTCCGTTGTTACTCAATATTTCATCTGATGAGTACCTAGTACAAACATTAAATTGAAAACATAAACAATAGCATGCAACACATGAATCGACAAACGACAACAAAAGAAGAAGATATGAAATCTCAAGTCACTTTTGACAGTTTGGTCAATATCTGGGGCCTATTGCACCATCTTACAAAATTGTGATTACAAGCATTTTTTTAACAAATTTGTAAAAATCGAATTTTTTTCATATGTAATTTTTTTTAATCACAAATTTGTACTTGTAATTTGTATATCTAGATCTACTTTAAGCCGAGTTCAGTCCGACTCCAGGTCGGAATTTACTCACCAGGCTGAGTTTTCCAAAAAACGATTTGGGCGACTCAAGGGTGACTTCAGGGCTCAACGAACAAACCTAATTTAATCAAAAAAGATCCAGCCAAGACAGTCAAGCTGAGATCCTTCTTGGGTCGGGAGCTCGATAAGTTCAGTAAGTATTAAGTATTATAGAAAATTTCTTGAATCAAAAAGTAGAATATAGTATACATAGTATATTGTCATAACTCATCGGTTATAAACATATAGTGCATTATTCGAAACATTTTCAAAAATAAGGAAGAAGATCGAGGAGAAAAAAGATGTATCTCCAAGACTATATATACACGTCAATCTATTGATCGTTTATTTAGACACTTTACACATATCTCATTGGTTTAATATGAAATACGAGTATGAAAGCAATAAAATTTAATTATACAAAATACACATTTACATGTTTAAGAAAAAGTTAATAACCTCTCTAAAAGAATACATGACAAGCTAGATTCTTTTCTTCTCTACAACCTACAATCACTATTCACCTGCTTTAGAACGATCGGTGATTTGGTCAGGTTTTTTTCACAGGTGTTATTCAAACAAAACTCACTTTCAATCAATAGTTTTTTTTTTTCAATGGAAACGTGACTGCGGGACCTATCCTATGGTTGAACATTGAATAGAACTTAATGATTTATTCTGTTCCAGGAATTTTCTGCTACTGCTGCATGAAGCATGGCATGACACATCAAAGCAGAGGTATTTGTAGGTACGAGTACATTCTCGCATCAGCACGTCATTGTTAATTGACTGTTGGCATTCATAGTGTTGGTGTTATGCCGATATAAATCTGTCTACGATGGAATTCTTAAACGTTTGAATGAATATCTGTTGAATTTTTCCAAAACAACGTAACAGGAGGCCTATCCATCGGCCGGTGAATCCAAAAGATGCAAATGCGTGGAGAATAAATAAACAAATTGCTTTGACAACAATTCGTACCTAAATATAGGTAATTGCAGTACAGGAGTTTAAGGGAAATACTACTTGAACGTGGCTGTATGATTGATAGTGATATGCTTCTGATTTGTATAAAGACTCCGCATTTAAACGAAAATTATTTATTATTTTGGATTTGTTGTTGAAATTTGAATTGTTAATAAAAAAATTCAGGAATGGAGCGATTTATTTGTTAGATCTGACTTTGACAGTGATTTCTCAAAAGACTTTCTTTAGCAACAGAAAAATAAATTTTTTACCTTCTAGGAAGTTATCTAGATCAGACTCCAATAACATGAGATGAATTTTGTGCGATATGACGCGACGCACAGTGGAGCAGAACAGTAACAAAAATGGTACTAAATCAACCGGTAGACCTAAGAACGTGAAATTTTGAATGTTGACTTCTGAGATCAATCTTAAGATATTTCAGTATCCGACCGTACACACGCCCACTTATAAGACATTCCATTAACCTTCTGTAGGGTGTTGCCTAGTTCGTCAAGCATAATTTGTGATATTTATTTTTGGCTATATTCTAAGAACAAAAGGATTCTACAATAAAGTTCCTTCTTTAATGTTAAATAATTTATCTGAAATCTAAAAAAGACTTACCTTGGTGTACCCTAATGCAAGAAAATGTAAATTTTTTTGTTAATACAGTAGACTCGCGTTAACAAAAACACCGCCTTACGTGAACACCGGCTAACGTGAACACAATTTTTTTTACATTGACTACTCTGTAGCGTGAACACGTTGAGAAAGCCCTATAACATGAACAAATTTAAAATGCATTTAACATACAAAACGTTGTTTTCTTTTCTGCATTTGTCGGTTATTCGAATCGTTTTTATAAAACTGGGATATCCCGTAAATGATTGGCATTTAGTCCTGGACTGAAGATCTTCCGAACGCAACCCAAACGAACGAGGTTTTGACCCGTGGATGAAAAAAAAAGCGAGGACAGAATTTTGGAAAGAGCACATACTAGAACAGAGCCTAGTGAAGCAATCAACATTTTCAATAAATCTTTGGAATGGACAGAAAAAGAAAACATAAGTATAACAGATATCAGCGTACTTGAACGTCTCCGCCAAAAGCCCTTGTTCAGCAATTTGCAAAAAAAGAAAATCCGGGCAAAGACAACCCCTTTTTTAATTGATTTCAAAATAATTTTTTTTTCTTAAAAAATTATAATGAATTAGGTAGGTACCTACTTACAAACCGAAACACACAAAATATATATGTATGAATTTGACTAAAAACATATGTCTAATTTATTTGAAAAATTTAAAGATTTTCACCTTCGTAAACATGAACAACTTCGCAAACGTGAACACGCTCGGTTTTTAATAGTTCACGTTACCGCGAGTCTACTGTATTAAAGATAGAAACTTTAATAAGAACTTTGTTAACTTCCCATAGGGAGTTATTGTAATCGGTCCGATTTGTCAAATTGGAATTTTTGACATTTCTCGACGTTTCAAGGTCCCTAGAGGATATATCAATCATTTTTAGAGAGATGTCAGTGTGTGTGTGTGTACGTACGTTCGTACGTTCGTACGTTCGTACGTCCGTACGTTCTTGTACCATTTTCGTCGTCGATATCTCAAGAACGAGTAAAGATATCGACTTCAAATAAATTTTATTTAATAGATAATAACTTCGAAAGAGGCTGAAAGGGCGTTTATTAAAATTCAGTGAGTAGTTTTTTCACTATAACGGTTTAAAAAAAAAGTAAAAATTTTGGTTAGTTTCAAATATCTCCCGAAAAAATAATGCTATTGAAAAAAAAATTTCATAACCCAGATATTCTTAGAACGGAAAACAATTTGAAACTTAAAATAATTTTATTTTATGAAAAATAATGTGTTTGACAACTGGTGAAAATTTCAAAAAAAAATCAGTTTACAGTTTTTTTACAAAAAACAAAAAACCATATAAAATTCTATTGAAAATTGGTAAAACTTGTTTTTCGACTCAAATTTCTCGAGAACTAGTAGTGATATTGACTTCTAATTTAGTTTATTTTATACATAGTATAATTTTGTACAATTGGTAAAATGTTGACATACATATATTGAATTAATAGTTTTTTTTTAAATAAAAAAACTATTAAACTATTAAAACTAGTTAAAATGATAGGAATGAACACCGATAGTGCCTTCTAAAGTATGTTGTTTTATACATCGATACCTTCCCGTAAGAATGTATACTAAGCGACATTTCTAAAATTGTTCAGGAAACGAAAAAAACGAAGAAAATTCTAGTTGAATCATAGTGTGCTAAGAGACAATTTTGGTTAAACTAAGTGACATCTAACAAAATTTTTTGTTGATCACGACAATGAGATCTTTATTAATGTCGCTTAGCATATTTTTTTTGGCGGATAATACAAATTTCAGGGGGCAACATTATTTTAATGAGAAAACATGGTAGTTGATAATTTTTACTTGCGATATACATAGGTACTATAGGGCAAGTTCTGCATTTGGAAAAAAAATCGAACTCGAGATTTTGATCAAAGTTGACATTACGATGATAGCGAAGACGAAAAAAGTGGGTCCGACAATTCCGTCTGTCTGTCTGTATGTCTGTATGTCTGTATGTCTGTATGTCTGTACCTCGAACTACAGCCTAAACTATCAGAGGTATTTTCTTCAAAATTGGTAGTTAAGAGTCTTCGGTGATTCCCTAGAGGAGAAATTGAAATTTTTTTTTTAGCTCCAAAACTAAGGGTACCCCCCATACACCCGTAATGCAAAATCTTATTTATCTTGAAAACGGCTCTAACGATTTCGATAAAAAAAAATTAAGTGTGATATTATGGATATGGACTATATTTTGGTCAAAAAAAATTTTGGGGGGAAATGTTATTAGGGGTACCTGTCATATAACGTTTTTTTTGATTTTCGAATTTCTCACCAACGGCTCTAACGATTTTAACCAAAATTTTTATGCCGGAGCTGCTTTGAATTTGAAAAAATATGAACTAAAATTTTTTTCGAAAAAATAGTTTTTGGATTTTTAAAAAAATAATACAATTTTTTTTTTTTGAAAATTCAATATCTTGAAAACCGATACACGATTAAATTTTTAAATTACGTTTTAAATGTATTTTATTAAATACTAACAATTTGCATATCAATTTTTTTTATAAAAATTTTAAGGAAAATTTAGTACACAAAAAACATGTTTCAGTGTGTCTGTATGTCTGTACCTCTCACTACAGCCTAAACCACTGGACCTATTTCTTTCAATCTCGGTAGTTAAGAGTCTTCGGTGATTCCCTAGAGGAAAAATTGAAATTTTTTTTTAGCTCCAAAACTAAGGGTACCCCCCATACACCCGTAATGCAAAATCTTATTTATCTCGAAAACGGCTCTAACGATTTCGATAAAAAAAATTAAGTGTGATATTATGGATATGGACTATATTTTGATCAAAAAAAATTTTGGGGGGAAATGTTATTAGGGGTACCTGTCATATAACGTTTTTTTTTATTTTCGAATTTCTCACCAACGGCTCTAACGATTTTAACCAAAATTTTTATGCAGGAGCTGCTTTGCATTTGAAAAAATATAAACTAAAAATTTTTTCGAAAAAATAGTTTTTGGATTTTTAAAAAAATAATACAATTTTTTTTTTTTGAAAATTCAATATCTTGAAAACCGATACACGATAAAATTTTTAAATTACGTTTAAAAATGTATTTTATTAAATAATAACAATTTGCATATCAATTTTTTTTATAAAAATTTTAAGGAAAATTTAGTACACAAAAAACATGTTTCAGTGTGTCTGTATGTCTGTACCTCTCACTACAGCCTAAACCACTGGACCTATTTCTTTCAATCTCGGTAGTTAAGAGTCTTCGGTGATTCCCTAGAGGAAAAATTGAAATTTTTTTTTTAGCTCCAAAACTAAGGGTACCCCCCATACACCCGTAATGCAAAATCTTATTTATCTCGAAAACGGCTCTAACGATTTCGATAAAAAAAATTAAGTGTGATATTATGGATATGGACTACATTTTGGTGAAAAAAAATTTTGGGGTAAAATGTTATTAGGGGTACCTGCCATAGACCCGTTTTTTTGATTTTCGACTTTCTCATTAACGGCTCTAAGGATTTTAACCCAAAATTTTTAGCAGGAGTCCCCTTAAGTTTAAAATAATATCGTATATAAAAATATTCGAAAAAATATTTATTGGGTTTTAAAAAAAAAAAATTTTTTTTAAATCAATATCTTCAAAACCTATGAACGATTATTTTTTGAAATTATTTCCTAAAACCAATATTATTAAATACTTTAAATTCGCATCCCACATTTTTTTCTTGAAAAAATTTAGAGAAATTTCTTATATAAAAAATTTATTTAATAATAAAACTATTTTTTAAGGTTTATTTGCATAAATTCATACTTTTCCGGAAACCAGACGGCAATTTTATGCATTTGAACATTATTATCTCAATAAATCCATGTTTTATATTTATAAAATGTATTTTAAATTCCAAAGTACTTTTACATAAGAGCAAGTTCGTGCGATCCAGTCGTGCATTTTATTTTTATTTGTACTCTAGTTTCCTTTTCATGCATAATAGGTTGGTGAAACCCAGGCCAAAACGTGGCCCTTAACATATCGTCGTCGTTCTATGAAAACTCCCTAAGTCCATTTAAAAAAAAAATGTGATTCAATTCTTATTTAATTAATTTCGGATAAACCATTTGCAAAAAAATTTATTGCACAATGGCTACGCCAAACCCATTCTACAATTGAAGCCTGAGATCGTGCTATTCTGATAATTTTTGTATTTTTTTATATTAATTTCCAAGTTTAAATGCAAATATCTCAAAAAACAAAAAATGGACTTAGGGAGTTTTCATAGAACGACGACGATATAGTACCTATATTTCCTCATCAAAAAGTCATTTTTGAAAAAAGTGTCCCTTAGTACATTCTTACGGGAAGGTATCGACATAATACAATTATTAACATATGGTTAAATTTTGACAAGTATCGAATTGACAGTTTTAACAAAAATATAAAAAAAAATCTACTAAAAAGTGGTAATATTTGTTTTTCGACTAGAATATCTTGAGAACGAGCAATGATATTGACTTTGCCATTATTTAATTTTATACATATCTAATACAATTTCTAACAAATGGTTTATATTTGACATACATCTAGTTTTAGAGCGGATATATTTTGTAAGTACCCTTCCATCAATAACCAAACCATATCTTTTATATTTGAATATTTCGTTTTTAAATTTTTTTCAATTAAAATGTTTGGAACCGAAATAATAAAGTAATTTTTATAATATAATACATGATTTTATAATTTTATTATCAACTTAGTTTTTAGAAGAATGTATGTACTGTACATACGTATATGAATAAGGTTGTTCAGTTGTACCCAAGTCTCACATATTCAAATTCCATTAGTAGCTATAATAAAATTGAAGAAAACGTCACAATATGTTTTTATTTTTTTACCACAAATGGGAAGTTATCAGTGTGGGTCGCACCCAGCCTCTTTTTTTTAGAAGAAATACTAGCCTTTCTAACTATAGGTTTATCTTGCATATAGCTATAACTTATATTTATACATTGGACCTACATTTTACAGTTGAACTTAGATCGTCAGAATTGTCTTTTGAGTGTTTGTGTTTTTTTGAAATGGCAAGTTATTTTTTGTGTTGTGTTTTCAAATCTTTGTAGGGTAAGGGAAAATTTTTTTGATATCATACATTACTTTTTCATTTTTAGCAGTTCAAATCTTGACAGGAATTCAACTCTTAATGAGTTTGATGCGCTGTCCGATTCCATTTTCCGAATTGCTTACTTGTATACCCTCGCACTGAAGTCATTATTGTGGGGGACTTCAATGTACAAAACAAAATATTCAAGTTGGCTCCACTATTCAGGCCACACAACCCCGAAGGAAGATATTTTAAAATTTTTGCTGAGATGCATTACCTTACTCAGTTTGTAGATGAACCCACTCGAATACAAGATGTTGCTGGGTAAAACCCCCACACTCTCGATTTGCTTCTTACTTCTAACCATGGTAAGTATACCATAAGTGTAAACTTTCCATTCAGCACTTCGGACCATTGTGTAATATTAGCCAATTTATCGTGGCACATTCATCCAGTTAAAGAAAATCATCCTACTAGAACCGTTTAGCAATACGTGGAAACGAATCTTAAACTGTTCATTATGGTTTTCGCAGCAATCGTTTCACTGGTCTTTTGATGGCATACCTGACTGAAGAGTGGAACAGATCTTTATATTGTTTTGGACAAAGTAAGATTATTGCGCTTGATATTTCTAAAGAATCTGATAGAGTTTGGTATCAAGCTCTCTTATCGAAAATGTGTGCGTTTGATATCAATGAAAACCTTATTTTTTGGATTAGAAAGTACCTAATGATCATTCAATACATGTTATATAGGACGATTTCAAGTCTGATATTCACAAAATAAATGCTTCATTGTTTTACCAGCTTCTCAGCTATTATTAAACTCCAATCTTTACAATATTGTTACATGAGGTATAAAAAACCTTCTGGAGTTTAGTGCTTCGAAAACTCAATGCCGTCTAATGCCGTTGAATCAAAATGTACTCCTTATGCAATTTAACCTTGAATTGGTAGTGCCATTCAAGAATAAATGGCCGAAGAAGTCGAAAAGCTCTCAGTATTCGGTATGCATATCAACGACGATCAACGTTGGAATAACCACATTTTCGAGAATGCAAAAATCGCTGCCTTTCTGATCTGGCCACAATTTATAATGCGTTTATACGTCCAAAACTCTAATATATATTCGCATCTTTGGAGAGTTGCGGCCCAAACTCCTCTTCGTTAATTGGATAGTATACAGAACAGATGCCATAAACTGATAGGAAACAGAACGATCTTTTTGGTGCTTACTAGCATCCCATTCTTTCCAATCTTGAATAAAATGTTTCTAAAAACTTGAAGACGGTTTTTCTTGATGATTTTCCTTAGATTTATCATTATATCAAACTGTGATAATTGCAATAAAAATGTATTTTTTTTTTCAGAAGTAAAGTAGAGTTATACAAAATCTCTGTAAATTGTGCAATGTATCTTTTTCTAGCAACGAAAAAAAATCGTGCACCATCCAGAAGAACAATATCGATCATGAAACCATACTTGCGCTAGAGGCTATTCGTTCTTCATTTATCTGCCACAGACGTCATCAAAGAGACAGCCAGAATATAACCGTATGTTCACAACCATCTCGTTGTATAGCAATAAATGCGTTCAGCTGAAAACATGACAGAATATACTTTCCCAAATGATACTTTTCTCGCTTGATTTATTTCTCGCATTATAGCTTTCTCGCATAATAATTTTCTCGTTTGATAGTTTTCTGACATAATATTTATCATAATAATAATCTCAATGCAATTAATTAATTAATAAAACTCAAATTTCTATCATGTTTAGCATTGTGTTTAATATTTCATCGTTGTTCAACCTACATATGTACATACCTACATATACGTACATATATTTGATTAGTTGAAGTTAGAAAGAAATTGAAATAAGACATCTGAAATGATGGTGCACTGTGACGTATGAGTGTTTTTTTTTTGTCGTATATTTTTGTATGCAACCTTTGTATATTTATACATAAGACAGCTTATCTTGGATAAATATTTTTTAGTTTTTTAACTAAGTTTAGTTGACGACGGATACAATTCACATTAAGTAGAAAACAAATATTTTAAAGTGTATGTTGTAGAATTTTAAAATTTTTCAATTCGCAAAAAAATTTTGAAGCTGAACGAAACTATAGATTTAATTTTTTTTTAATTCAAGAAATAAAGTGTGTTACCTAATGTGAATGAAATAATATTTGGCCTTAAGTCTCATTCTGACATTTTGTTCAGCTCTTAGTTTCTGTCTACAATCACTTTTTGGACAGAAAATCCAAGATAGGAAAAATTGACTTAAATGACTACTTTTAACGAAAACCCTTAATGCGGATAATGTAGGAATGTTTTTGAACAGCATGAATGCTTTTACATAAATATTGCTTACTAATTAAGAACACTTTTATATTGATGGCTATGTTAATAAACATAACGTGACGCACTAATGCCACAAAAACTCTAAGAAAAGAAATCAAAAACTGTTGAAACATAAGAATGTCGTGAGCAATTTGGCCCCTTATTTCTTAACCAAGGGGAGACAGTATTCTTTAATATTAATTGAGGAACTGAGAGTAATTATTCTTCTTAATCTGAAGACATATACCCTCGGCACCTTGGTCATAGGACCATACAATGTTAATTTTGTTAATGAAGGGTTAACAATAACAATCCTTAAATAATGAAGACCCTTGTAGGAAATACAAGTTGTAAAATTCTTGCTTTTCTCCAACGTATTCGCAAATTAAAATTCCAATTGCAAGAGTGTTTTGAGAGGAATTGACTGCTTTATATGATGTTATTTAAAAACATTTCATACTAGTTATCTAACTCTATTTTATGAAAATAACGTTGTAGTTTTTGGTCACTCTTACTACGAGCCGAACTACATAATAATGTACAGTTAATCAAATTCATATTCGTACAGTAGGTTTGAAATTTCTTAACACTCTTTTTAACCAAAACTGCGTTTTTTTCCATTTATATTTAAACCACATATTATTCTTAATCATTAAATAGATTTTATTATTTTATTCAAAATCCGATATTTAATGTCTTACCAACATTATGGTTCATCTGAAAGTAATGTTCTACAAAAATCAGATCAAATTCATATTCGTACAGTGTTTTTTTTATTCTCGAAATCAAGGACAAGGAACCGTTAAGCAAAAAGTCAAATACAATCGAGTGCTTCAAACGTTTTCTTATTTGTGTAGTGCATTTCGAATATATTAAAAAAAGAAAATTTTAACAAAATGGGAAGAAAGCAGTGCGAAACGTCAGTTGAGCTTCGAGAACTTATTGTTAAATACCATAACGATGGTAAATCGTTAAAAGAAATATCGGACCTGATTGGCAGACCTCGATCAACTATTCAATCAGTAGTTAAAAGGTTTGAAATTGAAAATAGAATCGAAAATAAACCGCGAAACACCACACGCGAAATATTCAACACCCATGATAAACGGGTCATCATGCGTGAAATAAAGAAAAATCCCCGAACTAGGAGTTTTGCACAGAAACGCTGAGAAACTGCATACGGGAGCATGGTTTTAACGGTAGAGTTGCTCGAAAAAAACCGTTCATTAGTGCAATTAACAGAGTTAAACGTCTTAACTTTGCAAAAGACCATCAGTCTAAGGATTTTGGCTTTTGGAAAAAAGTAATTTTTACAGATGAATCAAAATTTAAAATCTATGGTTCAGATGGACGGCAAATGGTGTGGCGGAAACCAAATACGAAGCTCCTTCCAGAAAATACAGTGGCAACAGTCAAGCATGGAGGTGCATCGGTTATGGTTTGGGGTTGTTTTTCTGCAGCTGTGGTAGGAAAGCTTCATATTATTGATGGGATAATGGACCACAAAAAATACATTGATATTTTAAAACAAAACTTGAAAGATAGTGCACAAAAACTGGGTCTACAAAACCAATTCACTTTTTACCAGGACAATGACCCAAAGCATAAAGCTTATAACACTCGAATGTGGCTACTTTTCAATTGCCCTAAAGTGATGGAAACTCCACCCCAGTCACCAGATATCAACCCAATTGAAAATTTATGGGACCATTTAGACCAGCAACTTAGAAAACTGACCATTACAAATGCAAGATCTTGTCTGTGTGGCATAAAATTGATAGAGTCTCAATCCCCATTTTGAATATACATGGTGCTAATTTCGTAATTTTTCAAACTGTTACTAAAATAACTGTTAGAGCCTATGGAGTGATTTAAAGTTCGATGTACATATATATAGATTTCTGTATTAAAATGAATTAAAATGTGAAATGCAATTATAAAACTTGTTTACCAGTCATTCTGCTTGCCGAGTGCTGAAATATCATGACTTTTAATTTTGACGTGTGTATTTTTATATCCGAAGTTTCGGAATACTTCTTAAGCTTATTTGAAGCTGAAGTGTAATGGGACTATCCGTCAGAATAGCTAAAAAAGTGTTTTTACATTTACATCCCCCATAATATTAGCGCCAGGCAAGTTTTTTGGTACATCGTCAATGAAAATAGAGAAGAGAATAGGACTGAGAACACAGCTTTGTGGAACTCCCGTCTCAGTAACAAAGAAGTTTGACAGTTCGCTTTCACTCGAAACTGCCGCTTAATTGTTTGTAATAAATTTTGTATAGACGCTTAGGAACTTTGTAGAGACCCCTATATCAGACTCAATTTATATAAATGTAAGTTTCTATTGACAGTGTCAAAATCTACAAAATATGCATAGTTTCTTTTTTTTTCTTGATACATACCTTCTACAAATGGTGTCTAGTGCAAAAAAATTGGTCGACCGTTGCCAGTCCAGGACGAAAACCCCTTTGAAAGATACTTAGCTGATTATTACGTTTAACTCATTGTGTTAAGCGATAGTACAAAATTTGAACGAATTTTTTTCTCAAACTATAGAGAATTGCCATTTCATCCGGACAACCCTAGACAATGCCACGAATGTAGATTTCAATATAAACCCAGAATCAATTTTATATAGCACACCGTTGTTATTTTTTTTTTTAATTTCTTTTCCTGTTATTGTTATCTGGTCACAACTCACAATATAGTATAAATAAAAAAGTTTTTGCTTTAAATAACTTTTGAGGAAGACATTACAACCTACAGACCGTAAAGAATTGAGTGAATTGAAATCAACAGTAACATCTAGCAATTTTTCAATGGCCCAGTTCAATGAAATTTGGAAATAACCCCTTTTACATTATTGTTCTTAAAATTGTCAAATAAATGATATGACCCGTAAAAGATTACGAAAGGCACTCAATCACGAAGCTTAAGGGGGTATAAACGATTAAACTTACATTAAATTCGTTAATGAAAGGCTAACTTTTAGCTAAAATCAGCTCTTCATTTTGTTGTACTCGTAACATACAAGATTTCCACCACGGTTCTCTTTTTAATATCCTTTTATTATACTTATGCGAAAACATTCGTTCTTTTACTTCGGTAAAAGAATGACAAAGTTACCATGGAGCCTTAACGTGCGTTTTCCGGAACATTTAAGTGTTGCTAAGGGAGAGCAGTTTTGGGATAAGCCAAATAGTTTCCACTCTACAATTTGTTGCGAGCAAATAACTTTTAAAATTGCTACTGCACAAAATTGCACACCATGCATGACCAAATAGAGTCCAACTTAACTAAACTACCAACTGCTCTCACATAGTTTATACTATATACCTACTTTGTCAGTCAACCCTAGAATTCAGCACAAAATGCAATTCTCAGTCCCAGATCTACTCAACAATGTCCAGTGCGGAGGTAATGGTTATATGATTCAAATTCGGATTCGGTACCTCTGCCATTACCATGGCATCTTTATACGCCTTGATTGCTATGAAGCTATGGAAATGCAGGTATGTTTTACTACACCGCACAGAGGTTATAGAGTCACTGATATCGGGGCCGTGGAACACACTATGGGAAGATTACTTTCAGGTTCAGTTGTCGCGTTTACAGTGCACTACTCAGTTTAATTGCAATGTCCATTGTCACGGTAATGTTTTAACTTCTGTATTGAGGTTTGTCATTAATTTAAATGCTTGCAGCGATGGAAAATAGGTTCTTTATATTTTAGTCAGATTGTTTTCAAGACATTGATTTGTGGGAGCTTAAGTTAACAAATAACTATGATTTGACGAATATAATTTTTTTAATAGATAAAAATTGAACTTTTTGAATTTACTTCCACAGTAGGTATAGTTTTATAGTTTGTAAGCTTAAACGACGTGGAATACCCACATAAATTTAATGCGTGTGATGTGCTCCTATTATGATTATAACAAATACGATAATGGTTACTGAATGAAAAGCATAAACATTTGTGAACTAAGGCTAACTTTAACCTTATTCTCGCGCTACTTAAAAGCCTCTAAAAGACACTCCTTTTTTCTAGTAATTAAAATGTTCAAACAATTCGACAAAGTACTTTAGATTTATCAAAGAACTAACGTCATCATTTATTTGATGTGCTTGGACTATAAATAAAATCGTAATCTTTAACCTTCAAGTGAAATTAATTGGCCTTGAAATGAAATTTAATAACCTACGCACGCAGTTCCTTGTTGACCTTTTAAGCTCGTTAACTCTGATTTTATCGCATTTTCATTTTAAGTTGAGTTGGTCTATTTCTATTTACAGAAATAATATGTAAGTGGGTTTATCTTAAATGGAATTAAACTTAAATTCAGCAATTCAAAGAAAAAGGATAATCTTTTAAAAATGAAGACTCATTAAAAAAGTTCTGATTAGGGGTTATGCCATTTTTAGATCCTAATAATGTAACGTTGAAATTGACAAGCATTATTAATTTGTAAAAGTAGGATGTCTTCTTAAGATCTTCCTTTTAAATTATGATTTCAACGCTGGCTGTCGAAGACAAATTTTCAAACGACTCATTGGCGAAATTGGATAAAGATGTAAGTTTTACATGTTTGTATTTTGTAATTTTTATTATATTTGTTTTATTTAAGGGTTAAAGAAAAAGAAAAACGCTTTCGTTTCATTTTTTTCTTCTTGAGTATAATATGGGAATTTATCCAACGTGGACAGAGATGGGCTTCCATAAGGTTAAGCATTTCTTGAAGTATGATACTCATAGTATAGGTTGTGCAATGCCCAGATTGAAATCATTTCCAACACCCATTTAGTAACTATCGGCGAAGAAACGCAATGTAGCAGCAGGTATAGATAGATTTAGATTTTAGGGATTTTGTCTTGAAGTTCATTGAGCAAGGACAGAAAAGCGTCCTTGCTCAACCTGAAATACATTACGAATCTGGAAATATATTTTTGAAATTAATTTTATTTGAATTCAGCCTTATCATGAATAAATTCTCCCTCGGATTTTTTCCCCTGAGTGATACTCTCCTATCGCAAACAATCTTCGAAAAAAGGAAAAAAATTCGATGGAAGAAAGTAGGCATCGCCAATATTTTTTCTAGGGAAAATTTTTTGACATTTCTCTGGAAAAAAACTTCTTGAATTTATAAAAGAGATTTGAAAATAAAGCATGTGAGTATTATTAAAAATTTAAGTTTTTTTTAAATTTTATTTTAAAATTTCAATTTAAATTAAAGGTCCAATACACCAAATAAACACCAAATAAATATGCTTGTGGAATTGATGACGGCCAATTTCGACTTTGCCACAGGATTCCATAAAAGAGAGAAAAAAGAGGTCAAACAACTCTGGCAAGAGGTTGAGAGTAAATTAAATAGCCTCGGGCCACCATTGAAATCAACTTTCGAATGGAAAAAGGTAGATCTAGTTTTTTATTATATTGTAATATTTTTGCTAGGTTCTTTAAATAAAACTTATTACTCCTTATAGAATTTCTTCTTTATTTACACTTTTCAAATCAAAACAATAAATCTCAATTTATAATCAACTCTAATACTTTTATTCAAACTTAAATCACACTTCTTTAATTACACTTTCCACAATCCAATAGTTCAGCTTTGCACACTTTCATAATCGAAAATAAACTGTCCTGTGCTCACCGCGAATACTCCCTTATATACTCATGTTAGTTGGTCTCGAAAATTCGCAAAGCTTCTCGTCTTGGAATGTTCTAGATGGTTGTAATAAGGGGAAATACATTTGACATTGGAAAAGAGCTTTTTGTTTCTTCCATAAATTAGATATGCAATTTTCAACAGATGGCGCTGTAGTAGTATAAAGATCTGTTCACAACATTGCCCCCTTCTTAAGATTGTTCGTCCCGAACAATTCTATCTCCAGCTTCGCCACTGTATCGGTGCAGTCGATCACTATGCACAACTTTTAACTTTCCTCGTGACCCTCTTTGAATTCGGTAAACGACATCATTGATTTTCGTGACGACAGTATAAGGGCCTTCCCAGTTTTGTTGAAGTTTCGGCGACAATCCCTTTTGACGGTGTGGATTATACAGCCATACACGATCTCCTACTTGGAATCCCGTCGTGTTTGCTCTTGTGTCGTACCTTGTCTTCATTCGATCGCTGTAAGTGCTCATTCTAGTCCTGGTCCTTTCGTGGATGTCGATTAGCCTCTCTTTTAGATCACTCACGTAATCCCCAGTTTCCTGAGACTCTTGTGATGGGTGTCCAAACCTTATCTCACTAGGCAGCCGTATGCTTTTTCCGAACAGGATTTCAGATGGTGTTTGTCCTGTTGAGCTATGTACTGCACTTCGATAGGCCATCAAAAATAGTGGTATGTGCCTATTCCAGTTTCTTTGGTAGTCGCCTACGACCTTAGTGAGGTGCTCTTTTAAGGTCCTGTTGGATCTCTCGACCATTCCATCAGATTGCGGGTGAAGTGGTGTGGTTCTCGTTTTCTTAATGCCAAGGAACGCGCAAACCTCTTGGAATATGTTCGACTCAAAGTTCCTTCCTTGGTCAGAATGGAGCTCCATAGGCACACCGAACCTGCTTACCCAGTTAGACACAATCTGGTCGGCCACGGTCTTGGCTTCTTGGTTCGGGATAGCGTATGCCTCAGGCCATTTGCTGAAGTAATCCATTACCACCAGAATGTATTTTTGTTTCCATCATTCGTTTCCGGAAATGGGCCAGCTACATCAACAGCAATCCTTTCGAACGGTGAGCCGACATTATATTGCATCATTTTTCCTTGCAGTATTCTACCAGGTCCTTTGGTTGCAGCACAAACGTCACAATTTCGGCACCACTTTTCAACGTCGTCTCTTGCATGCAACCAGTAGAATCCTTGCCTCACCTTTTCTAACGTCTTATTGACTCCCAAATGGCCTCCTGAAGGTCCATCATGCATTTCTCGAAGAACTTCTTTGATTTTCGATTGAGGTAACACAAGCTGCATCACATAGGATTTACCATCAGCGGACTCCCATTTTCGCCGAAGAACACCTTCTCGCACATGAAGTGAGTGAGAGCAAAAAACAAATATGAATTGAATCTCAAACACCACCATTGTGTCATATCTGCAAATTTCTCGAGTCAACAAAACCCAGTGAGAGAAAAAATTCCTAAGAAACTGTTTGGCAATACGAAAAAAACAATTGAGACAGTCTCAACGATTTCTTCAGGAACTTTAACTGGTCAGGTCACTATGCTTCATAGAGGGGTTATTAGTCAGAAAAGTTTCCGATACACGCTCGTCTTTAACCGTTAGCTGCACTTGTGGGATCCAGCATCCAGGTGACCCCAGCGCTATTTAAATTACCATAAAACATACAATTTTCAAAAAATTGGAATTGTGGCTCCATCTGTTATTAGTTGAAGCCTACCTCTTTCCCCTGAAACACATAGTACGATGATATGCGCGCTAGTATCGTTCTGGCAGTCGTTGGAAGCGGTGTGGTGCCGTTTAAGACCCCAGTGTGGCAGTTATAATTATTTAAGTAATTTTTGTTTTACTCTGTTTTGGCTCTATTTCTCTTAAATAATCGTAAGTATAATAATTTGACTGCTCAGAATTTTTTACAACGTTTATCATATTTATATTAGTATATTTATTCGTTACCATTAGATGATATACAATTTGCGCAATATCACATTGCGACAAGAAATGATCGAGGATGATTGTAACAATGGCGTTGCTGAGAATATTTCGGATGCTGAAGTCGATGATGGTTCTGAGTCTGAATTCAATGTATCTGATAGTTCATCTTCATCGGGGTTAGATGTAGAGATGGAAGACGCAACTTTCGATCAACGTCTTTTACAGTCTCGAGCACGCGGTCGACCTACGTCGAAGCTAAAAGGAAAAAACGGCTTCTCCTGGGATACCTACGAGAGTTTCTCAGAGAACATCAGGTACGTTTTTCAAAATGTTAG
This sequence comes from Chrysotoxum bicinctum, assembly GCA_911387755.1. Taxonomy (NCBI): domain Eukaryota; kingdom Metazoa; phylum Arthropoda; class Insecta; order Diptera; family Syrphidae; genus Chrysotoxum; species Chrysotoxum bicinctum. The sequence continues at coordinate 46,418,202 of OU426987.1, forward strand.
TACAGTGTAACGCTGTAAAAATGTACAGTATCTGTTAGTTTACTAAAATCTGGCGGAAAAGCCATGGAACAGACGCAGCAGTGTTACCAAACCATAAAGCACGGTCGGCTCAGGCTTTGAAATTGGCGCGACTTTTGAATTGTACACATACACACATTATGTTTACACAAGTTGTATATAGTATACGTACATACATACATACATACATACATATATATTTTCGTTTATTTTTATTTTCAGGGCGAGTCTCTGACGTTCAACCTGAACTAATTCCTGGCCCCAAGGGTGAAGCATTGCTTGCTCAATGTAGCGCTCTTCATAGTACAAAATAAATATACACTGCCGCTCATCTGAATAGGTTCACTGTTTTTCGTAACTTACTGTAAGACTCTCTGCATATATATGGCAATGACACGTCTGTGTTATGTATGTAATGAAAGAGCATTATTTTGCCCTTAGTTTGGGAGAAAAAAATTTCTCTTTAAGCTTACCGTTATTCTCACACCCTTGCTAAACTTAATTCATTAAGAAAAACTAACGTTTTTTTTGGCTCATCTGAATGGGTTCAAAAGAAAAAAAATCATTTTTAATTGATGTGCGCGGGTGATGTGGACTGAAAGTTAAGTTTTTTGGTAAATCGAAATGTTTTAAACCATTTAACAAGGAAAATGGGTCGCGGAAAATTTTTAAACGCGAAGAGAAAGGCAAAATAAAAGCATTTCGTGAATTAGGGTTAAGCCAAAGAAAAATGGTAAAAAAAAATTAAAGAAGCCAAAATTTAATCGGTAAATATTTGCGGAACATCGAAAACTACGGGAAAAATATAAAAGTTGGAACTTAAAATGCCAAATTAATGACCAATAGACCCGCAATCATAACAGCTGCTTCTAATTTGCATGATTTCGCGTCAAAAATTAAACTCAAAACTGGTGTTAAGTGTAGTTTGTCGACGGTTGAACGCGGTATTAAGAGTACTAAACATTTAAAAAGGAAAAAAATACCGAAAAAACACGTTTGAAGGAAAAACGAAAAGAAATTCGTCTCCAATTTTGCAAAAAATACATGTCGTAAAAATCGCAGTGGAGGCGAGTTATATTTTCAGATGAAAAAAATACAACTTAGAGGGCCCAGATGGCTACAACTATTACTTTCATGACCTTCGTAAAGAAGAACATTATATAAGCCGTCTGCATAGCTGTGAAGGCAGTGTCATGGTGTGGGGAGCAATTTCATATTATGGAACTTTTGAGCTGCAATTTCTTACATCGCGAATCAATGTCAATGTGTACAAAGGTGTGCTGGAAAAGGTCTTCCCACAAATCTCTAACCTTTTAGAACCAATACCATTGCCATTCCAGCAGCATAATGCCCCTATCCATACAGCGAGGTCGGTAAAACAATGGATCGAGAAGCAAAATGTAGAGGTGTTGGTATGGCCTCTATACTCACCTGACCTTAATATAATTGAAAATGTTTGGAGACTTCTTTCCCGTAAGGTGTTATGAGTCGGAGAGACAAAATGAAGACAAGTTGTCCTTAATCGAGGGAATTAAGAAAGCGTGGGAGAGATTTCGCTGCAATATCTAGAAAAACTGCATGACTCCATTCCAAATCCAATTTTCGAAACAATTTTTAAAAAAAGTGGCAATACACATAATTAATATAAATTATTATGTCCCTACCTATTTAATGGGCAAAATAAATCATTTAATTACAGTTATTTTTCTTTTTTCTTCCATTTTTTGCTTTTGAACCTATTCAGGTGAGCCAAAAAAAAAACGTTAGTTTTTCTTAATGAATTAAGTTTAGCAAGCGTGTGAGAATAACGGTAAGCTTAAAGAGAAATTTTTTTCTCCCAAACTAAGGGCAAAATAATGCTCTTTCATTACATACATAACACAGACGTGTCATTGCCATATATATGCAGAGAGTCTTACAGTAAGTTACGAAAAAGAGTGAACCCATTCAGATGAGCGGCAGTGTACTTTTTCTCTAAGACAAATATGAAGTATTTTTTTTCTTGAAGTATCTCAGTAAATTTTTAGCTCAAAATATTAAAAAATGAAAAAAAAATTTTTTCAATTAACAATTTTTTTATTAATAATAAATATGAACATTTTTGTTTAAACCTACTTCATCTTATAAAATACATATTAATGATCAACACAGAATTTTTTCAAGCCAAAAAATTCAATAGCTGGCTCACAATACGATATTTTTTTGTTGGGGCATTTCGTACCCCAGTGTGGCAGCTATGTTATTCTACAGAAGTGTGGCAGCTAAGGGTTAATGACACTTTCTTGTCAGCTCACAAGAAAACTAATTTGCTTGCAGCATAGTTTGCTGTTTATTCGACGCTCCCAGAAAGTTTTACAGTTCCCTACTGTAATTAAGATCGTAAACGATTTTGCGGGACAAATCTTCTTTCGCACTCGTACAGTTGCAAGATCTCTATATACACAAATCCCCCAATTGTGTGCAGAGGTGTTCTTCTACGCTGGCAAAACTATAGCGTAAGCTTTTCCATCCGTCCTACTATACTTGTCTCTTTCTTGGATGGAAAATAGCATTTGTCCATTCTGTCCCTTAAAAAGGCGAATCTTTCTCCCACCATATAACTATCCACTTGCACTTACTTCACTTTTTCCCATCTATCTATGAATCTTGTTTTCTCTCTTTCAAATGTCTTTCATTATTTTACCAATATTTTTATAAACAGTGTTCCAGTGAAATAGCCAGTTTGACGTAATACTCGCGCTCTGGGGAATGCCCATCAGCTTACCTGAGCCAAACTTCGGACGAACTGTCAAATTCAGAGATTCTTTCTTGAAAGGTACTACACGAATGTGAAATGCCTTACATGGCACAATATTTCAACCCCATTATGATATATAGACATTCAAAACCAATGTGCATCGGTATATCTTCTTCTAATCTTCTCCAACTTTGCCAAACGCTCGCATTGTGCTCAAACATTTTAAAGGTAGACATTTGGTGCACATAAAATTATAAACAAATATCGTTTACTACCCAAAATTGCCAATTTATACCAAAGCTACAAATTTACATTTTGTATCCAATTTTTAAATATTAAAATTAACCAACAACGAAAAACTTCTCTAAGGTTCGAAATGGGAATTTAAAACGTATACTCGTACCTATACTATTTTTTTTTATATTTTTCCTGGATTGATCTGCCCGAGGCTTATAAAAAAGAATCACACATATGAACATTTTTTTACGACTAGTCCGCACAAGTACGAAAGTTGGCATCATTATATAAATCTTGTAGTACCCTTCTAAGATGTAATATATTTTTGACGATAGGCAAGAAGGTCTTAAGTCAAAAAAATGAGCAATATTGTTAACGGCAAAAATTTAACTTCCGGCATGGAAGCAATGTAAATTACAAAATTAAAAATATTTCCAATGAAAAGTTATGCAATAAAAGTACATAGTTCAAGAAAAAGGGCAAATTCCTAAACGCATATCTTGCCCAAATTCTGCTAAGCAAACAGTTCCAAAATGCAAATGCAAAAATCTTTGCTAAGCAGTGTCCCAAAATGCAATGGATGCTACTTTCTTGTGCAAATGCAGAGCCATTTGTGCAAATGTAAAACATTTCTTGGGCAATTCTCTTACATATGCGTATTCTCATTTTCTATATTTGCTTTGCAAGTGTTTTGCTTTGCAAATCTTGCGTTTAGGAATTTGGCCAAAGACTTCACAGACAAGAAACATGAAACATAAAAATTGAATACTAAACACTGCTCTTAATCTCTGGATTTGGGTTAAAGTTGGATTAACATTAACATTATTCTACTGACACCACCTATTTGCATTTTTAATTGAAGTCCACAAATAATCTTCCCACCATTTCTGTGTTTTGTTTTAATGATCAGTCAGTGACAAATAAATTCAACGAACTCAAAATTCACATGAGCTTTTGCCGACTTTTTGCAAATATCAAGTAAATTTAGATTAATCCGTTGCTTGTCATCTATACTTTCCAACAACCACACTCTCGAAGGCGCTATTAGTTGAGGTTTATTGAAAAGCGAAAGGAAACAAATGAAGGCTAGCCTTTAAGGTTAACATCTATGGCTTCAAAAAGCTGACAATGGGTGAACACGATTATAAAAGTGGTACAAGAAAGAAGATTACTCGAGTTTGTATTGTGCAAGTTCAGCCATCAGGGCGAAATTTGTTTGTCCAAGTTTATTTGGTTTATGTTCACCTAAGCACACAACCCTATCACGAATTGCGTTTTAATTGAGAGCTTGGTACGAATCACAGAATCCAACGCAGTGAAAGTTTTCATACAACAAATTGACAAAGCGAACGGATTTGGTCACAGCTTTTTGGAAATTTACAAGTTTCCGATTAGATGGAATTCGTAATAGGGCTAACTATCCTTTGTTGGATTACCGATAACTTCCAATTGCAGTGTTTGAAGACTAAATAGCAGTAGTCACACGAAAAATAATAGACAATTTTATATGTTGCACCTCAACCAACACAACAGTTTCATTACGAACAAAGAAAAGTAAACAAAAATTTGTATTCAATTCTACAGACAGGGATATAAAATGTTTATTTCTTTTCAAAATGCTTTATCTCTCCTCGCGATTCCTCCTTATCTGAGTTTCTTAATTACAACTTATTTCTTTTACAAAAAACACGACTATTTTTTTCTTAGTTGAAATTCAGTGATTGTATCTACTTGGTGTCCTTGGCTTCCTTGGCGTCTTGCAATGATTTTGTGATAAATAACTTAGCCAAAGACTGAGAGCAGAACTGCGATATATGTTGGGAATAAGTGTTGATTTGTCCGGAAGTGATTGTGGCATTCAATCGAATTGGCACTGGCAAAGGACGGAACTGCTTGAGAACCTCCTCTTCTGGAACTGGATATTCGCCCTTGGCAAGGCGAACTGCATTTTCAGCAGCTTGTTTAGACAAAGCACGATGTTTCTCCTGAAATTGGGTGAACAAAAAATACAAGTTAAATGTTGTTCTTTATGGAATTGGTAACAGGTTGATGAAGTTAACTTACCGTTTCTTGTTTGAACACCATTTGTTGGTACTTGTTGTACTTCATCGACTCCTGGTAGAGTTCATCCACTCTATCGATCAAACTGCGCATGTGATTCTCCAACACTGAGGCCGTTCCCAAATCCAAGAAGTTATGGCCCTGATCCTCGGGAACCATTTCGCTCAACTCGCTCATCATGATGTTGGTCAAAGGCGAGTTCTTGATGACAATTGGAATTTCGACAAAGAGCGTCTCATAGCCGACCTTAAGCTGGCGCAGAGCATCTGGAGTGAAATCGTTCTCCTTGTACATGGCGATGGCCTGTGGAGTCAGGCGATAAGCCTTCAGAGTCAGGAATCCACGAGCCGACTTCTGAGTGTCGTAGATGACAACAACGGATTCCTCGATGCTGGTCTGGTAATGGTATTGCGATTCCAACAAAGGCAACGACAAGAAGTTGCCTACGTCGGAGCTCTGATACCAACCGACGTGGAAGTGATCAACGTTGACGCGGCGCAGACGACGCATCATAGTCAATTGATACATTTCCTCGTCCATGAGTTCATCGCTGCTTTTGGGGAATGGGAAGCAATTGGTGATTTCCAAACGCTTGTCCACCACCAGACCGAGGAGGGCTCCTTGGGCCAAGTCCATGTTGGTAGACTCCTCCTGGCAATGTTTAACCATTTTCATAACAGCCTAGAATTATTTAACAAAAACATAAGTGCCAACCAAATTTATTGAAAGATCTCTTTTATTTGTTGCATTTCACTTTTTTTAATGAAATTAAAAAAAAATTGCAAATAATTTGCATTTAACCATAAACTTGGTATAGGACAAGTAGTGAGCTGTCAAATGCAAAACGTCAACTTCTCAAGAGGCGACAAACCCCAAACGTGATCCGAAACTTTTCAATTATTTTCACCATTTTAGTCGATATCAATGCAATTGTTAACAATTTTTATTAGTTTATTTGTTGTTAGTTTATTTGACTTACCAATCCATCACATTGTACGTGAGTAATTGTGTTATCAGTTTCTTGTTCACGACGAGAATTTCCACCGCGGCCAGCCATTTTTAACCGTGTCAAACGAAAAGAAACACTTAAATGAAGTTTGTTGCAGTTTGAAATTTGCGCTTCGTTCTTTTAGTTCAAATTTAACGAATATGAAATAAAAGTGATGCCAATAGTTTGTCATCTAAATATATGGCTGCAACTATAATAGTCGCGTTCGCGTGCTGACTGAACTAGTGCAACAATTAGGCCTATTTGGCGAGATCTTTTAGGCTAGCCGCGCACTAGCAATTTTTAGTTGCGAAACTGCTTGGTTCGAACAACTAAAAAGTTTGTGTTTTGACACAAACTAAACGATTGCCTAAAATAAGTTCGCCATTTTATTGAACATATAATTATCTGCAAATTCACGGACATTCAACCAAACAGTTCATCTGTTTTCTATAAGTAACCAAACAGTTTCGCAACTAAAAATTGCTAGTGCGCGGCTAGCCTTATTCTTCTATTCTGTTATTCTGTTATGAATTTCCATACAATAGTTTGAGCTGTCAACAAATCTTTTATTAATTATAATTTTGGTATTCGGCATGCTAAAATCTGTTATAAAATATGCTAAAAAAACTTTTATGAACTGTCTTATGTTCGAACCTCTAGAAAAAATCTTTTACGAATAGCATTTTTGGTATTCAGCATGCCAAAATCTGTTATGAAATCTGTTAAAAATCATAAAAGAATAAAAGACAAACTTCTGTGACTTTTATCAAAAAAGATCTCAATAAGTACACAAGAGCATCAAGTAAAAATGAATATTTATCTTTTATTTCATCAACGAAATGTTCTTAAAACGAGACAAATGAAAGAAAATATATTAAAATACATCATATATGTATAAACATATAAGTAGAGTATGGCCATGGTATTCCCAGAAACATATGAGGTAAAATCGTGTTCCATGGTATGGATATAACTTTCCGCAGCATGTTTTCATGAACACCCCCTAAGAAATACTTGCGTAAATGTGGGAAATATTTTGTGAAATGTCAAATTAAGGTTCGTATTCACCGAGCGCTCCTAAACGGCTCTTAACTTTACGAGGCTCTTAACTTGAAATTTCTGTGCGGTATTCACCAACCACTCGCAAGTGTTTTTCGAAGTTCGAAAATGAGAGCCACTCTCTCTTGTTCAGGCATACCCAAACTGTGAAATGTTGTGTAATGTTGGTCTTGACAGCAAATGGATACTCTTCTACTTGGCATTGCTCACATGGATTCGAGTCAAATGTGTGCGTGGCACACGCACAAGCGAACAAATTTTCGAAGAGAGCGTTCGTAAGTTAGGAGTGGTCAAGACTCGGGACCACTCCTAACTTTTAAGAGCGCTCGTAGATCTTCACTAATATTGCTTGGTGAATACGTTTATAAGCTTCTTAAGTTATGAGCGCTCGGTGAATACCGGCCTAAATATTAGGAAAAAATTTCAAAAAAAAAATATACTAATTTGTATTTGGTTATTTCTTGAAATTTTCTTTAAACAAATTAGCTGGTTGAACTTGACTGATGTAGCGCTTTGGTGTGTGGCAAACACGGTGACGGAAGATTTGAAAAGGTCTTCATTTCATATAAACAAATTTCTTTTCCACTAATAAAGTGCACCTTTATACCTTCAAAATAGAGAAAAAAATGCTACTTCATTTTAAACAAAACAGCTGTTTAGTGGCAGCTTGAATTAGTATATGTAGGTACATCATTTGGAAGAAATATATTTAATTCTGTGAAATTTAGAAAAGAGCTATGGAAAAAACACTATCAAAAAATAGAAGTTTAAGAAGCCTTTAAGTAACGTTACTTATGTGAAAATTGATTATAGATACCGACTTTATGGTTAAGAGCTGTTTAGAGGTATTTTAAAGTTAAGCACCCTTTAAAATTTCTTTATAGATTCGGCTGTAAATTTTTAAGAGGACAATAATAGTACTTTCATGACTACAAAAACCCTGCACTTTTTTCTTGTGGTCCAAGAAAGGCAAAAAACATTTAAAATTATTATAATTTTTTGCAATTCCTGATTAATTTAAAAACAAAAACATATTTTAAATATGTTTGAATATTTTAACAAATACCAAGTACCATTCTCAGACATCTATATAAATAAAAATGCAAATGTACATACATATATTCGTTCCTAATCGCTTATCTCAAAAAGAACTTAAAACAAAAAATAAAACGGTGGGCTTAAAAGCAACACTAGCTTTACTGAGACATAAGGGATATAAGATTTTTATTTATGAAAAAAAAAATCTAAGCTTTTTTGTCAAAAAATATAAATAAACAAATAGAGAAAATAAAATTTAATTCAATAGACAGATAGATAGATAGATACTGTACATAGCTAGGTAGATACCTAAATTCCAGTTTTTAAATTTTTATTATATCAGTTTTATATTTTAACTGTTTTCTTTTAACAAATATTTTAAAAACAGAAAATATAAGTAATATAAATATGAATAAAAAAAAGACAATGCAAGCCATACAAAAATTTGAATATTCTATATACAGAATTTTTCTGAAGTCCAACATAAGAATTGTTTTTTTTTTAAAATATACATCTTGCCACAATAATTGAAATCGATGAAGGTAAAACTGATTGAACAGACTTAAAGAATGTTAATTAATTTGTTATTTGATTTAAGATGTTCCAAAGAAAAAAGTCCGATTGGAAAATGAAATTATCAAAAAAAGAAGAACAAGCTATGAAAACAAGTACCAGTGACAAAGAAAAAAAATATATTTTTAAAATTCAAAACTTATTTGAAGATAAAGATGTCGAGGAACCAGCACAAAAACTAAATAATATTGCTATTTCCAGGAGTAATAATAAAACTACAAATAACTCTTTAGAAGAAGAATAAAAATTAATAAATAAAAAATGATACGAGTTCTTTAAAAACAATTTTAAAATTGTAAAACATTTTATTGCTAGAAGTTATGAACCTCTCGCAATTTTGTATTAATTTAATAACGTCCAGCTAAGCGGGCTGCTAATAGCTAGTTTTTTTTGATAAATATTAAGCTTCTAACTCGCAAAATCACTTTAAACACATTTGTTACCTTGAATTTGAAAAAAAAAAAATAACTTCTCCCAAACAATTTATAACAGGATTTAAGTTCCAATAATAAATAAGCCGGCTTATTTGAGAAAGCCTGCATGCATCCATTCATTCCGCACAAACTCCTCTTCTCAAAACTGCGCATGTCCTTTTTTCCGTGTCAATTGTACTCTTGTCAACTTATTCCTTTTTCCACAAAACAAGATGTATACAAATTTCTAACAGAAAATAAATTTATTTCAACAAATGCAAAAATGTCGAAGTTCATAGCAGATATCAATGAAAGATTATTCTACTATGTATCCACTGGTGATCTTGATAATGTTATTAAACTTCTCCTCGAAGGAGCAAGTGCAACAAAAAAATCCACCTGCGGCCGGACAGCTCTCGGACAGGCGGCTTTAAAAGGACATTGCGAAGTCTTGGAAGTATTGCTTCAGTCATGCGAGGAGGGTGACACGGTTTTTAGTGAGTTCGTTCAAATCATAAATTTTCTGCTCTAATTAGCTCAGTAATATAATATGTAACCTATGTAGATTCAAGAACTGTTGCCAGATGTTCGGATATGGAAATCGACTATACTCCCGATGGCATGGATAATCTGGAATGGGATGACGAAATCGATAGTGACTCTTGTACGGCATCAGAACCCGATGAATGTTCATCGCTGTACCTTTACTATGCTAAGACATTCGAACAAACAGGCGCAATTCTGGTAAATAATAACTATGGATCCAGGCGCGAAGATCCACATTCTGTTGATGCCTTGAGTCGTGCTCCTATACACTATGCTGCAGCATATGGTCACATTGAATGCCTTAGCATATTATTGCAGCACAAGTCACCGGTTGATATAACCACAGCCAAGGGTATAACACCGTTGCACTTAGCTGTTAATAATGAAGAGATTGTTCGCCTTCTACTCAATCATCGGGCCAATCCGAATCGAAAAACCTTTACCACCGGCGAAACTGCTTTGCATATCGCAATTCGTCAAGGGAATCTTCAAGTGGTGGGATAAATCAATAATAAGTATAATATAACGTTTTGACCCTAGTACAATAATTTCAGGTAGAACTGTTAATCCAATCAGGGGCTTACATAAATGAACCAAACAATCGGGAATTCACACCTCTTATGTGCGCTATTGAATTGGACGCAGATGAAATTGCATTTAGTCTTGTTAGTAAAGGTGCCAAACTGAATCTGGAGGACTGTAATGGTCACACTGCACTTTATCTTGCAGTGGCACGGAACAAAGTCAATCTGGCAGGATATTTACTGCAGCATGGTGCTCGTCTCCTCATCTCCCACTACCTGCTGCACAAGTGTGTCAAGCACGACTACCATGAAATGGCAAAACTTCTTCTAGCCCATGGTGCCGGCGACAATTTGAATGTGAGAGATTTAGCTGGATGTACAGCAATATTTTTGGCCATATTCAGTTGTAATGCTGAGATACTGGAGTGTCTGCTAGAGAATGCCAATAGAAGGGGTCAACCAATCGATAGGAGTTCAAATGAGTTGTGTTATGCAGTTCAGTATGCCGAATCGGTTCAACGATTTGGTAGAGTGACAAGAGTTCTTTTGGCACATGGGGTGCAATTGAATAGTAATGGGACATCTTGCTGCACGACTCCACTTACCAGAGCTATAGCGTTGAAGAAGCTCGATATTGCTGAGTTCTTAATCAAAGAAGGTGCTGATGTGAGCATAATTTGTACGGAACATGTAGCTGACACGTTGCGAGTAGCATTAAGGCCATCGTACCTGAATTTGTTAATATTGCTGGGTAAGAGATATACACATATATACAAGTTAATTATTGTTTTGTTATAAAATAATAACTGTGCCAAGCACTTTTAAATTTCTTTCTTAGTTGAAAGATGATTTTTTTACTATTAAGGCATATATTAGTGGTTCAGTAATTTGAATATTTTTTGAGCTTATTTTTTTTTAACCATTTTATGATTAAGATCTTAAAAGGAACACAAAAAAGCATCTTTATTATTCTATGTCAAAATAGTTAAAAAGAACTCACCCCGCCATCAGTCAATTCGGATTCTCGTACAAACGATAGTAGCTTTCATTTTTCGGATTTTTTATTGGAAGAGCACTGATTTCGACTCTAGTGATAAATTTATCCAATCGATCCTTTGTTTTTGAAAATTGCTGAAGTTCTTCTTAAATACTTCAGGTTCAGGTGATTATTTTTGTAGAGTATATCTCGGGCAATTTGAATTCTTTACGAAAAGATTATTAAATCTTTCTTAAAATATTACGAGGTGTTCCTCAGGGATGTACTATTGTACTACTTTTGTTTCCACTTTATATTAACGTAATATCCTCAATAATCCTGGAAGCATTCAAGCATTTATATGCTGACAATTTACAGAAAAGTTGCCCCTGGGACTAATCGAAAATTTACTCTTCAATTAATCATGAGCGGTTCTTCAATTGGTAATACATTCCGCTATTCACGTGAATTGTATATTCGATCCACTCTAAAAAAAAAGTCGGTTAAAATGGCTCTGTACAGCCAGCCCACCGTTGAACGTAACTGTTACCAGCCTCATTTTCGAACAAAAATGGTCCAATGATGCCACCACTCCACAAACTGTCCAATTACAATAACGTGCGGTTTTTTTGAGCCCCAGATGCGGTAATTTTGTTTCTTAACGTAGCCGCCGAGATGAAAATGCGCTTCTCAGAAAAGATGATTTTTCGCCCAAATTCGTTGTCCAATTCAAGCTGCTCTAAGACCCAAACTGCGAAGCGATAACGAAGTGGATGGTCGTGCGCCTTCAATTGAAACTTGTGGCGAATTATCCGAGATCTTTGTGCAGAATTCTCCTCAGGATAGTGCATGAAATGTTGAGCTGTTCAGATCGATGGCGAGTCGATGTTCGTGAATTGAGTCTCACACTCTCCGCTACAAGAGCCACATTCTCGTCTGTGCGCACCATACGACACGAAGGGAACCATTAATGTTGTCCACTAGCAAACTTTATTCAGTATCGTACGCTGATACTACTGTTTAATATTTTAAGAACATGTCAACCGACATACCTCTTCGAAAAACTTCGGTTTCCGGCACCAACCAGATCAACTTTCCTAATACTTCCTCGGTTCTCTTGTCTCACTTCTGAGGGACAGTTTTTTATATCTGCAATCCTTCTTTGCAATTCACTACTATCTTTTTACGAGAGGTTAACAATATTCAACAAGTTCAGAGTAGATTGAAACTTTTTTCCTTACAGAAAGGAACTAATTTTTTCTTTTCCCTTGTTTTTCTACATATTTTATCATCCGAATATACTGAGAGATGTTATGCAGTCTAGTTGAACAGAGCGACGACAGGTTTACGCACTTGGAAACAGATTCGCATTACACTTCTATCCGCTTTCCATATGGTTTCCAATTAAGTATCACTAGGAAGTACTTTCACATTAAAATGCTCAAGGTCTGTTCAGAGTTTAATAAAAAAAAAACAAATTGGTCAACTATTCGCTCATCATCAAACCTAACCATCTTAATCTCAAAACCTTAAAAAATAAATTAAAAACATGGGAAATGTCTTGTTAAGATTCTTCTTGGTAGTTTTTCAGTGCGTATGGATAAATATTTTGTTTGTCTTGAAGAGTGGAATAAAAGGACTTCTTCTGGTGGTTGTCAAAACCATATTTACATACCCACTCTCATTAGAAAAACCAAATCAATGCCGATAGTAGCTGTATCTAAGATAAGTGCTAATTATTTAATGTTTTCATTTATTTTGAAATAGTATATAATTAATAACTACCCACCCACAAAAAATAAAATGCACGACTGGGTCGCACGAACTTGCTCCTATGTAATAGACTAGGAATTTTAAATACGAATGTTATTTGAAAAAAACTGTTCATAGGGATAAAATTAATTTTTTTAATTCTTTTAGTAGTAAGAGATAAAAACAGAATGCTATGCAAATATGAATTTATGCAGGAACAAAAATTATAAGCCGTTGTAGTAGTTTCTTACAAAAAAAAGCTTTTATATACAAACTTAAGAAAAAATATTGGTACGCCAATTTAAAGTTTTTATTATTGTTCGAATAAAAATTAAATTTGCAAAAAAAATATTGAGCCATTTCTGATATTGAATTTTCAAAAAAATAAAAAATAGATTTTTTTTTTCAAAAATTCAAAAAAATATTTAATTTAAGGTTTTGAAATGCAATGTGTTCTAGACTTTTTAGAAGCTTCTCTATAAAATTTTTTATTAAGATCCGTTATGTGGATAATGAGAAATTCAAAATTCGAAAAAATGGTTCTATGGTAGGTACAAGCTGTAATATCTTAATTTAAAATTTTTTTTTATTAAATTAAAGATCGTAAAAATTAATTGAAAGAAAAAAAATTTTAGCAAAATTCTCGGAACCGTTTTCGAGAAAAATACGATTTTTGAAAACCATTTTTTTTTAATTTTTAGCATTTGTATGGTAGGTACCTTAATTTTTAGGTAAAATAAAATTGTTTTTATCATATCTTGTAGATATTATTGAGAAACTTTTATTTATCGAGTTTAAAAAAAATCTAGCAGGGGGTTTTCGAAATATTGAGTTTTGAAAAAAAAATTTTGAAGTTTTTTTTAAAAATCCAAAAAAAATTTTTTTGAAAATTTGAGTACACAATTCTATTTATGTTTTTGGGGAGCTTTAGCAAAAAAAAATTATCAAAATCGGTTGTACCGTTCTTGAGAAAATCAAAAACAAAAAAAAGAGTTCCTTGGGGGGTACCCTCAATAACCATTTTTCGGAAAAATTTTTTCATCCAATACCTAGCTTTAATTAAATGAAATTTTTTTGTGTTTTTATTTTTAAAATCTGTCGAACAGTTTTTGAGAAAAAAAAATGTTTATAAAATTTCGAAAAAAAATCGTATGGCAGGTACCGTTATTTTTGGTCTTAAAAAATCAAATCAAAAAACATCCGGGGGTAAAAAATTAAAACCCATATCTACCAAGTTTGACGAAAATCGGCCGAGCCGTTTAGCTGCAATCGAACGGACAGACAGACAGACAGACAGAATTGCGAGACCCACTTTTTTAGTCTTCGCTATCATCGTAATGTCAACTTTGATCAAAATCTCGAGTTCGATTTTTTTTACGAATGCATAACTTGCCTTATAGTACCTATAGGCGTTTTTCTTTTTTAGTTCAGAACAGAACCTGAGTTGTCAAAAAATAAATTGTGTTTCTTTTTTAGTTCAGAGTGTTCAGAGTTTCGAAAATGTGTTTCTTTTTTCGTTCTGAGCATGTTCTGAGCGTGTTCAGAGTGCGCTCTATGAGCTCAGAATAAAATAACTGAGCAGACAGAGTAAAATGCTTAACACAAGCATTTGACAGATGGAAATTAAAAAAAATGGCGACAGCTACATAAGTGTTCAGGTCTGTTTCAAAATATACTCAGAGCGCTCAGAGCACGCTTGGTTCAGAGAATGTTCGGAACATGCTCGACATGCTCGGACTCTGTTCAGAGCTCTATACTGAACTAAAAAAGAAAAACGCCTTATAAGTCGCAAGTAAAAATAGATGTTTACTCAATTGTTTTCACACATGTCCAAACCAAACAACTGGATTCTTTCGTTTTTTATTTTATATTTCTAATTCATTATCTGAAATAACCTTTATGTATAGGTTTTCAGAAAACAATATTGTTTTCCCCATATTTATTTCATTCTTTTTATATCTTCTTTTATAGTCCATGCCGGTCTGAACAAATCACTCTTTCAACCGATTTCTCGTCACAAGCCTCATTGGAATGCTAATCGTCAAGATCTTGAGTCCTGGATAACCTATCAATGTCGCAATCCGTTGTCATTGCAAAGCTTATGTCGAATTCAAATACGAAAATGTTTGATCAACAATTTAGACAAACGATTTGCCGATACGATTAATTACAACGAATCTCGATTACGTATGCTGATAAAACAAACCGGAATACCAATTCCGTTACAGAAGTACTTGAGCGATTTTGATGATTTACCGAGAATTTAGCCAAGTGTTGTTGAATGTTAACGATATATACTATTAGAGTTCAAATGTTGGTCAATAATAATAATTAAAAAAAAAACACGTCAATAAATGCATTTACTAGATAAAGAAATAGTTTCGTTTTATTATAATATTTTTGTTTTCTTTTCCATTAATTCCTGCCTTAACATTCTTAACAAAATTCTATATATATATTTTATATAGGGTATGTTTATTTTGGTTTTTATATGTTATGTTTATTGTATTTAATGTTGTGAAAATTGAAATACGAAAAAAGTTTTGGTAATACTATTGTTATAGTGATTTTTTGTTTTATGTCCATTAAATATAAATGTATTTGGATAGTTTTTTGTTTAAAGTAGAAAACTAATCAACAAGCAAATGAAGAGAACATATAAAATTTATAAAATTATTTCAAAACTTAATTATGGTTTAAGCAAAAATTTGAAGTCATCGTTTGCATTTCGCGGTATAACATCAAATGGTGTTTGATCTTTTTTATCTTTTAAAGTTTTTAGATTCGGTTGCAAGTCGATGAGATAGTTCGTAATGCTTACATGGCTATTGGCTGCAGCGCGGTGGAGAGCAGTTTGTCCATCTTCATCTTGCAGCAGAGGATTTGCTTTAGCTTTAACAAGTAGTTCAACAATATTTAAATGGCCTGAAATATTAAGTAATTAATAAAAACAAAATGAGAATACTGATTATGACTTACCCATCATAGCAGCCCGATGGAGTGGAGTTGCACCACCATTTGTTACTGCATTTACGTCTGCACCACCGACATTTATGAGGATATTACAAATATCTTCATTGCCATTCCGTGCTGCATAATGTAGAGCTGTATATCCAAAGTTATCGCGGTCCATGGTTTTGCCAAGGGCAATAAAGCTCCTTACTCGATCAACTTCATTGTAGATTGCTTTAATACAATTGGACAAACAAAATAAAAGTCAATTTTATTGGTTAAAACAGTGAGGATTCGTCGTATTTGACAGAGTGGTTACATTGCGTTACAACTTATGCACAAATATAAAATTACGAAAATCCCCATAATATTAGTTATGTGGGAAGATATGTGTTCATATTTCTTAGGTTGTACACATTATCTCGTCATGTCATTAGAAGCAACATTAAGCTACTTCCGAAAACGAAATAATCGGCACAAGAAGCGTTTTAACCAAACGAAGTCGCGTTTTAGTTGGTGTAAAATTACTCGAAACTTGGCTGTGACCAATCATTTTTGACCACCACACGCTTTTAATAAGAGAAAGAGACGAATTGGAAAACCCAAAACAGAATTTAAGTTTTTGGCATAGAACACCGTGGTAGACTTTGTTGAACGCCTTAGAGATTGATATCATCTAGAATTTGAATCATTACAGATAGAAGACTCTTAGCTGAAATATGTTTAATTATTTGTTTTGTAATGTTCTTCTGACAAGCAAACCAAGATGCTTATCGTTCGATAGGCAGAATGTTCAACCGGTATCGATTTTTTGGAACCAGGGGTAATATCAACGAGGTTGGAAACATCGAAGATGCTATGAAAACTACACGGATTTTGGGTGTTATCAGCAAAATGAGATTAAGTACATTTGAACTGGGTTCGCATTATCATCGCGTTATCAGCAAAATGAGATTAAGTACATTTGAACTGAGTTCGCATTTTGAGATTTGACTTTTTCCAACACCAATTTTACGTAGGTTCGCTCATAGCTGCTCAGGGGGTAAAGTAGTGTCAAGCTTTAAGGCAAAGACATTTTGGTTAGCTAATCGTGTTATGTAAGTAGCTTGATAACGCACAAAGCAGTAAGTTCTCCAGGTTTCAGTGCTCGAGGTCTTCTTCCATTTCATATACCTTTTTGTATTGCTACCGTTTTCAAAGGAACATGTGTATCACACAGATCTATGATGAAGTTTACTATGTAAAAGAGTTTATAATCTACTTTACTAATGTTTAAAAAATCATACAAAGAGAAACAACTAGCATCAATTCAAAATTGGGCGATATCCGAAATCTCTACATGTAAAAGAAACAGGAGTTTAGTCAAAGTATTAAATACAAAAACTGGTCTGAAAATCCATCAAGACACAGTTGATCATTTAGCAGAACATTTTTTTGATCAGATACAATAAAAAGATCGAGTAGACTGGGTAAACGATTTAGGGGTTATCTAGTTGGGAAAGAGTTTACTACCCGAAGTCCCAAAGCAGCAACAGCATCAAGGAGTTGAGAAGATCGAGAATTAAATATAAGTAAAAAAGCATTTAATTCGTTACAAGCGATTATGTTTTCTTAAGAAATTATAAAGGACTCTAAAGTTAAAGGAGCAGATGAACAACTTCTATTCCAATTTTATACGCATGCAACTAAACATTTCCAACATTTACTTCCAAAACAATATTTTCATTGCCAATTAAATGCGATTTACTTAAAATTAAATTAAATCGCAATTCCTCCAATAGTTGTAGTTGCATATCTATCATTCCGAATAAGAATATAACTAGGCAGGTTGGGAATATCATCAGGATTAAATCACGTTACATCATCATCAAAACCATTGAATATATCTTTAATATTATCAAAATTAGAGTCATTAAGACATCTAGCATTGAAGTGACGCACTTTGAAACCATTGCGTGCCTTAGGCACGTAACTCATTACTTCGTGTGCAGATTCAAAATAAACATTGCAATAGAATAGCGCCATTTAATTTTATATAAAAAAGAACAGAAAGAAGCAGGTGAAAAGGAAACATGATAAACCCCACGAATAGTATTAAATTTATTTGGAATATGATGTAGGAACAATAGAGATGGCTGCCAACTTCTTTATCTTAACTTTTCGGAGTACTTACATATTTGTGTACCTTATCTTAAAATCTGTTTGTAAACTGCGTTAATCCCAACAAGATTGTTTGACCTACTGTTAACTTTATAAGAATCGTTGAATTAAAGGTAAAAGGCACGTTGAAGTTAAGAAACAAAAATTAATTTAAAGCGCAACGGCTCGTAAAGATTCTATGTACTTATAACTCTCAACCATTCGGACAAAATGAGAAGATATTTTTACTAACATAGTAACTCTTGGAGGATTGTTCACTTCCTCGCAAGATTGTCCACGGCACTTACTTTGACGCAAATAGCTACTACTTTAGAGTTACAAAATATTCTAATGAATAACAAATTATTAACTTAAACTTTTAAGAGATTTGCAACAATATTCTACAATAGCGCAAGGTGTTTCTGTCTCCTGGAAAATAGCATCGGCGGCTTGAATCAAATGTGTCAATCACTGCAAGATAACGTAGACGTGGCTGTTTTAAGGATTAACGTCAACAAAACTGAAGTAAAGCACAACGGCCAAATCATTCAACAACAAATGATTCTAAGGCAGGGGATCATTGAAGAGGTGAAGCAGTTTACTTATCTTTGGTAGTTGTGTAGCAATTGATAGTGAAACAGGCTTGGATGTTAACATCAGAATAAGTAAGCCCCAACGTGCAT
The DNA here is from genome assembly GCA_911387755.1 of Chrysotoxum bicinctum. Classification (NCBI taxonomy): domain Eukaryota; kingdom Metazoa; phylum Arthropoda; class Insecta; order Diptera; family Syrphidae; genus Chrysotoxum; species Chrysotoxum bicinctum. The sequence continues at coordinate 46,436,901 of OU426987.1, forward strand.
TTGGAATACTCTCTCCTGTGTGGAAAACTAGTAAAATACCACTGTGCACCAAGTTGAAACTCTTCGAATCCAACGTAAAATCTGTACTATTATACGCTTTCGTTAACCGATGTCTGCGGTACTATTTGAAGATCTACTGGTCACAAACCATATCAAACGTCGAGTTGTAGAATAGAACTGGGCAGAAAAAAGTAAATGTAGACATTACGCAACGAAAATGGCGGTGGATTGGTCATACATTGAGGAAACCTGACAATACGTCTCGAAGCAATATTTTGAATGCAATCCTTGGGGTGCAAGACGTGTTGGAAGACAAAAAACAACTGTAATGGTAGAAGCAAGGACTCAGGATATTCGTACCTGGCCACAGCTAAAACCGATTGCGTTAAATCGTGACAGATGGAGGGATTTTGTTGCTGCTCTGTGCTCCAGATGGATTTGAAGTGCTACTCAAGTAGCCGGAAACCATATATACAATAACAATAAAGAATAAAATCCTTTTAAAGAACAAAAAATAAATAATATCTTCGACACACTAGTCGGAACCGAGGCAGGTAATAAACTCCACAATTATTCTACATGAATTGTGAAAAAATAGAAGTATATATGGAGCCTTTGTAACTAAAACAAATCTCAATATGTATGCATATTTAAAATTACATATTATAACCCAACAAAATACTACTAACCATACAAAATACTGACACATGAAGGTCCTAGAAAGTAGCTCAATGTAAACATAAGATAAAAGAAACTTTACACACATAAATGAAAACTGATTATGTAATATGTAATTTAAACTCACTAACCTGCATTCCAGATGCCGCGTTCAAAATCTAATTCCGAAAGTGTCTGTTGTGCGGTAGACGCATGTTGACTACATCCACAATCCACTGCGTGTTCCATTTTAGGTTTTTTGTTTTTTTTTTTTTTTTATCTCACAGAATTAAATGCTTGGTTTTGTTTTCAACAATTTTCTTTTAGAAAATAAACAAGATAAAATTAAATAATAAAAAATATAACAATTATTTTACAGTCACGAATATCTAATTTCAAAATCACTGATTCAAGTCCTTCTTCAAGCCTTTTTTATATATTATTTTTCAATTATTCTTGAAAGAGGTTAACGATTATTTTTTGTTTTTATTAAATAAATATTGCACAGATTCTCATTATCCTAAACCTCACGTTGCATGGTCCACACAATTTCTGCTTCGCCAGTACTGCAAATAATTTTGTAGCCCAATTGACTCAATGTGTTGATAAGTTGCATTGGTGGTGTGTTGATCATTACTCCGTTAACAATTTGTGTAGTGCCGTTTTCGAAACGTTTCGACAAAGCCAATACTTCATCGTTATTTAACCCAAAGACAGCTGTGGTGCGATCATGTAGAGATCCCTTAATGCTAACATACGTATAAATGTCTTCTTGGCTAACTATCGGCACAGGAATGGTTACAACATTTGTACTACACGATACCGGTGTTGGAACAGTATTTGTTGGTGTTCCCGAAGCTGGTGGAGTTCCTTGAGCAGCAACAGATCCAGGTGTTGTTTCAGCAGTAGTTGTTGAAGTTACTAAGGCTGATAGTGGTGCTGACGAAGGCTTTACGACTAGTCTCGTTAAACCATCCATAATAGATGTATTTTTTTGTTTTGATTTTTTGTTTTGTTTATTGAAATTAAAAACAACTCTTTCTCTTTTACCTTTTTCGCTTGTGTGTGTGAAGAAATGAAAAACCTCAAAATCAATAAAAGGATTTTGAATTAGATAAGAATAGAATATTTTTGTATAGTCTTTTGGGTTGATTTTAGTTGTCTATTAGTTATTGTGGCGTTGGCTTGTGTTGTGTGTTATGGTGATTTTATTCAGGTGAATCAACTTTATGATAGTTTCCAAAAACACCTGCTTCTCGGTCGATATTCGACAGATTCTCTCGAACAACTGATGTGTCTGATGTTTCTATTGGCTCTGGTTCATGGAATTCCTTACGCATAGTCCACATATACTCATTGTAGTCCTGCTTAACTGAGGTTGATGAAGATGCAACCACACGGAATCCCAGAATCTTTAAAAATCAAAAGAAAATGTTTAATTTTTCAAAGTAGGAAATTAAAATGGTAAAGAAATAAACCTCAAGCGCTGACAAAACACGACACGGATGAACTAGATAGACTATTGTTGACTCATCACTGTAGCCACCACAAGAAAATTGATTCAATTGCTCAATCTCATCCGCTAAACAAATATACAAATAAAAATAAAATTTAAATTAAATTAATTAGCAATATTAATGCGAATTTTAACTTTCAAATAAAAAACTATATTACCAGCAGATAAATTAAGAAACGAGTATAATTAGTTTTTTTTTTCCTGCTCTATGCTGCCATAATTTGACGACTGGCCCATGGAAACTAACTGAGAAAAACAAAAGCCTCAACTGAAGTCTTAAATATTTTTGTTGTTGTTACTTCTGCAAGCACCATAAACTGCACCGAAGCAAAAGTAATGAGAAATCGTGTAAAGTACGCAAGGTATGTATTTTTGTGGGTAATGTGCGCTTTTATTCGATCGATAAATCGATTAGTCGGTAAAATATACAAGTGCAATGACAAACCACAAAACAAACTTTCATTTTCGCTCAATACTCCAGCAATTAAAACCCACAACATTAATTGAAATACGAGCCGCACATAACCAGCCCCAAAGACAATCAATATTAGCATAGAAATCTGTTTTTTTTTTGTTCATTATTTTGTTGGTTGTGTCAACCCTCATAAAATGAATCGTTTTGTGACGAGCCAGAATGTTAGTCTTTATGGGTATATAGGAGTATATACATACATATGTATGTATGTTTGTATAAGGGGAAAAATTATACGGTATGAACGAGATATCAACTTGTTGATAGCTGACAATGGTGCTATTATAGCTTTTATATAATGAAATCTGTTTTGTATTCTCAGGAGAAAACAATGACGATTAGTTGTAGTCCCTAGATTGTGGATTTATGTGAGCTTAGGGAGGAGACGTGATGGTTTTAGATTTTTTTTTAAATACCTAAGATTCACATGACAGAAAAGAAAGTAAAAAAGAACTTAACATAATCATCACAATGATGTTTGAATCCTTTTTTTTAATACGAGTTCACGTTTAAGAATTCAATTATTCCCAGCTCTGGTAAGCACGACTGTACTGTCCTGTTCCTGAGCAAAATGCAGAGAACCCTGTTAACAAAATAAAGCAATACATTTGTTTTTAAATGAAAATTCTGATGGTGATAACCAGGGAGGTCTTGAGAACCCAGTGAGTTTGACTTTTGGTAATATTAAATCTCTCCAAGGAAGCTAGTGCTTCTACGTTGGTGACATTTTACATGGATTTTGTCATTTTCTGCTTGTACTTTATTTCGATGTTAAGTTAGAACTATGCTTGTGGAAGCATCAATTGATTTGGCGTATGAAACCAAGCGAAAATATGGAAATCATGATACTTTTTATGTTTAGCACCAACGAGGTTATGATTACCCTTTTAATTTTAGAACAGAGTGATGTAGTTTAACAAAATAGGACAGGAGTTAAAAGGCTATACCGATGAATATTGGTTTTGACTGTCTGAATGCAGCAATGGTAATGAATGAATGAATTATATATTGAGATATTGCACTGCGACCCAGATATCTATTTTCCCATACCTTAAACTGGATGAGCTCTTAGAGATTTGAGTATTTGGGTCACCTTCGAGGAGGATAGGTCACTTTCTTCTACTTCTTTTCTTTTCCTTTGGTACATAAGTGGACAACAGGTTCCTGGTATGTGGTCTGCTGTATCTTCATTCATATTGTGAAATCTACATGAGGCTAAGCAGTGCCAAAGTATAATTAGGTGTCTTCTAAGTTTGCAGTGTCCAGTGAGAATACCTTTTATTATTCTTAGGTTATCTCTACTTAAGCAGATGCAGTTGGTGAAACGTTCTAGGTTTTAATTGACCAGTAGTAGTTTCGTCTGCCTAAGCTTTGGGAGTTCTTTCGAATATTTTATCTTCTTGCCTCCTCTTTTAATTTGATTTCCGCAATAGGACTCAGGAACTGGTAGAGGGGATGATACGCCTATTTTTGAAGGAGTCTGCCTCCATATTTCGCTGAAAGCCTACGTGACCAAGTTCGTTAAGCCTGTACCTCCACTTGGAAAATATGAATGGATTGTCGGTATGAAAAGTTTGGTTATAGGATAAAAAATTCCTGCATCAATCCCTTTCGAGGGTGTAGTTGCTTAACTCTATACGAAAGTTTTTCTCGAAAATACATTTCTTTTATCATAACATCTCTTGGGATATCAAGAAGGCTTGTGCTATGGACCTGCTGATTAAGTCTGTTTCCCTGAGACCAATCATTTTGTCTGTCTCTCCTTTGAAAATCTCAAATTGCTCCCTTTGTCGCACTTTCGTCGACCTCTTGAGGAGGAGATAGATGGAGGACAACCTCCATAACTGCGGAAGGGCAGGTTCTCATTGCTCCCGTAACACAAATACATGCGAGACTTTGGACTTTTTCTAGGGTTATCCTAGCTGTTGATAATTTGGTTCTCTTGTGCAATGCTACAAATTTACAGCACAATTATTAGGAAGGGCATTTTTTAACGACATTGACGACCACAAATTTGTCATATCAATTCAATCCACAGATTGAAACAAGTTATGGTATTAAAATGACTAACTTCAGCGCTAATTGGACCACAGGACTAATGGTCGCCTACCTATGTGATTGAAAGAGTGAAATCTGGACCACGAATTGGATAACAATATACATACGTATGGTAGTACCCGTAAGCATAATAGTTAGTGCGGTTGTAAAGAAAATGGGTGTACTGCCTCTTGAGAGGAAATGACAAATCCTCCAAGTCATGAAAAGTGCTGCTCATTAGCCGTTCGGAATCAGTAAATCTCAGTAAATTTAAGGTCCCCTCTATTACTGGTAACAAGCACACAAGAATGGTTAAGAGTTGTAAGTCACTAGGTCCTGGTTCTCATCGAGCTGTTGCATTATCAAATTTATTTATTAATGTATATGAATAGGAATAATAACATCCAGTTTTCGGTTAATTTGTATTTCGTAAATGAAAACCGCTCTCGATCAAAGCTTACTTAAGTAAGACATAAGCATACAAAACGGAGTGCTTCTTTCACTTAAGGGCATAGTGAGTTACTTGTCCATTAACAAATGTCTTATATTGAAAATATACATAAATATGCTGGCAGACATTATCAGTTTGACTCATTACTAACCAACATTATTATTTTTTCTTTTCTCGAGGCTGGAACCCCTCGGTCTATTTAAATTTCAAATAAAATATTGTATACAAAAAAGCAAACTTTGTATGACAAACTTTGATTGACAGTGAAATTTTTAAATTTTTTTTAATCAAAAAGAAAACCAACCTTTTCAAATATGTAATGCAATTTTGAAAATATCCCCAGATAGAAATGTCTGTAATCTTTATTTTATAATGATTGCACGTGCATACCTACATAACATAATGTTGTTTTATTATTTGTTCTTCAATTTTTTAAAATCACCAGAAGGACGAATAGAATATTTGTTGTGCTGCTTTTATCATTTACATTAAACAAAGTTTTGATTTCTTACTTACATGGTAAACTACATGATATTTGATAATTAACCAAAAACACAAAAATACGTATGTATGGTACATAAAACATGAATAGATTAAGAAAAATTTGATAAATTTTATAACACAAAACAAAAACTAAAACGAAGCAATAGACAAATCGCTTTTATTTATTCCCCCCATTAAGCACATTAAAGTCGTTAAAATAAAGTACTCCTTGCATTAAATACAGCCGAGCTTAACTTAATGGATTGGAAAATTTGATGTCAGTTAAGGAAACTTCCAATGTCGTCGAAGAGATAGAACTTCATAAATCACTTAAGTGTTGCAAAGATATTCCACTCCTCATACTCCAAGACGCCGGTATAGTTGTATAAGTTTGACGCGATAAAGTGCACCATAATCTATATAATAAACTGGCTCGACGATTGAAGATTATCAGCATAAATGTGGCAGCTACCTTGATATAACCATATCGAATTTCAATCACTTATACAAAATAAACACGTTAAGTATGATGAAGAAAGAGTTCACAAAACCCACACACCAAAGTTATCGTTTTGTTTGCCAATTTTTTATATTATTTACAAAGAATACAAAATGAAAAATAGTAACTATACAAAAATAAACGAACGAAAGCTTTTCATAATTTATTCAAACTGCATTTACCTTTCAATCCAGAGACAAGAACACGCCAAGGGTACTTATGACTGTATGAAGCTAAGTTACCCCGAATTATGATGTATGGCATTTGAGATTATTTCGTAATGCCACCAAAAATGTTTGCTTTCCCAAGTTTTTATATCTTCACTAGAATCCGAAAAGGTATTTGTTTGTTTTTGTTTTATGTTAAGAATACATATCAGTTAAGAGTTTGCCAAACAAAAAGTAACTAAGTAAAAATAATGTTTGGTTTTTATATCAGATGCAGTTTATGCGGGAATATAACACTTTTATATGAAAAGAATAACATAAGAAATCAAAACAATAACCAACTTCTACCGGATAAACAGAACTGAATTGAAGTGAACATTGAATACTTAAAAAACGAATCGTTTACTAAACTACAACATGCTTTAACGCTACTTTCTCTCGCTCTCTTCTCGCAGTATTCATCAAGTTGATGTTTGGGATGAGGTGTACTGGAGAAGAGTAAGAGGTTTACTACAACCGGCAGCGAGATAACACAAAACCCCACTAGATGAGGTGTGCGATGAAAATAATAAAGATAAAAGAAAAAAAAAACGATTAACAGCCAACTTTGCGTGTTTCGAAATATGGGGAGTGTTAAATGGACAACAAAAAAAAATTAATAAACTATTATCACAGTAGGTGACGCAGATCTAGCAACAGACTGAGTCTCACGTACACATTGTTATTAACTCGAGTTGTTTATAATTTATGTAGTTGTAATGTTTTCTAAACAAAACAAAAAAGATGTATGTATGTATATAACCGGAGAGCAAGTCGATTGCCTCCTCCAACACATTTAATTTAATTTTTCGGAGTACTTACTGCTCCATCTTATTTAAAATGATACTCGCTAAACAATCTTAACCCATTTTATTTGGAATTTTTGTAATCTTGTGAATGAAGTTTTGTTTAAGGAAAAACCAGCTGTGAAGAAATTAGTATACAGTGGTGTACTTAATAATATGATGTAGGTGCACCAGTATAACGTTTAAAGAAGTAAGAAATACTTATCGAAATTACTATACAATATTTCCCATTATTCATTTTATCACCCTGTTACTATTTCAAATTGATACAGATGTTTATTTGTTTTTCTGATGTTTATTGTTTTTTTTTCTGATTGATTAAGTGGCTTTGTTAAATTTATCAGTGCAAACACAGGTGTATTAGAAAAAAGTCTATTTTACTCTAGCTTCAGATGAAAAGAAATGAGTTTTAACATTTTCCCAGTTGTATCTTAAAAGTTTTTTTTTTTTTTTTTTTAATGGTCTGATGAAAACATTTGTAATAGGGCCCATACACTACGCAAACACGTTTGTTCAAACGTGTGTTTGAGCAAACATAGTTTCGCCACACACTACACAAACATGTTTGAGAGATATTAGTTGCGTGACGTTTTTCATCTCAATCAGACTTACGGAGCAATGAGCGATTCAGCGTGTGCAGCTTTAATTATTGCCTTGGCTATTAAAAAAATAGAAAAAAAAAACAAAAAAAAAAAAAAGAATTTGGTCCAAAAAAATTCCTTCGTCTTATTTATTCATCTTAATTTCATGAAAACTGGCATCTGTTTGAGCAAAATTCAACACACATCACTCAAACAAGTTTGTGCAGTCACGGAAAATTCAAAATTTTTTGAATTTCTTCAAACCGTTTGCGCAAATACTCAACAACGCCACACACTACTCAAACAGTTTGCACAAACATTTTTACAACAACAAAAGGCATTTGTTTGCTCAAACGGTTTGCGTAGTGTATGGGCCCTATAAGAAGACTGAAACATAACGGTTTTTCACTGCAGTACACAGTCAAGACTATCAAAGCGGTGGAAGTGCCATGGTTTGGGGTTGTTGATCTTGATTCGGTTTTGGTTCCAATTGTATTAACTAAATAATGAACTCTGAAGGGTACATTATTATATTAGAAAATGGTATGGTGCCGTTTGCCGTTTTGTGAAGAAATGGCTCTTCGATATCGACCCAAAACCTACTTTAAAGGCTGTGAAATAAGATCCATGATATCAAAAGACCGGCCCATCTCCTGATTTATGTCCATAGGTTAGGTTTAGGTGGCTGCTGACCAGAAAAGCCAACATAATTAGACCAAAATTTGGTCCATTGAGATACCATAGGATTCCAAAAATCACCCTTACTCGTTAAACCATTTAGAGCTAGCAATGAAGCGTTTGAGACAGTAAATGTCGTAATTTCTTAGAAAACTAGGATCATTATAGTAGAAGCCTCCCAAGTGGAGTCTACGTCTTTGTGCTAGGGCAGGACAAGAAAATAGAAGGTGAGAGACTGACTCCACTTCTTCTTCATCCATGCAACTTCTGCAAAAATCATTTGCGGGAACTCCAAGTCAAAAAGCATGTCTACCTATTAGGTAGTGTCCAGTAAGAACACCTTTAACGGAGCTAATGTGCAATCTACCAATAGAAATGAGTTGTTTTGAGCGTCTAGCATCAAACAATGGCCAAATTAGTTTTTGTGGACTGGCAAGTTGAGGTGCTGGTCCATCTGTGGTTCGCTTTCTTTATGGTATCATGCTTTAGCATAAGTTTACAAGTAACTAGAGGTATACCGATGTTAGATTTTCTACCCGACAAAGGTAAGATTGTTCCATTTTTTGCAAGTTCGTCAGCTTTACAGTTACTTGGAATGTTTCTATGACCCTGTACCCGTATAAGGTGAATGTTAAACTGTTTTGCCATCTCCATCAGAGATGATTGACAATTTTGGGCTGTTAGTGAGTTTATGTAGACAGAGTCCAATGACTGTATGGCACCTTGACTGTATGAGAAGATGCGTATATCAGCAGTCGATATCACGTTTTCTTTGAGCCAAGAGGGGACTTCTTTGATTGCTAGAAGTTCTGCCTGGAACACGCTACAGTGATTGGGAAGACGAAAAGAGAGACAAAGATTTAATCTTTCGGAGTATACGCCTCCACCGACCCGGTCATTAGTTTTAGATCCATCTGTGTAGAAATCAATCGCATCGTCTGCTAAAAATGACTCATTCTCCCAGGTTGACCTGGAAGTGATGGACTCTTGGAAGTTTTTACAGATTGGATTGGATTTTATACATATTTCTTAGTAAAGAGGACAAGTTCAGTTTTGTGGGGGTTGACACCGAGTCCTCATTGATCTGCCCAGGTAGTAAGCTTGTTTAAAGCATTTTGTAGGAGTTCCTTCAGTGTGTTAGGATGCTTTCCAGACACCGCTATCGCAACATCGTCCGCAATTACTCTATACCCCTCTCTTTCTAGAATTGTTAATAGTTCGTTTACTACTAGGTTCCAGAGGAGAAGAGAGAGGACACCGCTTTGACAATTCTTCGAGTAGTAAAATCGCCCAGTTTTGAATTGATAATCCTGCTTATCAGCATATGATTTATCAACTTACTGATCGATTTATCCACCATCAGAGAAGACAGCGCAGATGTGATTGAGGATTTGTCGACATTGTTAAAAGCTCCTTCTATATCTAGGAAAGCAACTGAAGTAAATTCCTTGTGATGAAGGGAATGTTCGATAGTGTCAACTAGTGTTTGTAGAGCGGTTTCTACAGATTTCCCTTTATTACAGGCATGTTGAGCATTGGATAGTAAAGACTTATCGCCCTCAAGTGGATTTCAATCAGACGTTCAAAGTTTTAAGAATGATGAAGGGCTAATAGGTTTGCCAGCTTTCGGGATGAAAATAACTTTGATTTCTCTCCATGACAAAAGAATGTGAGCCAGAGTTAAACAACCATTTAGGATGTTAATGATAATGGGTATTTGTATGGATTGAAGCTATTGATTGCCCATTTTAATTTTTCCTTTGTAATCAGACTTTGTGGAGGATTTATGATACTGTCGATGCTGTAAGGATCAGTGTTATTAAATATAAGAGATCTATCTGGAAAGTGTACATCCAGGAGCAGTTTGAATGATTCTTCGCTTGGCCAGTCTGTTTTTCGATCGTTACTAAAGGTAGATTGGCTAGAGGTTCATCAGTAATTTCGAATGGTATGTATCTATGATCAGAAAAAGAATGATCATTTGATACTTTCCAGTTTGAAATAGTTTGATGAATATTATGTCTAGTACTTCCTGTTTGTTTCTGGTAACGAATGTGGGTTCATTGCCAATGTTACTTATTATTAGGTTAGTGTTTAATATAAAATCGAAAAGAGACTCACCTCTGTCGTTTATATCTGTACTGTTCCACGCTCTATGATGGGCTATAGCATCACTACCGATTTTGCATGTCTGCTTCAGTGATTAAACTCTTTAGGGTGTCACCTGGGAGAGGACCAAGGTAGTCATGGCCAAGATAAGCCGACGCCAGCCAGAGGGTTTCTTTGACTGTTTCCAGTCTTGCGACGGTTATATCTCTATCACTGAAATTAGGGAGTAAAAATACGGGTTGGGGTCAAAATACTGCATGGGCCATAGTACTGTATTTAAAATACTGTATCTCAAAATACTTTATTTCAAAATACTGTATGTTCAAAATACTGTATGATCAAAATACTGTAAGTCAAAATTCTGGTTGGTTCAAATTCTGTATTTCAAAATGCTGTAAATAGGCTGAAAAATAAAAATCGTTTTGATAATGTTAAAAAGTGCGCATTTTTTAAAAATTCCGTTTTTTATAATACCTTTTCTTATTACGACATATAAACAGTGAGGTATGCCCTGCTTGGGCACACTATAGGATTTGGGGTAGGTGCGAGTTTGGTTGTATGCAAAGTTTCCTTAGCATTAAAAGAATCTGGAAAATAACCAACATAAAATCAATAAGATATTTGTTAAAGAGTTATCAAGGTTGATTCTCATCGGCATATTTTTACAATTGTTTTGGTTATAATCAACAATTGCATAAATAATTGCACCAAACTAATTGATCTGTCAAAACTTTCAGGTGTTCATGCTCATACAGCATTTTGAGATGAAAAATTTTGAGAAACAGTATTATGAGATACAGTATTTTGAAACACAGAATATTAACCATACAGTATTATGACCATACAGTATCATACAGAATTTTGACCATACAGTATTTTAAAATACAGCATTTTGACCCGCTCCTCTAAAAATACATTCAGGCTACTTTTAACTAGTATGGAAGATCTGGGTTCACCTTTATCTCAAACCCAAACCTAATCACACCTTTAGTCTGCGCCAAAGGAACAATAGACTACTTATTGATTACAATAATTGCACCTCCATAGGGTCTCGTTTTCTCCTACAGTTTCGCAACTTTCCAGTTGTGAGAAGGAAGGGATGGATTCGACAGCCGGATCATCTGGAGTATTACATCCAAGCTGGAGTGTTCGGCTGTAACCATGGTGCGGACTCTTGGTTTGCACGGGATTTTCGCCCTAGCAACAACTTCGAGCTTAGCACCAGGCCAGACTTCTCCTAATCACAAACCATGAGCTTGACATGACCTTGATGCCAGCCACCATCGTTTGTGATTGGAGGTGGTCCTGGGTTTTCCATAATTATACTCATAAAACTCAATTAGAGCTTCCCTTTCACCACCTTCCAATTTTCCACAGAGATCGTGCCAACAACATCGTTCCCGATCTACGATCTTATCTTTAATAACATCACAAAGGACTTTTTCCCTCCACAGGGATGTGATGGAGCGCTGATGTTGTGCACTTTGGGGCGTTTGGATACTGAAAATTAGCCCTCTAGAGACCTTTGACACTTTGAAGTAGAGTTTCCGCTAGCTGGACGATATTGTTAGCTAGAAAGCTTCTAGCCCAATTAATTTTTGCCTCATGCTGAGAGCTCTCCACGGCGCTAGGTTGTTCCAGGTTTTATGTCCATAGGCTTAAGAAATATCTGCACTGATCAACTGGTAATCTGGTGGCATATCTCATTGAAATTGGATACAATCCTAATATCATTTTGGAGAAACAAAGGCAATTGCATTTGTTATTTCTAAAGCGTTTAATATCGCAAATGCGTGCATTTAGTATCGATGAGTTTCTTCTTCGTTTCGAAATTCGAGTTGTTCTGGACGATTTTAAGTCTGATATTCTTAAAATAAGTCCTGGTATGCCCCACGTCTCCGTTTAGTCTCCGACACTTATTTTCATAAATGTTCACTTGTCTGAAACTTCTAATCCACTTCATTGTTTCGCTGACGAAAGCAACCTAAGCTTTTCATATTAATTTCCAGGAAACATTGTTATTTGGTTGTGAAACTGAAACGGCACGTATAATAGGCTTATTAGATTCCGATATCGACAGCATTAACAATAATTTTCGGCCAAGCGAAATATACCATTATCCATGAATGACACTTGCATGAAAGAAACTGAAAATCTTTCCTTAGCCGATGTGTCTGTTAAAAAAAACGAAACTACGAGGGTGGTCCGATACCAATAAGTACTTAGCCCCACCCCCATGATGCTAGTATCGCAAAAGAGATTTACTATCCTCTTGGATGCTATCAGAAAGTCTGAATGAGCTGGCTTCTCGTAGGGTTTCTGAAAAGGAATCTACAACAATACCGCATCTCTGGCGGTCACGCACTCTACAACCCGCACAACTTCACTGCACGATACACGAAGCAAAGGGTGATTCCCAGTGGCCGTAAGCCCCGAAAGATATCACCAAAATGTGACCCCACTTCAAGATTATAAGTGATTAAGATACTAGTACGGTCTAGAAATCGCAAAAAAACATGATTTTTGGGAATTTTTTTCTCGGAAACTTTATAAGATAATTACATATTTTTTTTTTTTTTTTTTCAGTCACCGTCTTGCTTTCACAGCGTACACTTGTGTTGACTTTCCTTGTGCAGTGGTTATCTCTGACAGATATTTTTTTTTCGTTTATACATCTATCTCCTTCCCTCCACAGGGCTTATTAATTTTTCTTTAAAACCGCGTGTTATAGTTTTTGGTGTGTGGTTAAATTTTCTTTTCAATTAAAATGGCCCCGGGGCCAGGAAGAAAAAAAACCGGGAACATGTTCGAATTGTTGGCAGAGCCCCAACATTCGGAACCTCTTGCAAAAAGAATAAAAAGCTCTTCGCTAGCTGAATTCCCATTTGCTCGAAATGTCCCTAATAACCTTAAGAACCCTAAATTTGTTGTAATCTCTCCTAAAATCGCAGAGCAACCTTTATCATCATTAAGCGTATTTATCCTAAATAAAGCCATTGACGCTGTGAGCAAAGAATATGAAAATATTTCTCAACTTAGGGATGGAAGCATCCTGATTCTTACTAAATCACAGTCAATCGCTGATAGATTCCTTAAAATCTCCAATCTTGCGCAGGTTCCCGTAACTGTGAAACTGCATTCCAATCTAAATTCTTCAAAAGGCGTTGTGCATGCACCTTGTCTAATAAATACTCCAGAAGAAGAAATAATAAGGGAATTAAAAACACAAGGTGTTATCGAAGTTTATAAATTCCAAAAAAAATCAGAAAATGGTATGCGTCCTTCGGGACTTATGCTTTTCACGTTCGATCGTTATCAACATCCTGCAACAATTGATATAGCCTGGTATAAAACTAAAGTTCAAGAGTATATACCAAATCCAATGAGATGCAAAAATTGTCAGATTTTGGGACATACGACAAAAAGGTGCAATAATAATACACAATGTGAAGTTTGCAGTCTGCCACCTCATGCAACTACAGAATGCACTCGTATTATGTGCGCGAATTGCTCTGATGCTCACTCCTCTTCTTCTAAAGACTGCCCTAAATACATTCAAAACAAAGAGATCTTAACGATCAAAACCAGAAACAAGTGTAGTATGGGAGACGCCAAACAAATTTATAGACAAATGTACCCCAATCAACCAATCTTAAAACCCCAAACATACGCTTCAAGAGCCCGACAAGCTCTTAATGCTTCGGAGAATTCTCTCCCACCTCCAGAAACAAACAATATTGATACAAATAAAACAGAAAATATCCAAAATCAAAATAAATCTTCAAACAATAGTCTAAAAACAACTGCACAGACCAATTCTTCTCCAAAAACAACAAAAGCAACTGAATCCCTACCTCTAGCCACTACGTCATCACAACCAATTATTGCACCGATCAGTCAGATTACCTCAAGCCGCCCACTGCCACCGCCACCAATAAACAACCAAGAAAATTTACTTAACCAAACAATCAAACCAACCTTTCAAAACAACAAAACACAAAACTCACCCCTTTCAATGATAACATCTAATTTACTACAAAAAGAATCTTATTTTATGTCCTCATCTGATATAGATGATGAATAATAACAACCCAAACATTCCAAACATAAGGTCGTGGACATCTCTGGCGGGAGAGCGAACAGGATCTGCAGACATGCAGCCCGCTTGCCCTCTCTCCGGCCAGAGTTGCCTACGGCCAACAATACTTGACCAACAACAAAATTTGTCAACAACGAATACATTTCATAAAAATAATAACAATCCAACAGTCAACGCTAACAAAGAAATCAATTTAAAAATTCTCCAATGGAATATCCAAGGGTATTTCAATAACCTTCCACACTTGGATATTCTTGTTCAAAAATATAATCCCGAAATCATCGCTTTACAAGAAACTAAAGTTCTTGCTGAAAAAGCACCATTAAAATATAAAAATTACATTGCTTATTTTAATAATAAGCCACATGAGCGAAATAAAGACGGTACAGCTATTTTCATTAAATCTAATATACCCCACACATACACAAGCTGCCCAAGTGGTATGTTAACCCAAACGCTGACAATTAACCTATCTCAACCTCTAACGATACAAAATATTTACAGACAATCTGACGAAATCATATCTCAGCAACGATACCATGATCTGGCCGCAAACCAACTAACACAAAGCATTGTGTTAGGTGACTTCAACGCCAATAACATAATGTGGGGATCCCCACATACCAATAGGGCAGGTACAACTGTAGCTGAATGGTTACAACATTCTGACCTCGTTCTCTTAAACGATGGGTCACCAACGCATTTCTCTACAAGAAATACGTTGACTGCAATTGACTTGACAATTGCTTCACCATCAATCGCAAATAATGCAACTTGGAAAACCCACAACTATCTGGAAGGTAGTGACCACTTCCCTATTCTTATTGATACAGGATCACCATACACTTTAAGCAAAAAGTTCCAATCCCGCTTTGTTGAAACAAAAGCTGATTGGCACAAATTTTCAAACAGTGTAAGCCAAATTTCTAGCAAAATTCCAGTGTCTGAAAATATTAACAAAGAAGCAGCTAATTTTAGAAAAATAATAAGAAAATCTGCCTCTACTTCTATTCCATCCTCTCATCCACCCTGCAATGCAAAACAACCTATTTGGTTTAACTTAGAAATAAAAAATCTCACCACCGCTAAAAGAAGCGCTTGGCTCAAGTTAAAAAGTAGTCCTACTAACACTAACATCATTTCATATAGACGTTTAGCTGCCAAAATCAAACGTATAGTTCGTGAAGCAAAAAGAGATGCCTGGGCAAATTTCTTATCAACTATTAATCCATCTATGGACTCGAAAACTCTTTGGAATAAGGTTAAAACTATAAGCGGAAATCACTCACGATGTAGCATCACCTCCATCAGACATGGTTCTATATTAGTAACTGATCAAAGCGAAATTGCAAATCTTTTTGCAAACAAATGGGCTGGGTACAGCTCTGACGCAAATTTTCCCGATCACATTCTGCAACAAAAAAATACGTTTTCCATAGATTTCCCTTCAACCGCCTCTTATCCAGATATCACTCTCCCCGAATTAATGGAATCACTACGCTCAACCAAAGGCTCAACGCCCGGTTCAGATAAAATAACATTTAAGATGTTAAAAAATTTACCAGTTGATGTTATGTTAAGATTGGTTAAGCTATATAACACTATCTTAAAAAATGGAACCTTTCCTCATGACTGGAAAAAAGCTAATTTGATTCCAATACCTAAATCAAACACAAATTCACAGTCAATCGATAGTTTTCGACCTATTTCTCTTCTATCTGTTCTATCAAAGTTATTTGAAAAAATAATTGCGAATAGACTTAAGTGGGCACTTGAAATAAAACTCAATAATGGTCAACATGGTTTCAGACCATATAGAGGCACACATACTTTGCTGCATATGCTTGATCAAGCAGTGCACACAGAGTTAGCCTCCCAAAACCATTCAGTTCTCTTGTCCATGGACTTAGAAAAGGCTTTCGAGAAAGTAACTTCCTTAGGGGTAATAAAACAACTCCACGACTGGGGAATCAATTCGAACCTATTAAAGGTAATCCATTCCTTCATGTCTAATAGAATAATTAGAGTTGGAGTCAGTGGCTATTATTCATTTGAACATAAAATTGAAAACGGTGTTCCGCAGGGATCTCCCATCTCAACAATGTTGTATAATGCCTATGTTAACTCGCTCCTGAATAAAATAAGCACTGGTGATCGACGAATAAGATCGATTTTGACTTTTGCTGATAACATATTCATTTTAGGTTCTGGAAACCAAGAAGAAGTCGCTCATGCTCTTAATCATACCATACAAACAGCTCAAGCGTGGTGTCAAAATACTGGTGCTAAATTACCAGTTGCAAAAATGGAAGTTTTGCATATATGCAAAAAAAGGTCGTGCTCAAACTCATCTATAAATCTTTGTGGCTCGGTTCTTCCCCTCAAAGACAAAACCAGAATTCTTGGCCTTATCTGCACGAAAACGTGGAAATGGCATGCACATGCCAAATTTATAGCTAACAAGCTTAATAAATCTTTAAACTTGCTCAAAATTATCTGCCAGAAACACAAAGGACCGCACCAGAATACATCTATAAATATAGCCCAAGCTCTGATAAGAGGAGCCACACAACACAGTATTTCCATATATTCACACTGGACAAAAAGTAACGATCAGATTATCCAATCTAAAATCAACGCCTTATTACGAAAAGCTACTGGAGCTTTACCATCAACCCCCATTGATGCATTACTAGCCGAAACCAATACACCATCTTTTTTGGATACGAAAAAGAAGAGGCAAACGAAAATAATTGCGAAAAGCCTCATAGACAGCAAACATCCGTTACACGAAGTATGCAGAGTTGCCTGGTCAGCGTCTAAGAAAACGAAAATCAAAAGCGCAATCTTCAACTCGGTTCGATACATGGCTGCAATCAACATCACCATTCCAAACGCATTAACTTATGATATTGACACAACACCTTGGCTTTTCCCGAAAAGCACAATCAACACGTCCCTAGACCATACATCTAAGGAAAGTACACTTCCAGTCATTTACAGGAAAAAATTTTCTGAAATAATTACGAAAGGACAATTCGATTGCATTTTGTATACAGATGCCTCCACAACAGACGAAACAACAAGTTATTGCGTATATAGGTGCGATAACCAATATGACAACATCATCTCTCAAAAACTCACAACCCCAAACCAAAATCCATTTATTGGAGAAGTGATGGCATTGGTTGATGCATTCAAATTTGCTAAAGATAGAACTGAAAAAACAGCAATTTGCAGCGACTCTCTAAGTGCAATACGAAGTATTAAAAATAATAAAAACAATACACCAATTATTCTGTTCCTACGTTCAATTATGCGGTCAAACTTCCCAAGAATTCATTTAGTATGGTGCCCAGGCCACGTTGGTATCGCAGGTAATGAGAAGGCAGATTCAGCCGCTCGAGAAGCCATCAAAATGCCTTTGATCTTCACCATTCCCCCATTCGAATCATCTATAGTCAATGCAATTTCAAAATACATATGTGAACAGGCAGAAAGACGTTGGAACAGCTCTACCTCTTTTTTAAGACATCACAAGACAGCCTTAGGACAAGTGACCTACAATAAATCTTTGACCCGTCTGCAATCCGTGCAGCTCTGCCGAATAAGACTGGGTCATACACTTTTCAACAAAATACATCTTTTCAAAAACGAGCCTCCTCCGCTTTGCAGTTTCTGTGGAGAAACTCTCACCATAGATCACGTTCTACAAATATGTTCATTAACAAAGCAACACTTCTCAAATAACATCCCACCTTTACAAAAGCTTCTGGACACAACTACTCATCCGGACAAATCCTTATTATTTCCACTACTCAAAAAGCACAAAATCAATCAAATTTCAATTTAAACCTAACATTTTCTTTTTCTTAAAATTTATTATTTTTAATATATTTTGAATTAAAATATTGTAATCAAACATGTTTAAACTTATAGTTATACGAATTAATTTGTTAAAAAAGAACAACATTATGTTAAATTTAGATATATAAACTATAATAACAGCCATATGGGCTAAGTCCCCCGGCGCAATGTATTCCGGACGATACAAATTAATTTGTATTGTTACCTGTGATTTAAATAAATAAATAAATAAATAAATATTTTTTTTTTTAAATAATGAATACATGTTGCAACTAGATTGTTTTTATGTTTTCTAAGACAATTTACCACAATTTGACCAAAAAGTTATGAATAAAAAAATGACGACCCAAAAATGGCCAAACAAAAAATTTTTTTTTTAAAACTCGAGATTTTTTTTTTGTTTTGACTTTTCAAACAAATTGTGGTAAATTGTCTCGTAAGAAACCTTCCTTTAAATAACCCACTTTGATTTTTTTGTTTCAGTCCAGCCAATCTTGAGATTAACTGTCCGCCATGGGACAATGTATTTTTTGATGAGTCGACGTTGGGCCTTCTATAATTCGACCAAAATTTAAAAAAAAAAATTTTGTTTGTACTCTTGACCCATGTATTCATTATTTAAAAAAAAAATATGTTATTACCTAATAAGGTTTCTGAGAAAAAAAATTCCCAAAAATTGTGCGTTTTTTGGCGTTCTAGACCGTACTAGTACCTTCTCAATCACATACGCCACCGCTTTTTCACCAGAAATTGCTGCCAGGAGAGTGCAAGAGCACATTAAAAACCTATGGGAATACTATGTCAAATGGGGACTGAGGATAAACAGCGAAAAGACTGAACTCATTTGCTTCAGAACACCAGTGACTGTCATTAGAAGACGAGCGTTTGCAACACGCTGTGATGCAATCAAAATAAAGCTTCCAGACAACTCTGAAGTGACTGTCAAATCATCAACAAAGTACTTGGGAATCAATTTTTCCAACAAATTCAAATTCAAAAGGCATGCAGACTTGATGTTGAAGAGAGCCAACTATTCTCTGCACTTGGTCCATCCGCTTCTCAGGAGGCGAAATGGACTAAGTAAAAAAACCAAGCTGCTTGTATACAAACAACTTATTCGACCCGTTCTGACCTACGCCTTTCCCATCTGGTTTACTATTTCACCTACAGCAATGAAAAAGATGAAGCTTTTTGAAAGAAAGATGCTCCGCATTTGCACTGGACTGTACCGTAACCCACTGATGAAGAAATATATACCAACAAGGAAACTGTATAAAGAAGCAAAGTTAATACCACTGGACGAGTATTTACTGCAGCTCTCCGGAAAAATCATCAGGAACCTGGAAGATCATCCCAACACAGAAGTGCAACAACTTCTCCAGCATGAACTAGAGCCTCGTGACAAGTATCTATACACCCGAGCCATTACTGACGATCAATTTGAAGACATCATCCATAACGACAATGCACCCTTTTACGAGAAGAATAACAATCAATACTATAGGTGATAAAACGCCCACTCATCAAAAATTATTATTTAGTTAATATTAAAAAATCATGAATTAGATTAAGAAAACATTAATATGATATTGTAAGCAAATAGCATTATGTAAAGCCAAATGAAGAACGTTGGGCCCCTATTGTTGTGCCAACATGATTTAATTTAGTAATAAGTTAGTTTTAAGTCAAATTGTATATAAAACAAATTGAAAAATAAAATTCTTAATCTTAAACTTTAAAACAAAAAATCTTTTCCGCAATAATGAATCATAAGAGTAACAGAGTGTTTTACTAATACTTTATTAAATGTGATTGCGTTTATACTTGTACTAGTATTCAATCAATATTACGAACATAACGTAACGCAACTTTTGACTTTTATGTGCAGCAATTTTAACGTTTCAATCTAACTAGACAAACCAGTCGATGGCCGTATGTAAAAGCTCTCTTCAATTCCTTATATAGTGACTTTGTTTGATAAATTCGCAAAAGATATAAATCAGCCGACCCAAATGTAAGAAATCTGTACAGCAGCAGTGTGTTGAAGAAGATATCACGTATGACACTTTTTGACAACAACTCTAGCTGTAGCCCGAGTTCCAATTGCAGCACTCCATTGTGTTCAGCCAGTAAGGCTCAACCTTCCTAATCATCTGAGTTATTTGTTGAATTTAAGAGACTTCAGTTCATCAGTAAATTTGATTTTGTAAGGATGTACGAGTACGTCAAGATCTATATGCAAAATTTGCCACTCAAGCACTTACATTAATTAAGACACTATAGCACACACACCCTATTTGGTGCAAATTTATCATGAATCCAAAAAGTCCCATTTTGCTAAATATTGACAGATATTTAAAATAATAATAAAATAAGCCAGACGATTATGAACATTTATTTTCAAGAACTATGTTTCAAATTAATTTCTTTCAAGAGTGCATTTTCTATCAGTTTTACTTCTACACACTCATATTTCGAGCATATAAGAGCAGCATCTTGTAGGGAAATGTTAGATTTTAGCAAAACGATTCAGCTTCTAACAGTGGCACATGGCTTGGAACTTGACAGTATCTATCAGCCTTATTTACTAACTTGTTTTAGCGATGGAGTAAAGTTACTTCGACTTTAAAACGACTCTAATCCTGAAAAGCTTATTTATAAACAAAATGCACGAGGAATAGAGGCGAAATAAGCTAAAACTGATTCATAGGAGGTTTAAAGCCGTTTTAGTATCTAAATGTCAATTTGCATGACATCGTGTGAAATTTACAAAAGGCAGTGTAAACTATTTTTTTCGTATCATAATAAGAGAAAATGGATAGGTATTTTGCATTAATAAATTATTTACATCTTTCAAACAGTTGTACGGTATTGGAGACGCAACATTCATTTATAGGATTTGAACTTCATACAATCCAATTTTAAATGTTTCCAATTTCCAATATGCTTACAATGATAAATGAATAATAATGGAAATCAGCTGCGGTTCGCTTACGTTTATAATAACCAGAGTTTTAGATTGGTGACTTTTTTTGGTAGTATATTTGACATAAGGAAGGCGTAGCTAAAGGCTCGGTCAAACAGAACGCGTTTTCAACGCCACGTTAAAATTTTTTAACGCGACGGTTAGATTATTTTGACGCGACGTTGCAACCGCCGCGTTAGAGGGCGTCAAACAAAGAGCTGTCAAAAATAAAACAATCATTCCTTAACAAACATAATGTCAAGCAGCTCAGATTCGGAAGGGGAATTATTGCTTCTTTTTGTTATTTTACGAAATTCCCGTAAAAGAAAAAGACTTTGGGTACATGCCAATTAACAAAAAAAGGGAAGTAATTGGCGAATATCACCGAAGGCCAACCAATAGATTTTGATTTGATTTTGGTGGGGGCAAAACCCCCATTTATTCGGCTTAATACAAGCTAATTCTTAATCTAACTTAAAAACTAAGAACTTAAGCTAAGGTTAGTGAGGGGGAGGACGGTTCAGAAGCAGGAGTTTTAAGGAAGGAGTGCTCAGGTTAAAGTCGAAGAAGCATATGTTTAAATTAACAGCCCGTAGCATGCGAGAGACAGGTTCGTTGGAGCCGTAAGAGGTTCGGTGGGTGGGTATATAAAAGAGACGAGGGTTTCGTGTATTACGGGGATTAGTATTGAGAGAGATGGAGTTGTAGAGCGACATGCAGTCAACGGAACCGGAGAGTAGTCGATGAATGAAAAGAATGTCTGATATCTCTCTTCGTTCTTCCAACGAATTCAGATTGATTAGTTTAAGTCGATCTAGATAGGGAGGCAGAATCAGAGGATTGTTCCATGATAGACCTCGAAGAGCAAAGCGTAGGAATCGACGTTGGATGCTTTCGATTCTGGAAATATGAGTAATTTGGTAAGGGCTCCAAACTTGAGAGGCGTATTCTAGCAGTGGACGAACAAACGATATGTATAAGGACCGGGTTACGTAGGGGTTGGAGAATTCTTTGGACCATCTTTTGACGAAACCGAGCACTGAGTTTGCTTTGAGAATGATATCGTCTATGTGAGTGAGAAAATTAAGCTCTGGGTCACATAAAATGCCAAGGTCACGAATATTATCAACTGTGGGTATGGGTTGATTATGGAGCAGGTAGAGACGGGGAGGAGATTTGTTACGTTTGCGTGAAAAAGTAATTGATTGGCATTTGACGACATTAAGCTCCATGCAATTTTTTAGACACCAAACTGAAAAACTGTCTAGATCCTTTTGAATAAGCGAAGAGTCATGTGTTGAGGAAATGGTCTTGAAAAACTTGGTATCATCAGCGTACAGAGAGACAGAAGAATGTTTGATGACCCTATCAATATCATTAATAGCAAGAATAAACAAAAGTGGGCCGAGGTGGCTGCCTTGGGGGACACCGGAGGTAGCTAAGAAAGGGCATGAGGTGGCAGATCTAAATCGAACGCTGTAATAACGGTTTTCAAGGTAAGAAGAGATCCACTGTAACAAAGAGGGTTCAAAGCCGAGAGTGGACAATTTGAAAAGAATAAGCTTATGGGAAATTTTGTCGAAGGCCTTGCTGAAATCGGTTGAGATTACATCGACTTCGTAGCCTTTTTCTAAGGCTGAAAGGGTGACGGATACAAATTCAACAAGGTTAGTGGTTGTAGACCGGCATTTGAGAAAGCCATGTTGTGAGGGGGAGATGAGAGATTTGCAGTGGAAACTTAAGGTTTCATACAAAATACTTTCAAAGAGTTTGGGTATGTGTGAAAGTTTGGCAATGGGACGATAATTATTAACATCGCTCTTCGGACCCTTTTTGTGAATAGGGGTTATGAAAGATAATTTCCATATCTCAGGAAACTCTCCTTTATTTAGGGAAAGGCTGAAAATTTTTGAGAGGGGAAGAGAAAGGATGGAAGAGCATTTTTTTAGAAGGATGGCAGGGAGACCATCTGGACCAGGATTGAATTCATCGTTAAGTTGATTCAATTTATATTCGATGATATGGGGATCGACGGAACGAGGGAGAAGCGGTCCAACAGAAAAACTTTGTAGATAATTGAAATAGTCTGAATCAGGAACAAAGCAGTCATCAGCAAAAGATTGTTTGAAGAATGTAGCAAAAAGGTTGGCGATAGTGTTAGGATCGTTTGATGTTTCGTTATTGAAAGAGAGAGTGGTTGGGTAGCCATCGGATTTTCTTTTGTAGTTAACAAACTCAAAAAATGACTTAGGGTCTTTGATAAGGTTGGATTGCGTTTCCATTAGATAACGCTGGTAAAGGGAATTGTATAGCTCGGTGAAATGGAGATAAGAACCCAGATAGTTAGAGTAGTCAGTAGGAGAACGAGAACGGAGGTAAGTTTCCCACAACTTATTTCTTTTATTTCGCAGAGAACGAAGTTTGCGATTATACCAGGGTGGAGAAGTAGACGAGGTTTTGTGGCGGGAAAAAGGAACATAAAGAGAAATAGAGTTAAATATTTCTCTGTAGAATAAGGTTATGGCATCATTTACGGTTAAGTTGTCAAAATTGAAGGAGACTTTGTTGAGGTATTCATTTATTAGACGATAGTTTGCTTTATGGAAGTCGTAAGAAGACAGATCCGTAGGAGGGGTGGACCGTAGTGGAGAATCGTGAAAAAATGAGACAAGAAGGGGAGGGTGGAAGTTGTCGATGGTTGATAGAAAAAGGGGACTAGGTGAGACAGATGAGTTAATGGGGTCTGTTGTGAAAATAAGGTCTAGTTGCCTACCCATGAAATTTGAGATGCCACTAATTTGGCAGAGGCTGGAATCAGCGAGGCTATCTAAGAAAAGACATTCTTTGGCAGATGTGGGATTGGAAGCAATATAAAACGAAAGATCGTCTGATGGAGACCATTTTAAATTAGGAAGGTTGAAGTCACCGAAAAGAATGATCTCATCATGGGGGTCACACAAATCGGTGATGTGATCAATCGTTTTAATTACAAGTTCATAGGATTCGATGGTTTGTGAAGGTAAGATGTAACAACAGACAACGTAAAGTGATTTTCGGGGTAGTGAAATCTTAATTGACACATAATCAAGTATAGGGGAAGAAGATATGGCAATGAGGGAAGAGTCAATAGTATTTTTTACAGCAAGAAGGACACCACGGTTAGGGTAATCATTGGTGGGTCGGTTAAGATCGTCATCGCGATAAACGTTAAAAGTAGAAGGGAACAATTCTTGATTTTTGATGCTGGGGATAAGGTTCGTTTCAGTTAGTGCGTATAAATCAAAGGGTAAGGCATGAGTTTGTTGCAAAACTGACTGAGTTTTGGAACGAAGGCCTCTTACATTTTGATAGTAGAAAGAAAAAGGGAGATTTTTGGAAGAAGGGGAAGCGGAGGTTGGGAAAATATTAGAAGCGAAAAAACTTATCATGGTCAGCTCTGCTACGTTGAAGGTGCGAGATCCGCTTTGAGTGAATATATTGTCCCAAGGCTTCAAGGTCATTCGCAACTTTTTGGGGAGACAAATTAAGAAAATCATGGTATTTCATGAAGAGGTTCCTAAGACTGGGGACATCGGTGGGGAGACCTTCTTGTTGAATCGAAACCATTACACTTGTTTTCGTTTTACCTTCAAAGCAGACGGAGTCCGGTTTATTGTGCAGATATGCCAAAAACAGACGAATGTTTTCGTAGGTTTTTTTATCTCTAAGCCTAGAGAGAGCATAGCGGCATTCAGTGGATTCACTAGATTGTTGGGTGCATTTGACTGTAGGGGGTAGAAGGGGGTCTATAAAGGAAGATGAAGGTGAGATTGCCGTTGGGAAAGTTGTAAAAGACTGAGTGGTGATTAAGGGAGGGGTAATTGATGTCGGGGGAGAGGTAGAGTGGACTGAAGAATAAGAGACGGGGATTGATGGGTTTGGTGTAGAAGAGGATGTGTGGTTAGGTGTTTTAGAAGTTGGCGAGGGGTTAAGAATATGAGATCTGCGAAAATTAGAATATTTGGCTCCAGAATTGAGGTTGAACTTTGAATTAGAGTTTGTTGGGGGTAAGAGATGAGTTGAAGGAGTTAGGTTAAAGGAAACCCTTTGACCTTTAGGTTTAGATGGATTACCGGATAGAGATGAGTTCTGGAATAGGGAACGAGAGAAGTTAGGTATGATGCCCATTTTGAAGGACCAGTTATTAGGGTTTTGTTTATTTCTGGATGTCGACGGCTGATGTGGCTTACGAAAAGGGTTTTGACGTTGCTTTGGTACAGAGGTGGGGTATAGAAGACCTAAGAGTGCGGCATTTATGATAAGAGACAAATTTGTCTCGTATTTCAATAATAATAATTAAATATGTATGTAAGACAATGTTCTTATACGATTTATCACCCATATCGTATAGACATGGGTAATTTCTCACGAATTCAATTCATTTTTCCATCTTGAAAAATTTTTTAATTCCTTTGACTGCGACAGCGTTAGAAATAATCTATAATTTCACACAACGTCGCGTTTCACCGCCGCGTTGGTGAATTCAACGCGGCGTCAAAAACGCGTTCTGTTTGACCGAGCCTTAAAATGGCTAAGAAAATATATTATAAATAAGGATTTGTTTGACGTAGCGTAAACCCAAAGTACAGTGACGAGCAAAAGTGGTCAAATGTGTTCGCTTACTTGAAAAATTGATTTAAAGTAGGAGTTTTTAATAGAATTAAAATCTTTTTTTATTTTTTTTCATTTTGTTTATTTAACTAAATTTTATTATTTATAATAATTTTTCAAAAAATAATATATTATACAAAACAAAAAATAGAAAAGACTTGTCCAATTATGCACGTTTAAAATCAATGGCGCAAAATTTTAATTGAATTAGTACGATGCTAAAGCTGTTTTAGTATGATACTAGGTTAAAACAACGAATTTGCAAATTTTAATCGAATATAGCATCATATTTTCTCTACCCTTTTATTAAAGTTAAAATCATCGAATACCTACTTTATTTTTTTAGTATCGTGCTAGCTTCAGATGACTCTTTGACATTTGCAAACATCAAAAAAGGTTCGTGTACTTACTTTTTTACACGAAATGTCATTGTTTTAGGTGTGTTCAGAAGCAATTTATTAAGAAAATTCTTTTAGTACGATACTAGTTAGAAAATGTTTAAAATTAAGAATGAGTTAGTAAAATACTCCAAAAAGGGAAAAGCTGTTGGCCCAGACGAAATACCCTCAGAGTTTTGGAAAAAGATGGGAGACATCGGGTTTAGATGGCTCATGATTCTTGTCTCCAAACTTATACGAGGTGATCGCATGCCTAATCAATGGAGGGAAAGTTACCTTCTTCCAATTTATAAAGGAAAGGGTGATACTCGAAGCTGTGATAATTACCGTTCGATTAAGCTGATGTCACACACCATGAAGATCGTTGAGCGAGTCTTGGGTAGCCGACTGCGAAAAATAATTAGGCTATCTGATGACCAATGCGGGTTTGTCGGGGGTAAGTCAACCACGGATGCAATCCAGAGTATAAGAATAATTATGGAAAAACATCGGGATTCTTTGGAGGATTTGCATGTCGTATTGGTTGATTTTGAAAAAGCATTCGATCGGCAACCACGAGATCTAATATGGGTGGCCCTCAGGCAACGAGGAGTTCCAGAAACCTATGTGCGGATAATTATGGACATGTATGATGGAGCAGTTACTAAAGTAAGATGCGCAGCTGGAGTCACCGAAGAATTCGAAATCACAGTAGGTGTACACCAGGGAAGTGTCTTGAGTCCCCTGCTCTTTATTACAGTTCTTGATTACCTGCTTGAAGGCAAAGTCAGTTATTCTTTGCTGACGATGGAGCCATCATAAGTGAAGACCCCATATCCCTACAACGAGCACTTAACGTATGGGTGGATGTTCTAGAAGGAAGTGGGTACCGCATAAGCGCGAAAAAGACAGAATACCTATGCTGCCCATTTTCTGATCCACACAGGCCTATTCCAGACATTTATTTGAATGGAGTAGTGCTTCCCAAGTGTGAAAAGTTTAAATATCTGGGGTCTATGATAAATAACGAAGCTACTTGTGATGACGATATCAATCATCGCGTAAGCGTAGGGTGGATGAAGTGGCGGGAAAATTCTGCTATCTTCTGTGACCGAAAAATGCCCCCTAAGCTGAAAGGAAAGCTCTACACTTCAGTTGTGCGTCCAGCACTCACATACGGTTCATAATGTTGGACAATGTACAAAAAGTATGAGAGTAAGCTAACGGCAGCTGAGATGAAGATGCTTCGTATGACAGCAGGAGTTACAAAGCTTGATCGAATTAGAAGTACGAAGATCCGAGGAAGCCTTCATGTTAAGAATACCATTTTACAAAAAATTGAACACGACCGACTCAGTTGGTATTGCCATGTTCAAAGGAGAGATCCTGAGAACCCCGTCAAAAAGGCAATATCATACAACGTTCCAATTCGGAATAAAAAGAAAGGTAGGCCTAAACACTCCTGGTACAAACAAATGCAAAAACACCAGCATTCAGTTGGCCTCAGAAATGGAACAATACAAAACCGGGAGGCTTGCCGCCGATTTCTGAGGTCAACCCGGCAAACCCCACAGGCGGATCACTAGTGTGAAGCAGATACGTGGGAGAGTTATGATCCCCTCGACATCGAGATCATAACAGCGCCGAAGCAAAGGAAGAAGAAGAAGTTAGTAAACTATTATAAAGTTAGCAAATTGTTAAGTAATATCATACTAATACCTTAATAATAGGCTGTTTAAAATTTTGGGCCAATGTTTTTTCTTTAGTATTTAGTCCATAAACCTTCATTTTTAATTAGTTGGGAGCAACGCTTGGAATACTTTCCACCAAATTATGGAGAAATTGCTCTGGAATACGGCCCCATTCCAGTTCCATTCGTTGCCAACGCTCCTGAATGTTTGATGGGTGAGTTTTGTGCTGCCCTAACCGTCGCTTCACAATTGAAGAAATTTTTGACGTGTGTTTTGCTGAAAAGTTATTTCACAATCATTGAAGCCTGTTGATGCAGTAAAAGGTAGTAAATTTGTCTTCAAAATGTCCAAATATTTTTCTTCGATTTTCACAAAAGGACAAACAGAGTTCCACGAGAAACAGCCCCAAGCCATCACTGAACTTCCTCCATTCTTCACGGTCTTTTGAACTTGATGTTGTTGAAGTGGTTCTCCAGGACGTGACCAATAAAAAGATGAACCATCCATTCCTATTCTATTGACCTTCGTCTCGTCCGACCAAAAAAAAAAAGCAAAAGCTAACCTGGCATTAATATTTTTCGCTGAAAGCAGAGGCTTCTTTGGTTTCTCTTTAGCCGAATTCTTTTGAGTGCCCGGAGTGCAGTCGATTTACTAACTGGCTTGTCTAAGTTTTGGGCTGCCTGCTTAGTTGTTTTGGACCCACAACTTCTCAACTCTCTTTCCATTCTTCTAGCTTCCAAATCAGAAAGTAGTTGTTTCCGTCCTTTTTTCATTGGGGGGACATCGGTTTTTTTTTTTTTTTTTTTTTTTAATATTAAGCACAGAAGTTTTTGAAATTTTCAAAATTTTGGACACTTCACGCGATGATTCACCACCTTTTAGTAAAAAAAAATAGCGCAGTTGACGATATTTTTACAATTTTTTTCATCTTGACAATAATCAGCTTTACACGTTTTAAAATGAACGATTTACCCACAACAAACTATCAACAAATAAAATTATCTTAACTGTTACTCTTTAAATAACAGTAAAACAAACAAAGCACAATAGAGCGGAACATCTCTCAATGAACAAACGATCTCTTGAAACTAAAACGTGCATAATTGGACAAAACCAGAAAATTATTATTATTTTTTTTTCTGTATAATATATTGTTTTTTTGAAAACTTTACTATACATAATAAATGTGTTAAATAAAAAAAGATTTTAATTCTATTAAAAAATCCTTACTTAAATCAATTTTTCAAAAAAGCGAAATAATTCGACCATTTTTGCTCGTCACTGTAAGTGCTTCGACTCGGTTTAATTATTCCGAGGTTGAACCGAGTATAAGTGAAAACTAATAAATAAGGCTGTATCAGTTGACCATGTTTCATTAGTTCTTCTGGCGTTTATCGTATTCAACTGAACACTATTCTTGTAAACCAAACAAAAACGTATGCGATCCCTCTTATACGTATTTATTACGCTGGAATCAAAGGCTGAAATCGCATATTCAGCCAAAAACGATTTTTTAAAGTAAACAATTTTGTTTTTCAAATCAAAACTGCTCATTACAACAAAAACATTATCTTATCTACTACCTACCATCGTACCCATCACAATATATTTTCGTATTTTATAATCATATAATAAAACGGCAAACATGTTTTTTGTGGTACACTTTTCTCCAAAAGTATTTAACCGATTTCGATAAATTTTATATGGTTGGAAAGCCACAGTTACAGAGACGTGCAGAATATACTTGAGACACGCATTTACACACTGTGGGTCATTTTTGTTTTTGCACTGTCGAACACTTTGCATATTACATAAAATAAAATTTAATTTAATAAATTTGCTTGAAAACACTGCCAAATATATAAATAATAAATAAATTGAATTTCGAGAGCTGGGTCGGCTAGTTAAAATAAATCTACGATTAAAATACGATATCATTTCACCTCTTTTCGTTTTATCGACAAAAGATACGTTTAGTTGGCAGAATGCGGCAAGCGCTAATATTGTTTGCATGTAAATTACACCAAAGAGGCGATTTAAATGATCCAATAAACATTGCAAAAACAACCCAATAAACATTATTACCAAGGCCATTACAGGGTTTCATAGTAGTGACATCGGGTAGGAGATGAGAGGATTCTCTTCCTTACTATTACTAGCCCCACTGCATGAGGCCGTCTGATTAAGTTCGTTGAGCGGACAGAGTGTTACTTACACTATACAAAGACATTTTTGTGTTTACTATAAATGGTTTTGGATGAACAAATCAATAAAAACAAACAATTGTACGACTACACCGAGACCAAACACAACACAATAAAAGCAGCACGAAGGGCGACGACCCAAGAATAATTATTTTACAAAACCAAAATTGGGGGTGCAGGAGTTTTGTGTACTTTACGTAGACAAGCAGATTGGAAATTGGCCACTACGGCAATGATAATAAGGAAAATGTAATTAAGGAAATGCCAAAGGGCAAGCGACAGGAGGAGGATAAACAACGCAAATAATGAGAAACAACACAACAAACAAAACAAAAAGGTCAGTCAAGGTGGTTTGGTTTGCTACTTACTAACTGCGGTGCTGCGTGTTTACTACTAAAGCGCAAAATGACATCATTCCTTGAGAAATATAAAATGCGAGATGGAAATTAATGTTAAAATTATAACTAAACCAAGATAATTGAACAACAAATCAAGTGACGCATTTAAAAAAGTGCAATAAGATTGGAGAAAACCATGAAGAAAAAAAAAAAAACAAAACAAAGTATAGCAGGTAACTCTCGAGTTGTATTGTTAATTAATAAATTAGACGGAAATTGTAGATGCACTGGTGTGGTGGAGGGGGTCTGGTCCCTGGATCTGGAGTGGTGGTTGCCACTTCAGCCAGTTGCCACACCAAAATGAGAAAAATAAAAAAAATATAGACAGCTTACCTTGGAATGATGAAATGCTTATAAAAATGCACTCAAATTAAAGTAAATAGCAAAGCATAAAGCAGTTGCAATTAATGAAGAAAACACAAAGGGTATAATGTGGAATTCACTGAATTTAGATATATTATTTGTGGAATTTTATAAAAAATTATATCGAAACCACCGCACAAACTGGAAATTTTGCACAACTCAACTTTCGATTCGAAAGAACTTTCATTGAAGACGAAAAACAATTGTGTGTTCAGTGACAAACAAGAATTGGTGTCGTTTGTACAGTAAGGGATAAGATTTTTAAGGGCTTATCAACATTTTCTTAAAATAATAGTTATAGCAAAAAATATCGTATAATGGAGAGGTTGGATTGGAGTGTCCGAGAGTGCAGACGTGTTTCTGCGTCTGCACTCTCCAAAAAATAAAATTAACATAATTCTTGTAAAAATGTGTTACGGTTTAAATTAATTTTTTTTTCCGTTTTTAATGTCTTTTTTTGACTAAATTTTATTCGCTTTTATTAAAAGCGAACTTCCTAAACATCCTAAATTAAACTCAACGCCGGATGGTGCTGTGATTACAACGAAAAAACTGGATCACTTTTTTAACACAAAGTGCCCATTAGTTCTCCCCAGCGAGATAACAAAAAGTAGAACCTCAAAATGAGGTATTAACCTAACAAGTGGATTAAGCAACAGTGTAATACACTACACAAAAATCGACGATGCCGATACATGGCTCACTCCCAGCAGGAAGCGAACCTGCACATTAATAAAAATCCGCAACTGCAGTTCTGCGGGCAACAGTCCGCCGAACAACAATCGATGACGCCGACATGTGGCTAATTCCCAGCAGCAAGCGAACCTGCACATTAAAAAAAAATCCGCAACTGAAATTCTGCGGGCAACCAGTCCGCCGAACAACAACTAAATCTCAATCTTGGTTCTGGAACTGAGGATCTCACGGCGATAGCCAACAACTGGGGCTTACAAAATTACCACCAAATACAGCAAGTAACGGATTTGGTTCCAGTGTTGAAACAACTCCTAATAATCGTATATTTATATTATATATGTATAAGTATAGAGCCATCGCTCTCAACTTATTATCTCTGTCATGTGATATTAGTGTAACCGTATTATCTTCACACTCATTCTAAATGTATAAATGTAAGCAGTATAGAGCTATCGCTCATATCTGACTATCTTTTTTTACTCTATCACTCCTCAAGTGAACTAATTGCATATTCAAACATAAAGAGCGTTCTCGCTCTCATTTTCAAAAAGACAAGAAATATCATTTTATGTAAAAATAGAAAAGATATAATAGCGTCCTACGCTGTTTTTTTTTAGTTTTTTAGTTCTTTAGTTTTAAGTTAGTATTAGTTTATAAAATTGTAAATATGTATATAGTCAACGAAACTTCCGTTTCACGCAAATGTATAACGCTCGCCCATGAGCACGAGCAGAACAAAACCATATTATTATATAAAAATTGACATGCCACGAGGCTTAACCCTAAATAAGTAAAATTGTTAAAGAAGGCCATACGTTACAGCCACTTTTGTACTTTTGTTAAAGATAGAATAAGATGAAACAACTTTGTAAAAGACACCTAAAGACTCAATAAAATTTTCATTCATTCATTCATTCGTATAATGGAGAGACTACATGTATTTTCATTTCTTGAAAAAAAAATAAGAAATTTCAAGAAAAATAAATTGAGAAATATACGTAAAGGGATTTACAATACAGCCTAGTACGCAAATCGAGACAAGACAAATTTTATCTCTACAATTTTTATCTCTACAAAACTTTTCCAAATCTCGAGCAAAAGTTTTAGGCTGGTATTCACCGAGCGCTCTTAAACGGCTCTTAACTTTACGAGGCTCTTAACTTGAAATTTCTTTGGGTTATTCACCAACCACTCACATGTGTTTTTCGAAGTTTGAAAATGAGAGCCACTCTCTCTTGTTCGGGCATACCCAAACTGTGAAATCAAACTGTTTTCGAACTTGGAGGTATGTTAATCTGCCGATTTGCGTGGTGAGGGTGGCCGTATGGTAGAGTTGAAATTGGAAGGAAGCGCACTTCCCCACTCTTTGGAAAATGGGGCAAGGAATTTTCAAACAAACTTTCGAAGAGAGCGCTCGTAAGTTTAGGAGTGTTCGGGACCACTGAACTAATATTGCTTGGTGAATAGGTTTATGAGCTTCTTAAGTTATGAGCGCTCGGTGAATATCTACCACGAGATGAGGCTCACGTAAGTGCGAAAAAGAAAGCAGATATGAGGAAATGACATGCAAAAAATATTTCCGGTGAGTACCGGGCTAATTTTTAGTAGTCTCATTTTGACTTTTCTTTTTCTCATATTCGTTTTATATTGTGTTGTGCATTAACAACTGTCAAATTTGAGACATGAGTCTATTCAACGTGTAATAGCTTTTGCCTCACGGATTACAAATTTAAAAGGAAAGTCAAAAATGACACATGTCTCATGAGGCAACGTGTAATAGGAGACTATCTTACAGAATGCTTAGTTATTTTTATTAATAGGGGTATTCATGTAAGCGCGGAAAACCCTTGTAAACCTCGTAAACCAGATAATTTTATCTCCGCAGAAACGAGCTGTCAAAATTTGTATGGGAAAAAGTTTCTGCAAATCGCATAAAATTATCCCACAAATTTGCTGCGGAAAGTGCAGAAATAAACCTCGTAAACTAAAGAAGTATGGATTCTGACTTTTAATTTGACATTTCACAAAATATTTCCCACATTTACGCAAGTATTTCTTAGGGGGTGTTCATGAAAACATGCTGCGGAAAGTTATATCTTTCTACAAAGCGGAAAAATTTCTCGTTACATGAATACCCTTAACACCGAGCCTCCACTTGCAATAAATGATTGCAAGAAATGTGTCATGTAGCCAATATTTCTTGTGGAGCCCCCTTATGTCTTGGTTTTTGTTATTTTTAGACATAATTTTTTCTATTTATTTCTTGTCTTCGTAGAAGAAATAAATGCAGATATAAATTTTGACGTTTCGTGACTTGTGACTTCACTAGACACAAATTTCTGACAAGACGTCGAGTCTTGACACCAATTCCCACATTTTCATGTAACATTCCTTCATTTCATTGACAAACTAATGTTATGTTTTCACTTCGTATAGAAATTATCTCCTGTGAAGCCAAGATGTAATTTTTCTACCATTTACTGTCTGTTGAAGTACATATACGTACATAATGTTGTTTGGTTGTTTGCAGGCCAAAATTAACATTAAAAGAATTAAACATTGAAGATAGTATTTTGATTATTTTTTTTTTTAATTAGTTAGGGCATGCTTGTGGGACTACTCAATTACGTCTTGGAGCAAATGATCTTCAAGGTCGTGCAAATCTCTTTTGCTCAAAAATAGATTGACCCAAAACCTGTGCTTCCTTTTGTATTCTTCTTGTTTTGCCTCTTCCAGTTTTTCCACTGCGTTTATCGCTAAAATCAAACGACGTGACTTACCTGGTGAGATTATGGCGAGGAATGAATAATCACGACATAATTTGCCCACAGAGTTAAAGAAATATAAACTTCGGATATAGTGTCTTACTACGTTTTCACCAAGAGTAAATCCGCTAGAGATTTAAAATAAATCTTGAAGTGTTTTCACCAAAGAAACTGAGATTTATTTGACGTTTTCACTCTGTCTTGTCATTCAATTGTCAATTTGGACAAGCGAAAAAAAAATTTCATTGGGTAGTAAACAGGAAAAAAAACAGATATTTCTATTTTGTGTTGATTGTCAATGAAGAAAGTGGGTGTTCATAGGTGCGTTCTGCAAAATAAGGTTTGTTTGTTTTGCAAATCTTCTGATTGCGAGAAGATTTCAAGGAGATTTATTTTAAATCTTCATTTGAGGTGATTTATATTTGTATGGTAAATCTACGAGATTTAAAGGAGATTTATGGTAAATCCACTTAAATCGCGGATTTACCTTTGGTGAAAACGTAGTATCTGATATAATGTCAGAAATAAATATTGCTAATGGAGGTGCGGCGTAATGAAATTGTTTAACAGAAATGAAACGCATCTTGATGTTTTACGATCTTACTGAATTCATATATAATGTAACGTTACCCTTATAGATATTTCCTATAATTTTTTAATTAACCAATATATTCAAAATATTGACTTATGGAGTTGTACGCGCTCATCAGAAAATAACAACAACAAAAATTGTTTATTTCACTATTCGTATTCACTTTCGCCGTTTTGTACTCGATAAAATCAAATTTTTTTTAGTTAATTCATCAGGCTAATCACCCCAAAAATAGATTTCGACTGCTTGTTGTATGCTTGCTTAGCTTATTGGCCGTGTCGGCTTTTTAGCAAATTAAGCAAATTAAAGACTTCTTTGTTGTCGTGTCTTTCATGGACAACTAGCGAAGGTACGTATCGACTTATGTAAATTTCCTGCATAAATTGTACATATTATTTGGGAAATTATGCGATTCCAGGTGCCTCGAGTTAATTCTTCAGTTGACGTGTTAATCCCCTGGGGAACAGAACTGCTCAAAGATAAGTTATAAATAAATACAGCAGACGATAAAATGAAGAATTTGGCAAACCTGCTCATAGTCATTGTAGCGATAGCCAGTTTTGAATGCACTCTCGCAGCCACAACGCACAAACATGAAAAGCACACAAGTAAGGAACGCTTAAAGGATGGATCTTACAGTCCCAGAGATTCCCACCACAACGAAGATGGAGAACATCACGTTGAATTCGACCATGAGGCAATTATTGGTAAGTTTTTACGACTTTTTGATAAGCAATCTTATCAACCCATTTGTTCAGGCAATGTGAAGGAGGCACAAGAATATGACACCTTATCTCCAGAAGAATCAAAGAAACGTTTGGAAGTACTGGTTAAGCTGATGGATAGAAATGAAGACCAATATGTTGATAGGCATGAACTTAAAGCATGGATTTTGAGATCTTTTAAGTGAGTTTTTGTGATTTTTTGAATTAATACATTTTGTCCTATTGTGATTTAAGAAGATAATCTCATGCTACTTCATTATTCTTCCTCTTTCCAACATAATCTTTAAAATTAGGTTTTTATAAATTTAACCAATAGATAAAAGAAAAAGTATTCTTTAGAATTCTGTTTGCCGATCCAAGAAAGCAAGATATATACTTTACATCTCATTTTAAAAGTAAATGTCGTGTGGCGATGGATGTCGACACAACTATCTTATGGTAAATTTGGAATGTGGTGTTGCCTCAGGAATCTTCTCTGTGACTTTGGATATATCTATGTCGTTTAGACTCCAGTGTTAGTGTAGTGTTTTTCAAACAAACAAGATGCAAGTCAGAATTGGAATACGGTTTTTATCACAGACAATCAGACGGCTGTTAAAGCCATTAATTCTATTACATCATACATCAAATTCCAGCAATGCCGAGATAAACCTGCTACCCTCAATAATAACCACAATATCACTTTTATCTGGGTTCCGGGTCATTGTGGCATTGATGGGAAAACGTCACCTTGGATTCGCCACTGTTTATTTGTAATTTGTTTGCGAATTACTTTTAATCAGTTTATTTATCCGATTCTGTTATAAACGAAGACGTTCCAGCTGCTAGTCAATGTTTGGATTTTTCCGCTTGTTCTATTTAAGTCTGAGGTTAAAGAAGCTTTATTATACTTAGATCTGAACAAAAGTGAAGGTACAGACAATATTGCACCTATACTCCTAAAAGATTTCAATTGCGTTTAGCCCAGGTGCTTACGCAAATCTTCAATTTATCTCTTTTTAAAGAGTTTTTCTTAAATTCAATTTTCGAATCTAGTTCCAGACAGGAAATAACAAATTATAGACCAATCTGTAAGATCAAAAAGCACGGTAGTGCCCAGCCAAGTTCTGGTTTCTCTATACCTAAACTTTTTGAAAAAATGGTGTATAAAAACTGCAATACAAGACAAAATATGAGTTTTCAGCATGGTTTTGTTGCGAGTAAATCGACTGCAACGAATTTAGCGATAATGACGAATGCTGATATTGTTTTTACCGATTTTTAAAAAGCTTCCGATAGAGTTAATTACAAAATTCTTCTTCACAAGCTCTGTTCTTTTGCTATTAATTCTTCGTTTATAATGTGGCTTAAATAAAATTTAACTGAAAGAGTGCAAGTTTTGATTATAAAAAAAACCACAAATCTGATGATATAAATGTCCCATCAGGTGTTGCACAAGATTTGGGACCACTGCTTTTTCTCCTCTTTGTCAACGACATTCCGACTTTATTCCAAAATTCGCTCTGTCTTCTTTTTCCGGATGTTCTAAAACTTTATCAGAGGAGTATTTCCTGCACATCAGATTTTAATCTTCTTTTGAAAGACTTGGATAGATTGGCAACTTGGTGCAGCACCAACTTTCTTGATCTTAATATAGCTAAATGTTGAGTTCTGCCATGTTACAGTCACCATAATCAAATTATGTTTAATTTTAGGATCAATAATATCAAATTAGCATGAGTAAAACGAAACTCGGCGAAAATACTTTTAAGTAATGTTTGAGAGAGATATTTTAACCAGGCATTTACAATGTCCATCACTAATTGATTTATTTTTTCAAGAAATAGCACCTTCAAAAGTTAAACGCGGAAGATTTGGTGTTTATGAACAGTTTTGTCACAGAAATTATGGGCGAACTGATCTTATTTCGCATTACATTAAAAATTTAAATTAAATTTGGTGGTGCAACAGCTCGGAGTGAACCAGGACCTAGTGTCTTACAACTGTCAACCATTCCTGTGTGCGTGTTACCAGGGAACGGAGGGGACCTACAATTTTCTGCCGATTCCGAACGGCTAATGAGCAGAACTTTCCATGACAAGAGATACTCTTGAAGAATTTGTCAATTCCTCGCAAGAGGCAGTACTCCCTGAAAAAAACATTCTATCAGCGGCTGAGAATCGAACTCGAGACCTTCCGCATGACAGTCCAACGCACTAACCATTATGCCAAGGGGTACTACAATTAGAGAAGCTAATACATTATGCTCTAATTGTACAAGGCACATTGGCGCAAAATTTTAAAAATTTAAAACCTACTCTAAATCAATTTTATAATGCGACTTTACTGTAAATATTGTTTATAAAACGAGAACCGCCTTTTTGTCACTGTGCTGAAGAGATGTGAATGCTTCCGTTATACTTCTATCATTTTTATAGCTCTATTTTGATTTCTATACAGGAAACTTAAGTGTGTTATAGGAGCACCAGTCCATAATATCGGAATTGAAGAAACCCAAGCACTTTGCAGCGTTTTTGGCAACGTCGAATATGTGCTTATTCCATAAAAGCTAGTTTGTTTGGTTTGAAAAGTGAAAGTTTTTCAGTTTCCTCTAGCCAAGTGCCACTCAGAATTGAATAAGCTTATCATACGTTGCCATTGAAGTTTCACATCGGAAAAACAAGGATGTGTCTAAAAATGAATATGAAAAGATGAAAGTAATGTCGTGTGCAAAACTATTTATTGGATTTTTTTACTTATTTATTTATTTTTCATCGATTTGCTATAAACATTAAGATATATGAGAAATTCTTGACAAAAGATCATTGATGAATATCAGAAAAAGATTCAGAGACAAAACGGAGCCTTGGGGCACACCAGCGTTTATTTAGTGACTACCAGACTTGAAATCGTCCAATACAACTTGTATTGTATTGAGCGGTCTAAAGAAAAGATTCATTAATACCAAATGCACGCATTTCCGATAAGAAAGCTTGATGTCAAACTCTATCAATGCTTTTGATATATCAAGAAGAACAATCTTACTTTCTCCAAAATTATTTAAAGATGAATTCTTAATATATGACTCTTCCTGATGTTTTGTTGAAATATTTAACCCCAATTTTGAATTATTTTTATAAATATGTACTTGTATAATCGTAACTTAATATGTAATTACATTTAATAAATTTTTAAAGATCACTACAACAATTTCTTATTATTATTCATTGATTATGGAGTTATTTTCAGTTTTTGTATCTTTTAGACCCCTCCTCTGCTTAAGAATGAACCCTTCTCATAAGCATGTCGTAAGCTTTTCAGGATACAGAACAGATCGCAAATTCAGATTAAGAATATTATGATATTAATACTTTGCAAAAATAGTATCGAAGGTACTTTAAGTTTAGTTGTAGTAAGATACTTTTGTTCTTGCCTTTCTTTCAATTAGGGATATGATATTATTTATAATTTTGGTTCACTAGATCCTTTTTTCATATTCTTTAAGCATATTTAGGTACACAGTAGTTTGTTTGTAAATTTTAAATACGATTACAGCTTAGTTTAATATTAAGTTCAGCATATCGAATGTGGAATAGATTGGCCTGTGAAGAAAAACGAAGAGTCGATATCATAAGATCTTTTAATTTAACGTAATTAGTTCGCTACTCATAAACCAAAAGATACTTTTTTTTCCAAAATATTTACCGATTAAACATCTATCTTCGCGTAACTAATCTGCGAAAAATTAGTAGAGAGATATTGTTTAATTTTAATTTGAATCCGCGAAAGTGTCCGGCAGCTGTTACATAATATAGGATGGGTTACCTTGCACCCTATTTGTGTCACGTGGCATAATGGTTAGACGATTGGATTGTCACAGAAGCTCTTCGGATCAATTCTCACCTACTAAAAAAAGGTTTTTAAGAGTGAACTAGAATTTCTTGTCATGTGCTGCTCATTTTAGCCGTTCGGAATCGACAGAAAATTTTAAGTCCCCTCTTTCCTATCAACACGCAAACAGGAACAGTTGAGAGTTGTAAGTTACTAGATCCTGGTTCTCTACGAGCTGTTGTACTTCCAAATTTATTTCGTATAATCCTGCAGCCTGTTACAGCAAGCCTCAAGAAGTTTCAGAAAAAAATATTTAAAGAAATATTGTTCTCTATTTTATGATTATTTTTTTTTTAAACAAATATGACTTTATTTAATTACCTACATAGTACTCGTACCTTTACAAATGAATGATTTGTATTGTTTTTTGTATGATATTCTAAAATAACTGTACTAATAGATTTTAAATTAAACACCAGTTGTTATATTTTCACCAATTTATTTATTTATATTGAAAAATTAAATAGTTTGTAAATAGAAAAGATTAAATACTTAGTTGGCATACCAATATATATTTATAGTCAAAATTACATATAACGACGTGGCGTATACATACCTTCATATATAACGTAAAAATAAATTCTTTAAATGCTCTCTCCTGTCGTCATAACCATCACCCGAAATGTCTTGCCTAGTTTTGTTTTTCCTCCCACTGTCAATATTCAGAACTTTAAAACTAATGTTAATGATACCTCCGATTTAAACTTTCCCTATTTCATTTCATCTAAGCTAGAACTGTGTTAATCCTCTTAAAGGTAGTATGAACCCCTTTATACATTATAAAAAAAGTCTACACAACTTACCATATAATCTGTGGAATGGAATAACAGTAATATATGTGATATAGTGATAATTCATCCGATTAGCTCATAAGTCACTTGTCACTAACCATTATGCCAAGGCGAAGAACGTAAATTCGCATATGGAAAAAGTAAAGCATTTTTCTACAATTTGCTTGTTTTTTTTTTTTTTGGATTTTCTTGAATTTGCGATTTATCAGTAAAAAAAAATAAACATTTTACATTTTTTTTTTTTCAGAAAGCTTTCGGAAGAAGAAGCCATCGATCGTTTTGAAGAAATCGATGCTGACACTGACGATAAGATAACATGGAAGGAATACATGATGGATGTATATGCTATGGAAGATGAGAACGCCAAGAAAAATGAAATTGATTACGAAGGCTATGACGAGGAGCAGAAAATGATTCAGGATGACAAAGAGATGTTTAATGCAGCCGATGGTGATAAAGATGGATCTCTTTCAATCGAAGAATTTATTCTATTCCAAAATCCCGAAGAGCATCCACAAATGTTGCCAATTGTCTTAGAACAAACAATGCGCGATAAGGACCATAACAAGGATGGACAAATTGATTTTGTTGAATTTCTTGGTGGTTCGGCTAAAGAACATGACCAAGAATGGCTAGTCACGGAAAAAGAACGCTTCGATAAAGATTTCGACCAGAACAACGATGGTCTATTGACTGGCAATGAAGTACTTAATTGGATTGTACCAAGTAATGAAGATGTAGCTAGTGACGAAGTTGATCATTTGTTTGCAGCAGCAGATGATGATCACGATGATAGGTTATCATATGCAGAAATAATTGAAAATTATGAAACTTTTGTTGGCAGTGAAGCTACGGATTATGGTGATCATTTGCAAAACATCCACCGCTTGCAAGACGAATTGTAATCTTGTAAGGATTTTGTCCTTTTTTAAATTAAATATTGGATTTATTTTTTGTTCAACTTTGCCAACAATAAGATGAAAGTCTTATGAAGCCATTTAGTTAATTTTTTTCTTTAATTTTTAATAATTTATCTAATTAAATTTATATGCCTATTAAAGTCTCGATATAATTTTACTATCAAAGAGAAATTATTTGAATTTTATGAGCTTTTCTTTAAAGAAGCAAGGGATAGAGAGTATTCCTCTTAATATTTAATACAGTTGAATGATCGGATAGATGCACATGGGTTTTAAAGAACTCCGGCCAAATAGTGAATATAATGTTCGGAGATTGATAAATCATTCGATGAAGTGATAATATTACAGAGCAACTGTTTCAAGAGAGGGATGTTAACGGGTAAATTGTTACTAAAACAAAAATAAAGACAAGGAACGATAACAATACGTTGTAAAGTATGTATGCTAGCTCTAGAATTATAGCAACTATTTACAAGGATCAGGTGAGTGCAAAATTAATTCCATTGTTCCATTTTTTAAATTCAAATTATGGTTATGGTAGTTTTTATGAAACAATGTGCACCTACATACTTATATGGATTTAAAGGTTACCATATAACTAAATTTCGTTTTGCTTTTTCCTGATACCTGGCGTAACTATCAGTCAGATCTATACAACAGTTTAAATTATGTTATGTGATGGTAAATAATCCTTGGCTTTTATTTTATTTAAACTGTGTCTCGAAATAAAAATTGATAATAATGTATTCGGTGAAAATAATTCCAGGATGAAGTTGCCTAGAAAACTTTACATTTACATAATATATGTAAATTAAAACATTTATTAGATATAAACATATTGTACGCCAATGAATTAAAACTGCAGGCATCCAATACGGGGGAGTGTTCTGAAGTGCATCGCCACTCTTCTATTTTTAAGGATACAAAATCCCCTAGGAAATGTACATATTATGTATGTAGATTGCAAATGGGTGCCTTGATACAGCTGCTAAATGTGTTTATAACGTTTGTGACGCATGGCAAACGATATTATATCCTTCTGATTTGCAGGCGTTTAAAAATAAATTAAGCTCTACCTGGGCTTTTTATTTATGTGCCACCCAAAGTCGCCATGGCATCAGAATCAAGCGTACTTCCCACTATCATTGGTATGGTTTATGTAGCCAAGAACTATGTATATATACTTTAATTGATTTGATACAAACATCTCAGAAAATATTCCATGAAAATCTCATTAAAAATGTCTTATTGTTGCAAGCACCTGTGGGGATTATATTAGTAAGAATAAAACAGAACAAAGCACAACAACACACGTTTTGAAACATTAAAGTTGGTGCTGTCTTAAGGTACTACAATAGATGATTTTGAGTTATTTTTTAATGCTAGATTAAACGGAATTAATGGAGGAATTTTCAAGCACCCTTTTACAAGTTATGTATTTTATATGTAGGGAAGATTATAATAATAATGGTCTGCTGATGAAACTTGGAATAAAAAATGATTTATTTTTGATAAAAATGAAGAAGAGTCAAGAAACCATAAAAATATCTAGTGTGGAATGGGTTGTTTTCTGGAGGAAACCATTGAAAATGAAATTTTTATTTTAGTGCGAGTGAGGAAAATAGAACATGATGCTAGATTTTTTAAATTTTTAATTCTGGACCCTAAGACAGTATAATCAATAAATAGCTTACAACCATCTGCAGGGAGATTGGGGTTATGGGAATTCCGTTTTTTAAAGATACCGATAAAAAAGCGGGATAACTAGACAAAATATTGAAAAATATGATAATAATTAATGAGGATATTAATATTTAAATTTCAAGCATCAACAGTCCTTCAAGAGATAGAATTAGAATTACAAAACTGAAGGAGGAACACTTCAATTTCAATTCGCTTTGAATAATTATAAATAGTTGACATCAAGTAAATTTTATGTTAAAAGAATAATAAAAGGCACAATAGGTAATCAATTGTTTGTAACTAAAAACAATAATTA
This sequence comes from Chrysotoxum bicinctum, assembly GCA_911387755.1. Lineage (NCBI taxonomy): Eukaryota > Metazoa > Arthropoda > Insecta > Diptera > Syrphidae > Chrysotoxum > Chrysotoxum bicinctum. The sequence continues at coordinate 46,480,368 of OU426987.1, forward strand.
AAAAAAAAGGTTTATAAGAAACGCAATTGTACATACAGTTTTCATTTTTTCATGTTATTTTATTGAAGTTGTTGTGATACAGAGTTGTACTAATTTTTTTTTTGCGCTTTGTATTAGTAAAAAAAAAAACAATAATATGTAGCAAAAAAATCAACTGAAACATAAAATTAAATTCAATATATTTTGGTAAAGAATAATTAGCATGGCGATCTAATTAAGAACTATAATAGAATACAAAGTAATATTTTAATCTTATTGTGCCGTTTTTCCTCAGTATTTTGTCGGGAATCCCTTGTTTTCGCTTGTAGCCTTACATCGCATTGGAATTGATGCAATAAGGTCTTGGCATTTTTTGGTGTTATATTATTCCAAGCTGTCCTTGTGATTTTATACAATTCATTTAAATTGCTAATTTTATGCTTATTTACTTCTTTTTTTAATTCGTACTACAGGTTTTCGATTGGGATTAAGTCTGGACACGATGTCACCAGTCGGTGACATCCACAGAATTATTTTGAAACCATGACCTCGTTGACCTCGCAGTATGTTTCGAGTCGTTGTCCTGCATAAATCTCCATGTTACTGGCAATTCCTCATCTGCATAGGGTAGCATTACATTTTCAAGTACACTTATGTAGTCTTGGACCTTCATTATGCCTTCTATGCGGTATAACGGTCCAGTTACTTCATATGACATGCAACCCCACAGCATAATACTACCTCCTCCATGCTTGAGCGTGACTGTGGTGTATTTGGGATTGAAAGCTACGTTTTTTAGCCGTCGAACATATTGTTTTCCATCGGACCCCACTCTATTTATTTTGGTTTCATCACTCCAGAGGATTTTCTTCCATTGCGAGATCGTTTAACCCTTATGTTGTCTTGCAAAAGCTAACCTAGCCTTATGGTTTTTTAGTGAAAGCAATAGTTTTTTTCTGGCTGATCTACCCAAAAGCTGACGCTCAGTCAATCGCTATCAAATGATGATGGTTTATGTAAATAAAAAATAAATTTCGTAGAGTACGAGGACCTAGTGACTTTTGTTAGATATTTATTAATATAAATAAAAGAAAGTAGTTGTTAAATTTGTATATTCACTTTAATTAAAACTCAATCAAGATAGCCGAGGACTTCTTCTCACAATGATCTCTTATGTCGTTTTCATTTGGCAATCCGGAAGCCTTCCGGACTCTTCTGAAAGTGTTCACTTGGGGAAAAATGACAGTTCTGATTCTGAAAAGAAGAGAAATTTGCTTCTGGATTTGAAATCAGAATCGAAACCAGAAGCACTCACACATTCATATAGTTAAACGTCAAACTCAACAGCTGTGATTTTTTGTATGCTAATTGTGCGAAGTGTATCTTTCAACATATATTTATTCTTGATTTTCATTATTGTCCATACATATTTGATGTTTCACATATATACAATCACAAAAAACGTCAGAAAAAAAAAAAAGTGTTCAGTTGGGATTCCGGATCGGAGAGATTCCGAATTGCCAAATAAAAACGACATATACTACGTTTATATGCAGTATCGAAAGATCGAGTTGGATTAGGGTCGGATTTTCGACCCAGGTTTTTCGTCATTTGAGTTGAGAGCTCGATTTGGAGTTGAGTTGAAATGGTGTTGAGCGATTCTGAAACATTTTGTTAAGCCAACTCCTCGACCCAGGGCTTCAAGCTCGCTTCCATACCTCAAATAAACGTAGTATATGTATTCATATGTATCTGTTACTTAGTTCGTTAAGTGTAGTTCTGTTTGACGGCTCTATATTTATTGCTTTCACTTTTTTGTTTGTTTAGACTTAACCTAATCGGTGAAAAAACTGATCATACGGAGTTTAACCTACATGGTTATAGTTATAGAAAACAATCGGTCTAAACTTTTTTTTCATGTTTTTTTTTATCAAAATTTGGGCTTTAAATGCAAATTTCTCAAAAACCATTGGCACAAGTAATTTAATTTAAATGTACGATTATAGAACGAATTTTCGGCCCTCAAATGCAGTATAGCACTTTATTGTAAGTGTTGCCGTTGGTTTTTAATATTTTTTTTTTTCAATTTAAATTTTTTTTTCTAAAAGTGCCCCTACCTCCTAAACGGGGGGAGATAGACCCCCCCTCCCATAGTAAAAAGTGCTTGTTTTTGACCCCTCTACAAAAACCCGTTATCAAATCTTGGCGGCCAAGTTATCGTACTCTCCCCGTTAAGTCTTAAGTGCCATTATTCTTTTCTCATCATGGTCTAGCCGTATACTATACGTACGTAATGAAGTTGTCTATCTGCTGCTCCCACAGTATGGCCCCTGTATTAATAGAATTTTAATTATATGTGGTTTAAATCCACGGTTCAAAGGCGCATCATTCATACATTTATTTATCGCAGTCCAAGTTTGTGTAGTAATTCGACTTCTAATGAATTCGATGGCCTGTCTAACTCTCTCCAGAGAACTGTTTCCCGTTTTCCGCACAGTGAAATCATTATTACGGGCGATTTCAAAGTACACAATTCTTCGTGGCTGCGCTATTCTGGTCAGACAACACCCGAAGGAAGGCATGTCGAGATTTTTGCTGAGTTAAACAACCTGACTTAGCCTGTTGATGAACCAACTCGGATTCCTGACATTACAGGTCAATCCTCTTTAGACTTGTTCGTCACCTCTGAACCTGATATATGTATACGATAAGTGATATGTGCAAATTTCTCGTGTCAACAAACCCGAGATAAAAAAAAAACCTAACAGTTCGCGTACACTAAAACCGAATCATCGGCCGATATCGGGTCGGAGCTATTCGGACGACTGCCTCGGACGTTCGTCTGCATACACTCCTTCTGATCTGGGACGGTGCCGGCCTACAGTCTGACTGTAAAGCTTGGATGTGATGGTTATAATTTTTTCAATGGAAGATTTGGAAGAAAAGTATATTTTAGAAAATTCATACCGCGCCATTTAATTCGTCAACGTCGAAGACGTCATCGCTGTGTATGGGTTAATAAAATATTTAAGCAAAGAAAACAACTGGGTGAATACCACCATCTTTTTGAGGATTTGAAATTACAACCCATAAAATTCTTCGAGTATTTTAGAATGTGTTTTAGTAGGTACATTTCAATATATTTTAAACTCAGAACACAAACTATCTGGAATGTATACGAGTATCACCGACGGAAAGACTCGCAATAACATTGCGGTAAGATAAATTAATATAATCCCAGTTTTCTAGTGTCATTATAAACACAACAACAATTTTGTATAACTCCGTATTGTTGCTGTATTTAACATGCTACTTTTTTTTAAGCGAAGATGAAAATGCACTAAAAAAAAGGGCTATAATTTTGTTGTATGTACATTTGTCATAAATACTTATAGCTTTTTTTTAACATGCTACTTTAATATTTCAGGTACCTTGCAACTGGGGAATCTTTTCGGTCTTTAGCATTCTCGTTCAGAGTTTCAGACAGTGCGGTTGGAAGGATTGTCAGAGAAATTTGCAAAGCAATATTTGATAGTCTGGTATCATATCATATGCCAATGCTAACCGACAAAATGCTTCATCAAAAGCCAACTTTGGCGGTCTCAATGATTTCTTTGGGAAATTTAACTGGTTCTTATGCTTCCTCGGTAGTTATGTAGTTTCCAGACAGTCCTGTTGAAAGCTCGATAGATAAAGCCAATTTGCTTGCATGCAGTACAGTTTGCTGTTAATTCGACGCTACCAGAGAGTTACATGACTCCTTCTATTCTTGAGAAAGTAAACGATTTTATGGGACGAATCTTATTTCGCACTCGTGCAGTTGCTAGAGTACTTTAAGATCTTACCACTCACAAATTCGCTGGAGGGATACTATCGTCCTAATGTTCTTAAGAGGTGTTTGGGTTTGACATCAATCTCTCTAATCGAAATGCGTGCATTTGGTACTGATAAATCTCTTCTTCTTTGGATTAGAAATTACTTTTCAAACTGCTCAATAACAGTCCTATCGGATGGTCTCTAGTCTAATATCCACAAAATAAACGCTGGTATTCTGCAGGGCTCCGTTTTGTCTCCGGCACTTTTCCTTATGTTCATTTATGATCTTTTGTCTGAAACTTCTAATCCACTAAATTGTTTCGCTGACGACAGAACCCTCAGCTTTTCATATTCGTTTTTAGATATACATCCTTGTCCTTCGGATGTGGACTTTCAACGGCAGCGTATGATAAACTCATTAAATTCTGATCTTGACAGCATTGGCCAATGGGGAATCAAAAACCGTGTAGAATTTAATGCTTCGAAAACTCAATGTTGCTTACTGTCGCTAAAGCGTAACCCTTCCTTAATGCTACTATCCATGGGTAGCACTTGCATCGAGGAGACTGAACAGCTTTCAGTTCTAGGTATGTGCATCACAGACCATATTTTGTGGAGTGATAACATATTTTACGTCGCCAAAAACCCTGCTAAGTGTTTAGGTTTTTTTCGCCGATGCAAGAAGTTTTTACCCCTTTTGATCTGGCTGTAATATATAAAGCCCTTATATTTCAGAAACAATTCCCATATATGCACTCAAAAAATTTATTAGTAAAATGGCTACGAATGATATTCGTAAAGAAAATATTCGTGCATTGTACGAATATTCGTAAGATGTACGAAGTATTTGTACAGTGGTATATCTACGAATGTATTCGTAAAATTTTACTAATAACTGTCGTACTATCTACGAATCTATTCGTTTAATACACTAATTTCATTCGTAAACAAGAAGTAAACAATTTGTTTGAGTACATTGTACGAATTATTGTGTACATATAACTAATAATATTCGTTAATTTCTCGTACGAATGACTTCGTACTTTAATCTTTTGCATTCGTAGTATTTACTAATAAATTCGTACTATTTACTAAGTAAAACTAATATTAGTAGACAGAATTCATTCGTAGGTAGACCGTACGCATTATGCGTAGAATGTACTAATAACTTCGTATTTTTATGAAGTGCATTAGTATTATTTACTAATCATGAATAAAAAAAATAATATGTGTTCCGTTCTAAAAATTAAATGTATTCCATTAGTCAACACGTTGAAACGTGATATTATTTATAAAGAGCTGCAGTGGTGGATCAGACTAACATCTGCTTTTTTCGAAAAGACGAGGTAAGTTCCTAGACATACATTTGCTTTAAAGCTTATTTTATATTTACGAGTAAAATACAGCATCCAGAAGTAGCCGAGCATACATATGTGGGAATTTTTTTCCTGAAAGAATCTCAATGTAAGTACAATTTTTTTCGGAACTTTTCAATTTTAAATGTTAAATCTATTTTCAGTGGCCCTAAGTACATAAAATGAGGAGTATTTAAATATTAATTTGATTGTTAATTATATTTATAATGAATTAATTTTTTTTTAACTTTATTCATATATATATATGACAATATAATGAACTAATAAACTATTTTTAACTTACAACATAAATACCTTTTGTTATTATTTCTTACAATAGGTATTTAAAGAAATTTCAGAGAACATAAATGGTAGTAAGTTCTACAATAATATTCCTACAATATACGAATGGAGCTGTATAATTTACGAATGAAATACAAGGGCATTGGTAAATATTACAATGATATTCGTACAATATACGAATGGCATTGGTTATTACATTAATATTCGTACATTGTACCAATGGTATTCGTACAATATACGTTTGTTTTTCTACGAATACTAATAAAATATTCGTAAAATGTACTAATAAACGTCCATTCTACGAATACTATTCGTGGCTGAAAACCACGAATAAAATTCGTAGAATGCACGCATGAATTAGTAGTATTTACACACGAAATTTTTTGAGTGTGGGTAAGCGCTGCATAAACCGACTTGAGTCTCTTGGACAGAATTCAAAAGACAGCTAAAAAAAATGATAGGCGACCGCGGTCTAACTTAAATATTTGTATCTCGAGTACCGCCGCAATGTTTCATGTCTATCATTATTTTACCGCTATTTTCATAAACAGTGCTCTATTGAAATAGCCAATTGCATTCCTCCCCATAAAAAATTCATCCGTAATAGCCGTACTTCTAGGAATGCTCATAAGTTTATCCTTGAGCCCATATTCGGACGTACTGTCAAGTACAGAGATTCTTTTTAGACGCGCTACACGAATGTGGAATGCTTTACCCGGCTGAATATTTCCCACTCATTGCAATGTGCAGATACTCAAAACCAATCAGTTTTCCGATATATCTATCCTTCTTTCCTAATTGCTCGCACTCGTTCAGTTATTTGGACGTATTGACTTACTTAAGAAAATTAAGTGGAATTTAAATCATCGTTGTTTATGGTCAATATATGGTACTGTTCTGTATACCCTTTCACCGAACAGAGTACGCCCAGAATGAGCCCCTGACAATTTAAATACGAGTATATTTGATTTAAATTGTTCATAAGAATGCTCTCCACTAACTATTCTTTTTCTTCTCCCATATTCCACCATAATTATTTTAGAATTATCACTAAGTTATTTTAGTTCATACTTTTTAGAATACATTGAAATGATCTTTAACCTTATGATCGATAATCAGTAGATAAAATTACAACCAAAGCTGATCTGTTTGGGTTTTCGACGTAGGTACTATAATTTAATAAAGCCGCGTCCACGAACTGCATAATCTCTACCACAGCTCTAAACCCATATGCTTTTGGTTGGTTAACTTTCACCATTAAAATAATGATCTAAATTTTTCTTGGCAATCGGGTTGTTCTGCAATAACCAAAATACTTACCACCAGCATATCTCCGAATACCTTCAATGAAAATGCATTTTTCTTTTTTTAAATTAAGATAACTTTACACATTTTTTTATTCTATTGGTAAGTATTTACAAAACTACAGAAATGTCATTGTAATATTTTAGACGGTATTTTAGGCCGCAATTTTCCGAAAAAGTCTAAAATATTACAATGATCAATGTCCACGAAAAGAAAAGCTTAAAATTTCATACAGAAATGTCTATTTAAGTTCTACATATATTTGAGACAATACAAATTTTACAAAATTAATTGAAACAAAAATGTATTCTTTGTATAGTTCCTTAAATCTAAAGGAACTATGAAAAGAAGCATTTATGTAGTTGAATAGATAATTGCAAACAAACCATCCGTTTTTTTTAGACACAATGTTTATGTACATAGTAATACTTATTTTGTATAAGTAATAAATATTTATATGCACAAAGCCCGAGGATTTCCTAGTGAAAGGATTTTGGTCATTTTAAAACGGACAATTGGAAAAGACATAATAGCCGCTTTTTTTTTTATTAAAAAAAAAAACTTTCCTATCACTATTACTATTATATAAGATTAGTTACGGTTACAACACCAACACAAACATACAATTACATATAACTGCATACATATATTATATTGCATTCTTATACCAATAAGTGCCAAATGATGCTGTATATTATTTAGATCAAGACAGTAAATAGACCTTATTTACAAATTGTATCAAAGTTCCAAAGTTTTAAATATGCATATTTTTCTTCTCAAATTTATATTTCTTTTTTTTTAAATATACTTTAAAAAAATAAATGTCATCTGTATGTATTACAAATGACTATTACTTGTTTAAGGCTATTTAAATTTGAATATTTACCTAACATACTTAAACACTAAAAGTCGATTATAAAGTCATAGTTGTCTACTTGACGCCAAGGTATAATGTCATTGTAGACTTCACTTAGGTACGCTGTGATCGATGGTGGGAGATTTAGCTTGGCTAGTTCACGACGGTTCTTAACATGCTTGATGATTTCGGCTCGACAGCGATCCTGAAGGTTTACAAAATCCCGACGGGCACATTTGAGTGTCATTTCGGTTTTTGCTGCTGTTGAACAGACGATTGGATAGAGCGGTTCCTTAATCTGAAAATAAATTTGAAGAAAATCGTAAGAAGATTTTATTTTTAAATTCTGTATTTTATGTGGAAAAAGAAAATTATCGGGGAATTTTAACTTTATATTCCATACTTTATTCATTGAACATGTTTTTCATAGTCCCTCAGTTTAAAGCTTGTTGTCACAAAATAGAAATTGATAACATTATAAGGAGTAATGCATTCATTTTAAATTTCATCACAGGTGGGTAGGCTGGTGTTAAATAAAAATATTCCAAAGCCCGAACCGATAGCAATTTTTTGGTTTAGAGGTATAACCAAAATTTGAGTATGAGCATTTATAAGTGCATGCATTATGATAAAGATTACAAAAGTATTTTTGTCTCAGGGGTATAATGACTTCGATTCCTTTGTGAAGATCCGATTAATAGAGCTCAAGATATATAGTCTATTTACCCAAACCTAATTGGCTTTTTTGGAGCTCAAAAAAGTTGACAAAAGGCTCGCTTAAAAAGCTCATATCATGAGTTCCATTCATATATTCTATTAATCGGTCAAGATTAAGGTCCATAGGCTTAGGGAAAATGACAGAGCCTCATTTCCTGTTTTTAATAGAAGACTTGAAGCCGTTATATCGATATCATAAACGCTCATACTCATATGTTGAATATTATGTACCTGAAGAATTAAATACGCAAATTGATGTTCTGTCAATGGCAGGGCATTGCCAGAGTGCTGGTTGATATTTTCTTTCTAACACGCCTTCCTCAATCAGCACTTCCTAACAAGTTGATATACCGATGTCTTTCATGCATCTATAGTGGGCCGGTCCAGGAAGTGGCTTGGTGAACACATCCGCTGGCATCATTTCAGTTGGAATATAGATGACTGTTATTTTTCCATCTTTTAGGAGCTGGCGGACAAAGTGGTACCTGGTCGCAATATGCTTTGTTCGTGAATGACAGACTGCATTTTCGGCTATGTGCTTTGCGCCCTGGTTGTCTGTTCCAATACTTATCTTTGTTAGTGGTGGCAAATTCATCTCGATCATGAGGTTCTGAAGGTATGTTGCTTCTCTCGATGACTCGGACAGCGCAACATATTCTGCTTCAGTACTTGAAATTGCTACTGACTTTTGCTTCTGGGAACGCCAAGTAATGGCGGCTCCGCTCAATACGAAAACATATCCGGTGTATGATATTCTATCGGTCTCGTCATTTGCATGATCAGCGTCCGAATATCCTCGAAGACCCAAGGTGTCCTTGGTGTAAGTAAGCCCATGGGTTTCTGTTCCCCGTAAATAACGTAGAACACGCTTCGCAGCTGACCAGTGCACATCTTGATAGGTTTCGTTATACTGTGCCAAACGATTAACTGTGAACGCTATGTCTGGCCTGGTTCCAATCGCCAAATACATAAGCGATCCGATGAGTTGACGATAGGGTTTTTCGCTTTGACGCTGTTCAGTGTTGCCTTTTCCAGAAGGTAATTTTGACTTTACGTCGCTTGGTGTACTTATTGGTTTCGATTCGTCCATTTTGAACTTTTTTAATGTTTCCCTGATGTATGCTTGCTGCTTCAGTTTAATCTCGCCTTCACCTTGAATGATTTCAACGCCCAAACAAAATCGCGCCAGTCCGAGATCCTTCATTTCAAATGCCATAGCAAGTCCATCACGTATGTGTTTCAACGTCTTCTGACTTTTTGAGGCGTACAGAATGTCGTCGACGTACACTGCAACTATGGTGAATTCTTCTTCGCATGTGTTGAAATAAAAACATGTGTTGTTGGCAGCTGGTTTCAAGCCAAGTCCACGAAGTGTTTCGTCCAACTTCTTATGCCATTGTCGTCCAGCCTGCCGCAGGCCATACAAGGCTTTCCTCAATCGACAGACATAATCGCCATTCTTGAGTTTTTGCAGCATTTGTTTGGCCTTTTCGGCTACATCATGATCGTTTCGCTTCTCTCCTGCCAGCATTTGCAACGACTGCTGAAGATACTTTGGAGTTTCCATGAAGATCTCTTGTTCCAACTCACCATTTAGATACGCTGACACAACATCCATTTGATAAACTTTCAAATTTTCACGGACTGCTAGAGCCATCAGAAGCCGGATTGATTCGAGGCGGGCTACAGGAGCGAAGGTGTCATCAAAATCGATTCCTTTACGCTGCGTGAAACCTCGAGCAACGACACGAGCCTTCTTTCGTTCGAAAGTGCCATCTGCTTTCATTTTATTTCGTAGAACGATTTTGCTCGTTACAATACTTCTGTTCTTTGGACGCTCGACTAGATCCCACGTATTGTTTTTGATAAGCGCTCGAATCTCTTCCTTGATTGCTTCCAGCCATTGTTGTGCCTCTGCTCCAGACATCGCATCCTCAAGTGACAGCTCTCCAATGTTCGCCATCTCAACTTCATCTTCGTCAATGGCATCGGTGTAAACTTCATCTTCTGTTTCATCCTCAGAATCAGCTTCATCTTTTACTGGTGGTTCGACTTCTTTCTGCTTGACTAATTTTGAAACAGACCGCGTTCTATAGGCTTCACGAACGTTTTTCTGCTTAATCGGAAGCTCATATTCATCGTCCAAATCTATTGAGGTTGACTCCAGTTGAGATGTACGTTCATCAGTTGGGATGGTAATGGTAACATTCTTTTCTTGGATTTTCTGAACAGCCAAATCATGTTCTATAACCTTGACGTCTCTCGTAATGACCACCTTTTGTTTTTCAGGGATCCATACACGATAACCCTTGGATTCGTCGGAATAACCAACCAGGATGCCCTCGATTGAACGCGCTTCGAATTTATCCTTACCAGGATTTTTATCGAGGACAAAAGTCCTTGCGCCGAAAACTCTTAGATGCCTCAAGTCTGGCAATCTTTTGTTCCAAAATTCGAACGGTGTGCGCCCATTTAAACTGACTGTAGGGCATCTATTCCTCAAATAATTTGATGCTGCAATTGCTTCTGCCCAAAATTCGTTTCCAATACCAGATTGGATTAGCAGGCACCTAGCCATATCAGCAAGCGTTCGATTCTTCCGTTCGGCCACACCATTTTGCTGTGGCGTATGCGGAACTGTAAGTCGTCTTCTTATTCCATTCAATCGTAGGAATTCATCAAATTCATGATTGCAAAACTCTCCTCCGTTGTCCGACATCAAACATTTTATTTTTCGGCCAGTTTGTGTCTCAACTTGAGTCTTGTAATCTTTAAAAGCGCGATAAACATCATTCTTTTGTTTCAAAAATCTTATTTCGCACCAACGCACAGTGTGGGAATTCGCGAATTTAGCGGAATTTAATTCGAAAAATGACTAGTCTCGATTGATGCCAAAATCGGTTTTTCTTAAAGCTAAAAGATTGTAGAAAGTGATAACAAAAGCAATGTTGGGTGGGGATCATGTAAACAAAAAAAAAATTGCATTGAAGTTGCAGTTGACGATTTTTATTCTGTATATTTGCTGGAAGAGATTACTTTGCTCTTAATTTTTTTTTCGTGCGTTTGGTGTGTGTTTTAATAAAACTTTTATTTTTTTTATATTTTCTAAATATCAAGGTATAAGAATATAAGTAATTTTTTATTTCACAGGGTGTTTCACATTTTTGTTTTGGTGATTGAAGTTAAAAAAATGTGTTTTTTTTCGATGTTTGTACCTTTATTAGAGCAAAACTTTAGTTATTCCGCGTTATTGCGCCTCGAAACAATATTTACTGCAAAGCTTGATTTATTATCTATCAAGAATCACTAAAATTTGACACCCCAATTATGTTGTGATATATTTTTTTTCAATGTTTCTAAATGACTATCCAGGAAAAAAATGATGGCATACCGTAAAAATCGAATAACTTTTTGGGATTTGGTTAGAAGAAGAATGTTATAAATTAAAAAAAAACTTTTTTTATTTCACGGGGTGTTCCAAAAAAAATAATTTTGTGAATTTGATAGTTACAACAAAAATACAGGGTGTTCAAATTCAAAGTTAACAGTAAGAAAAAAAAGAACTAAGTTATTTAAAAAATTAAAAACGGAAACTATCAATTAATACAAAAAAAACTATTATATCGGATAAAGGGTGTTCCAATAATAGTAACACAAATAAATTAATTTAAAAATAAAAAAAAAAAGAATTTTTCATTTGAAGAACAAAAGTGCTTTTTATGCGTATTTTACATAAAATTTGATTTCATAGGCTACTTATTACATCAGATCCATATCTAGCAATCCTAAGGTGTATTCCTAAAAGAAAACGAAGTAACTGAGGTTGTTGAAATTTTGGATATTGCAAACTAATCTAAAACGTAAATAAAATGTGTTATATGTATATACATATGTATGTTGAATTGTTGAATGTAGTTAAAATTCTAGTAAAGGTAAAATTGTTCACAATAAAAACAAAACATATAAAAAACAGTTAAATAAAATAACAGAATTGATAAATAAAAATTGTCTATTCCAGTGAAACTGTATTTTTTCGACAGGAAGTTTTCGGTTCTTTTAATTGATTGTCTAGAAATAAAACTAATTTAAAACTTCCTTTGAAATAGAATTTCTTGTACGTTTTAATACCCTTTTTAAGAATGGAGTTTCTTTAGTTCATTAACAACGGCATTGACATATCGGTTTGCAAAAAAAAACTAGTCAATTCTGATAATAATTAACTTTTTTGTTTATTTTATTCATATTTGTAATAAAATTAAACTATACATCATTCCTCAAAAGATTTTTTTGTAAATTATGATTTTCAAAAAAAAAGTACTTTTTGGTGTAAACAACCTGTCACTTCAAAGCTCATTTTACAAAAACTTAAATAAAATATGACCAAAATGTGAGTTGCATTTGATTGTATAGACATTTTCAATGAACTAAATAGAAAAAAAACTACAAAAAAATTTAAAATGCAAGCGTTATTAATTTTATTCCGCTAAATTCGCGAATTCCCACACTGTGCAACGACTGCAATCGTCAATGAAAGTGACGAAGTACCTTGACTTTGCTAAGGAATCAACTCTAGAAGGTCCCCACACATCAGTGTGCACAAGATCCAAAACATTTGTGCTTCTATTTGACTTCTTAGGGAATGGCAACCTCGTCATTTTTCCGCTGAGACACACGCTGCAAGCGCCAAGCTTTTCGTTTTCGTTCAGGAAATATCCAGTCACTGTTTTCTTACGATGCATATTCAAGAGGTCTTGTTCGTTCAGATGACCGAGTCTGCGATGCCATAGCTCAAGTTTGGATTCACTAACATCCACCATATGCGCTTGCGTTGTACTTTCTTGGACATAGTACAGTTGTCCAACTCGGCTCGCAACTACTTTGACTTCACCGTCGTCTCCTCGGACGATTGCCTTCTCTTTATCAAAGGTGATGGTGTTGTCATGATCGGTTATCCTCGCAACAGATAATAGGTTAGTTCGTAGATTCTTAACTAATAGCGTATTTTCCAGTTTTACTGACCTCTCAGACATCCCGTCTGTAGTGACAATCCTTACAGCCCCTTTCGCATCGACTGTCGTACTAGAATCGTTTGCCAACATCAGCTTTGCTTGAGTCGCAAATGGTGTAGATGTAAACAGACTCGGATCGTTGCACATGTGGGACGTGCAACCGCTATCCAGACACCAACGTCTTTCGATTTTACTCCTCTGTATCCCCAAAGCTTGATCTTCCATCGCGTAGAAAGTGTCTTCTGCTTTCGCTGAAGTTTCGTATCGTGGAGGACATTTCGGTTTGTTGTTCTTCGTACACATGGATGCCTTGTGACCAATTTCATGACATTTGAAACATCTGAATTTGAAAGATGTGTCACGGTCGTTCGCGTTGCTTTGCTTTCGTTGCTGCGCTCCTCGTTCGAACTTCGATTTGCTGCGATTAGCACCTCGCCCGACATACAATGCTTCGGATCTGTCGTCTATCTTGCGTTGATTTGCTGCATCGTACTTCTCAAGGATTTTCTCACGCAGAACACTAGTCTTCGGGAGGTTATCGTGAGACTCCATAGCGCATTTGAACAGTTCGAAACTCGGTGGCAATCCATTCAATTAAAGAATTGACAACAACTCTTCGTGTATATCAACGTCCATACACTTAAGTTGCGACACTGCGTCGAAGAATTCCATCAAATTCTTTCGCAGATCGTCGCCTTCCTGGATTTTATATGTCGCCACACGTTTCAGCAATGTTGCCTTCTTCGTTGGTCCCGTGGAAGCAAATTCAGACTTTAATCGCTCCCAGACACTCTTTGCCGTGTCCAATCCTTTGACGAGACGTAATAGACTCGGATCTATGGCAATAATTAAGTCTGACTTTGCGTTCGCGTCGTCATCCAACCACTTTTCAAGGTCCTTTTTGGATTTTTCGTCGTTTTCATCGGGTTTCGGTGCTGCTCCATTCACATGCTTCCATGTTCCAGCTTTCACCATCACAGCCTCGATTTGCATGACCCACGTGTCATAGTTGTCGCTCACGAGCGGCCTGATGGAATTCATGCTGCTCGACATTTTATTTTATATTTTTATCTTTACTCTAATAATATAATACTGTTATAATTAACTGTTGGGACTGGGCCCATAACCTGAAGAATTAAATACGCAAATTGATGTTCTGTCAATGGCAGGGCATTGCCAGAGTGCTGGTTGATATTTTCTTTCTAACAGTACCTTCAAAGCAAAAATTTGCTGTCGGCTCTTAGACTTCTAATAAAATTATTTCAAAATATATGTATGTACATATATACATATATAAATGTACATACATATATGTAGCTATATAACAAATTAAAAACAATGGCGCAAAATTTTAAACATTTAAAACCCACTCTAAATCAATTTTAGAATGGGAGTCGACTCTAAATATTGAGTATAAAACGATAACCGACTTTGTGTTAATTTTAAAGGACATAAACTATACTTTAACGTAAAAGAGCTCGTCTTACTTTAACAGCAGCAAATAGCTAGTTTATCTTTTAAAAGTATACTTTATCCATATTGACAATGGTCATTTAATACCAAAGCAAATCGAAGAAAAAATGTTTACTGATGTTTTATTCGATTTTTTAAAGATGTTTTTTGTAAATAGACTGAATAACTGAATATTATAAATTCGAAATAATCGTACGAAAGTGCTCTACGATGAACAAATCTGAAAATACAAATGTATGTAGGTATGTAGGCGCGCCGCCGGCCGAGACGAGTATAGCTAAATGAATCTGCACCTTGCAACAACAAATTGAGTTTTTATGCTGTGAATTTGCGATTTATACTTTATTTTCATCTAAAATTATGTAAATAACTTATAAACAATCAAAATCTGTACCGAGGTAGTATATAAAATGTACTTTTTTTGGCGAAAAATTATTTGGTTTAAAGTTGTCTGTTCTTTTTTTCTTTTTTTTTTTGTGTTTTTGTAGTTGTGTGAGTTATGTATCTGTCAAATTAAGGGTTGTTCAACGCAAATTCGCTTAGGTTCTGTTGTAAAACCCACATCAGTTAGAAGAGTTGTTTAACGTGTTTAAAATTATGCAAAAGTTAGACGAAGTCTCCAAGCTAAACGACTGCGTTAAGTAGAGCCGGTTTTATTCCTTAAACGAGAACTGTTTAAAATTTTGCGCCAATAATTTTATCGATAAAATTGTGTTGACTTGGGGTAATTTTTTATATATTTCAGACCTGTTTTTCCATTTCATTCTTGGGCCCAAATTGCTCTATGAAAAATAATCTCATATTTTTAATCTAAAAAAATAAAAAAATAGCCCCCTAAAGTACAGTTTTTGTAAAAGCTTTTTTCAGTTGGCGTGGGTTTTTTTTGGCGGCCATGTTGTTTTGGTGACATCGGTCACATCTGTTGTCTATTATTCAATTACTACGTTCGTTCGTCCAACTTAAGCTAGGATTGACCCACGTTTTGTTGACAACCCTAAGATTTGTTAAAAAAGCCTGGGGTTTTGAGTTTTTAAAAAAATCACAAGGTGATTGGACAGCGCGTCCAAATGATATAACTTTATTATTTAAATGAGTGGTCGTTAGTGCGCCCATTTTATGACAGACGCGGTAGTCCTTCACCAGATCGGTAATTATTCAGCCAACATTCGTACGTCAAACAAACGCAAGATCGGCCGAGCACATCGGCAGAACCCAAGGCAGTCGATTCTTCGATGTGCACAAGAACTCGGCTTTTCGCAGTCTTCAACTTGGCGAATTTTGCGTCAGGAGTTGGGTTTATACCCGTGCAAGATCAAACTAACCAAGGAGCTCAAGGCTCATTACCATAGACCACACCGTTTATTCGCTGACTGGTCTTCGGAACGTTTAGAAGAGGACCCCAAATACTTGGCCGAAGAGGCGCATTTTTGGTTTAATGGATATTTTAAACGAGCAAAATTGACCTATAAGGGACGATAATAACCCAGGGAATTTGGGGCGGCGGCGTTATTGGTCTGTACTTTTTCGAAAACGATGTTGGTTAGGCGCTCTTCGTCAACGGCGAGAGTTACATAACGATGATAACCAAATTTTTGTGTCCAAATTGAACCATATGAACCTAGACGACATGTGGTTCCATGCAGGAAGGCGGCGCTACCTACTACACAGTGGGGCGCTACGATTGATATTCTGCATGAACGATTTGAGGGTAAAGTTATCTCTAGCAGATGTGACGGGAATTGGCCACCAAGGTCATGCGATTCGACTCCGCTAGACTTTTTCTTGAAGGGTTTCTTGAAGTTGCAGTCTATGCAAACGAACCTACCTCAATCGAAGGATGCTCTTAAGCTGAACATAACACAGGAAATCGTTCAAATTCAGCCGGGTCTGTGCGGAAGAGCCAATGAAAATTAGACCACTCGGATCTGTGCCACTGATGCGGGAATTTGAACGATGTTAAATTCAGTAAATAATGGCATACATGGATCATACTCGTATGTAGCCTAATCAGAACGACGAACGGTAAGTAGGCCTGCCTGGCGTGGAACCCTAAGCAGCATTTTTGCATAAATTAGAAAAATGAAAAATAACCCTAATATTTTGAATTATTTTGGGGATATTTTTTATTTATTTGGGGCGATGTTTCCATTTTCAAATTGGAGTTATTGGAGTAATTTTAATTATGAAAAAATCTCCTTTTTGGGGCCATTTTTAATTTCCGTTCTTGCAGCCTTTTTTAATTGGGGCTATATTTCGGCTGGTATTCACCGAGCGCTCATAACTTAAGAAGCTCATAAACCTATTCACCAAGCAATATTAGTGAAGATCTAAACCAAATTCTTTTAACTCTTTGAAAAAATTTCATTTAGAGAACAGATGTTTTCTGTCACATATTCTCAACAAGGTTCTTATGTCAAAATTTAGCTGATGTTTGGAGAAAAATATGTGAGATAAAATTTAGCGCGATCTGCGTACTAGGCTTATAGCTACATATTAAAATTTTTGTTTTCAAGTGTACAACACTTATCAGTCAAACATTTACGCACGAAAATAATTGAATAATTGTCGGGTAGATTTTTGACAGAATTTATTATTCTTTAAATTTGTGCAAACTATACTTTGTGGAAATGAAAATCGAACACGAGAAATACTTAGGGACAAACAATCTATAACGCCCAAAGCAAAGAATTTATTTTATTTTAATAAATTCACTTGAAATATTGAAAAAAAACTGTCTTTTTTACAGAACAGCTGTTTGATGGGAAACATTCTCCAAAATGATCTTATGTCAAAATTAAGCTAAGTTTGTAGCTAATGTTTGAAGACAAATATGTGAGGTAAAATTGAGCGCGATCTGCATACTAGGCTTCAGACATTTCACCATGGTAATTTGCAGCGTTGAACGATACGATTGGGTTCTGGAGCAATTGGAAATGGACAGGGTTTTCCGTTGGTAACACCCCGACTCCACAGGAGATAAATTCTCTCAGGATGCTCATCATGATATGAAATCTCCAATGAAGACGCGATATTTCCTCTTATGATGTGATGTCAGCGATCTATGTCAGCGGTTTTGTCTTGATATAGATGTCTGATATGAAATTTGACAGATGGTTTTTTTTCGTACTTTTGTCTCATTATTTCGTGTCTTCTCATTTGGTTGGTTCTTGTCAAGTACTCCGTCGGCAAATATTTTTTTTTTATTTTGTAAGTAAATACATTAACGTGTCATGTTATTCATTTGTTCGTGCGTTAAGTTATGTTTGGTGTTATTTATTTATACTTTAGGTAGATGCGCATACTTTTCTTTGCAAATATATATAATTTTTGTTAATTTTACGTTTTGCTAATTTCTGTTGTCCGCACAAAACACATCCCGTGCAGTAGGGATAGAAATGAAAAATCATGACATAATTTGCCCAGCGAAGCAATAAGAAAATGTAGAGATAGAGATATCAGACATTGAGTTGGAGAGACAGATATCTTGTGGAGTCGGGGTGTAAGTATTACTTGGTGAATGGAATAGGATATTTTGTTTCGCATTTCACGTTCCACATTGCTGGAATAAACTTGTTACTTAATGTTTTTTTTTAGTTTCTTTTAAATCCACTGTTAAAATCTGTAACTGAAAGCAATTTTTCAATAGCTCCTCTAACAAATTTTCAAAAAAAAAACTAACATGCCAGTGGTTTCTTTCAGTGATGCGTTTTAGTGAAAGCTATAACTGGCGCCTACCTAAAAATACATAAGAAAATAAAATGCACGACTGGATCGCACCACTGATCTCTATAATTCACTGGATAGCGCATTCCCTACATTGTATAACAGATTTTTTGACTCCAATTGAAGATGACAGATGGTGGGCAGCTTCATAATTTGACGTCTTCTTTTCACAAAAAACAAATATTTTGACATTACAAAGAGGAAAACAAATATGACTGCACTTGTTTATGCTTGAAACAGATTGACACAGCAACTTCAACAGCAACTTTAAGTCTAGACGCGCGCATTCAATTTTTAGTTTCGCAACTGCTTGGTTCTAGCAACTAAAATGTTTGTGTTTTTACACAAATTAAACGATTGCCTTAAATGAGTTCGCTATTTTGTGTAATATATAATTATATGCACCTGCGCGGATATTCAACCAAATAGTTCATCTGTTTTCTATAAGCAACCTAACAGTTGTGCAACTAAAAACTGATTTTATTCGTATAATTGTTAACTATCGATTTACATATTCATTTTTCAAATCCGCAATGACAGGACTTTCAGTGTCACCGGCTTCTAGCCTATTTGGTTAGCAAAATGAGGGAATTCCCCAACCGTCACTAGCTCAACCGCGTTTTCAAAATACTTCGACAAAAAATGAAGCAACCAATGGATGCGTTCTAAAAATCGACATCTTTTTGTTGTGAATGTGTTGAAATTTTAATGATTAGTTTGAATTTATGTATGGTCTTTAGTTGTGCCCCACTTTGATTGATTTTATGTAATTAAAAAAATTATAATTTTTAAGTACCTAGGTACAAAATTTTGTGAAAGATGTTAGGTTATTTCTGAGCTCGTGGCCTCTTGGGCCGAGGCGATCTTGGGTCGGGGGCCCGTCGCACAGTGGGTCCTCTCCATACACATCAGTGCTCAAAATACAATTTTTAATTTTTGCCTTAAAAAAAAAATAAAAATGCATAATTAATATACATATTATAGCACATGTCATTTGTAAGTTTTATCTTCCCTCTCTGTCTAATGGCCAAGTTACGGTACATTCAAGTTGACTCTTTGTCATTAGTTTTTATTAGACATGCGCAAGTTTTAATTTTGTGTAGTTTTATTTTATTTTTAAAAGTTAACTCCGTTAAACAAAAAAAAATTAAAAATATGTTGTTTGTTCAAGAAGGCATGTAGATTGCAAATACATTTTTATTTTCGATTGAAAGGTGTTACTTAGTGTATAAAATACATAAATGGATGACGGGTTTACTCACGGGCAATGAAATTTTTAAAATGATTTTTTTTTAACTGGCGCAGAGAACTTTTAAAACTAAGTATACAGCATGAAAGAAGAAATATTTGTTATTAAAAATCCGAAGACAAAAGTAAAAGTTAGGTGCGCCAGTTTGAAATATCACTATTTGAGTTCGCGGTTGAATAAATAGATAATACAAAGGCCGACAAAAAATTTTGGTAGTGGATGTTTAGCTAAAATATGAGTATGTGCGTTTATTGGTAGGTTTTTCATGATATCAAATCCGAAAACTCCGGCAGGTTTTTTTCTCAGCCTTGGGTAGGGGGTAGTGGTGAAGTTCAAAACTATCTATTTTTCCTATCTATGTTCCAGGAATGTAACCACTTATATAAATATAAAATTTAAATATGCAATTTGATGCTCTGTAATTAAACCTAAGCTAACATACCTGAATATTGACCATCCGACTGATAGAACTTAAAATATAAGCTTTTTAGTGAGTTATATCGATTTTTTTGTTAATTTTTTGCTTAATATGAGATCGGTTTTCAGATACATGCGGAAGAATTTAGGTGTTTTTTCCCAGAAACAGCTCGACTTTAGGTAAGGCTCTGTCCTTGGTATCCCATGACCACAAGTCTGCACCAAATTCTTATCAATGAAAGTGAAATAATGACTCATGCCCTACTTCCAATTAGCCAGTTATCCGAAGAAGACCAGGAGGTGCGAAATAGAGATTTTCATATATCGGCAACAATTCAGCGGGAAGACATCACAAAAAAAGGAAGGATAACATGTGAGATGTTATAAATATGTTGTTTATCTCTGCCAATCCCTTGATAACATCGCGCACAACGACAGTCATTCACCGAAAAATGTTTTATCCTGAAGTCATAAATATGTTACTCGAAGAACAATTGTTTTCTTAAAATAAATCAATCAATAACCTTGAAAATGTTTACTCTGGTCAGAACTATATTCATTATTAATAATATTTTCATTTTCAACAGCAGTTAGTATCTTTTTATAACAGTTCTTAGCATTTGAAACAAGATTTTGAATTTTGAGCACTGCTTAGTATGAAGGGGACCCACTGTGCGTCGCCCGTGGCATTTTGCCAGCCCTGCCACCCTATAGTTACGCCACTGGTAGTAATTTAGTCTTAGAGCTAAAAAAATTTCAATTTTCCCTCTAGGGAATCACCGAAGACCCTTAAGTATCGAGTTTGAAGAAAATAGGTCCAGTGGCTTAGGCTGTAGATAGAGGTACAGACATAAAGACATACAGACAGACAGACGGAATCGTCAGACCCACTATATTCGTCTTCGCTATCATCGTAATGTCAACTTTGATCAAAATATCGTGTTCGATTTTTTTCCCAAATGCAGAACTTGCCCTACAGTACCTACCAGTATATCGCAAGTAAAAAAGGTGGATCCTGTTCAAGTATAATTTTACGAGAGTTGAGTTCATAATGAAATAAGTTTCGATTTAACAATATACCAATTTTCAACGAACGATTTTCATTGCTTACGTGCTTAATATAATTTAAATTTTGAACGATATAAGATTGAAAAATAAGTGAAAACCTTACGAACACATCCATTTAAAAATCTTAGGCTAGCCGCGCACTAGCAACTTTTAGTTGCGAAACTGCTTGGTTCGAGCAACTAAAAAGTTTGTGTTTTGACACAAACTTAACAATTGCCTAAAATAAGTTCGCCATTTTATTGAACATATAATTATCTGCAAATTTACGGACATTCAACCAAACAGTTCATCTGTTTTCTATAAGTAACCAAACAGTTTCGCAACTAAAAGTTGCTAGTGCGCGGCTAGCCTTATACTACGTTTTTCCCAAAAGTTTAACCAGAGATTTAAGGCAAAATATTTATACTACGTTTTCACCAATAGATAGTCCTGGATTTAAATCTTAAATCTTCTTTAAGGGCGGTATTCACCGAAGGCTCGTAAATGGCTCTTAAGTTTAAGGTCGGTATTCACCGAGCGCTCATAACTTAAGAAGCTCATAAACGTATTCACCAAGCAATATTAGTGAAGATCTACGAGCGCTCTTAAAAGTTAGGAGTGGTCCCGACCACTCCTAACTTACGAGCGCTCTCTTCGAAAATTTGTTCGCTTGTGCGTGTGCCACGCACGCATTTGACTCGAATCCATGTGAGCAATGCCAAGTAGAAGAGTATCCATTTGCTGTCAAGACCAACATTACACAACATTTCACAGTTTGGGTATGCCTGAACAAGAGAGAGTGGCTCTCATTTTCGAACTTCGAAAAACACTTGCGAGTGGTTGGTGAATACCGCACAGAAATTTCAAGTTAAGAGCCTCGTAAAGTTAAGAGCCGTTTAGGAGCGCTCGGTGAATACGAACCTAAGAGGCTCATAAATTGGAAATTATTTGTGCTATTCACCAACCTCTCATAAGTGTTTTTCGAAGTTCGAAAATGAGAGCCTCTCTCTCTCTCCCAGGAATGTTCAAACTGTGAATTCAAACAAGATTGACAGCCGAGAGCCCGAGAAGTCAAATGTGAGATATAAAGCTGCTTTTAGACTTTCGGTGTTGTGCTCTGTGTACGTTTTTCATTGTTGGTCGTACGCAGAACAACGAGAATCTAATAAAGTCAGGCCCATGCTGGGCTCTACAAATTGATCGGCGACCTGGGAAAAGTGTCGATCGTCGAGAAGCTTGCCATCGACAAAATTCGCGGAGAAGAGCCGCCAATCACAAGGGCAATGAAGCGGAATGAAAAATTGCAGGTAGTTTTGAGGAGGAAACCACAGAAATGCAAAGTGGAATTCTTGTCTTGAATTGCCCAAAAAAATGGAAAAGAGATAGTTTCATATATTTTAATAGGCACGGTGATGTAGTAACAGTTTTCTTGGGCAACATACATTTTGGTGGCACTCCCTAGACCACGAATATACAATTTTTAATCCTCTAAGATGCCTAGTTTAGCCAGAAATCACGATAGAAGATGCCAACTTTGAGGGGTCTACGAAGCTGCGTTTAGCCGCAAATCGCGTTTAAAGATAAAAATTTGTTTTTCGTTTCATGCGATACGTGGATTGAAAGGTGGCTCTCTCTAGACCACGAATATATAATTTTTAATCCTCTAAGATGCCTAGTTTAGCCAGAAATCACGTAAGAAGATGTCAACTTTGAGGGGTCTACGAAGCTCCGTTTAGCCGCAAATCGCGTTTAAAGATAAAAATTTGTTTTTCGTTTCATGCGATACGTGGACTGAAAGGTGGCTCTACCTAGACCACGAATATGCAATTTTTAGTCCTCTAAGATGCCTATGTTAGCTAGAAATCACTTTAGAAGATGTCAACTTTGGGAGGTCTACGAAGCTCCGTTTAGCCGCAAATCGCCTGTAGCAACAGTTTTCTTGGGCAACTACAGTACCTTAGAAGCACCAATCGAATGACATCTGTTGCAGAGGCCAAGCACTATTATGACGATGAACACCATCATTGCCACCTGAGTAGCGTAGGTTGAAACCGAAAAGAGCCTGCGCGCATAAGCCAACCTTTTGGTATACAGAGCATGTGATCATCACCACCTGATGAACGGTGGCTGTGACCGAAAAATACGAATTGCTTCGCATGGAATTTAGGATCGCAGCACAGAGCAAGATCTTCAACAACAGAACACTACCGGACCCAGAGCAAGGCATCACTTAAAAAAAAATAAAATAAATTATAAATCTTTGAGCGTAATCCTTTTTCTTCATTAAAAATTCTGAGCTTTCCGAACATTCCGCAATAAAAAAATAATACAAATTAAATTCAGAAATCAAATTCCGACAGTGACAATTTAAAAAAAGTCAGTTTGCTTCGAATGTTTTCGAACAAGTTTTCGAAGAGAGCACTCGTAACTTATGAGTGATCAGGAGCACTCATAACTTTTACGAGCGCTCATAAATATTCAATATTATTGCTTGGTGAATGGATTTGTGAGCCTCTTAAGTTATGAGCGTTCGGTGAATACCGCCCTAAATCTCGAAGATTTACCATACAAATTTATTTTGTAAATCTAGCAGATTAGAAATTAATCTAGCTAAATCTTCATTGGATCAATTGTTCTATAGTTCGAACTGACCTACATACATATATCTATGTATATTGTGCTGAAATATCACGATGATATTTCGTTGTTTGGCACATATGAAACTTTCTTTGTCTCTCTTCCACTTTATAAGAAATATTGAAACACCATTAGAATGTTCATAGGTGTTGTAAAAGTTAAACTTCCTTAAAATCTTTTAGTGCGGTGGAAGCACCATATAAATATCTTGCCTTAAATCTCGGATTATCTTTCGGTAGTATTATGTGGTTTTTCCACCGCAAAAAAGATTAATAAGAAGATTAACTTTGACAGCACCTATCAATATTATGATAATGGTGTTTCATTTTTTCTTGTAATAAAGTGAAAGCGAGAGAAAGAAAGTTTCATTTGTGCCAAACGATTAAAAATCATCGAAATAATTTAGCACGATATGGACGTAGGTCAGTTTGAACTATAAGACATTGGTCCAATGAAGATTTAAAGAGTTTAATTCCTAATCGACTAGATTTATAATATAAATAAATTTTTATGTTAAAACTTCGAGATTAAAAGAAGATTTATGGTGAATCCACTGTATTAAGAGACCATATAATGTTAAATAAACTCGCGCTCATTGGGGTTTCGACTAAATTTATTCGGGTGTATGAACAGCTCTTGTTTAATATGTCTGCAGTGGTATGCAGCGGCAAAAATCAATCAGGGGCCTATTGCACCAACTACAAATTACAAGTACAAATTTGTGATTAAAAAAAATTACATATGAAAAAACTCGATTTCTTACAAATTTGTTAAAAAAATGCTTGTAATCACAATTTTGTAAGATGGTGCAATAGGCCCCAGGTCAATTTAGATCAGAAACAGGTGTCCCACAAGGGTGTGTTTTAAGCCCTTTAATGTTTGCTTTGTTCATAAACGACATTGATAACCATTTACCAGGGGGAGTTTTTTTCGGGGATATATTTGTAAAACTGCTGTTATACGGAGATGATCTCGTAATTTTTGCTGATAACCCGACGACACTTCAGCACCAAATTAATAACCTTAAAACTTTTTGTGATCTTTGGTGCTAATATGAATCTAAGGAATTGGACACTAGATGGCGTTAGCATAGAAGTTGTGAATGAGGATATAAGGTCTCATATAAAAGAAAAATTGGCTGTGGCCAAATCAGCAATTAATACGATATGGGCGCAATTTTTTACAAAGTCTCTTGTTGATCCGACATCAAAATTCAAAGTGTTCGACGCTACAATAAACAGCTGTTTCTGCTATGGTAATGAAGTGTATGGATACCAATGGATAGATGAAATTGAATTAATTCAAAGATATTTCTTTATAGCTGGAGAGCTAGTGAACCCTGGGAGTAACGGTCTCCCTGTAAGGTTAGAAATTTGTATACTTACGATTTATGACATGCTAAGAGCAATAGCCATGACCTGGCAGGCGTCAGCCCTGCACGTCATCAGCCCCTTTATTTTTTGGACTGTTCAGTAAATTGAGTTTCAAAACTTGTTTCTGTAAATTTGAAAATTTAATGGGATAAAGTTTGTTTATTGTACATCTTAAAAAAAAATTGACAGGCGATTACAATAAGCAGAAGTATATGACAGGTCAATTAGAAAACGTACAGTTGATGAGGTAAAATAAACTTTATCCTGTATACTTAAAATTTTTATATGTTTTCAAGTTAACGTCTCAGAGTAAATATATACAATGCCAGGCGGTTTTGAACAGCATAAGACCTTGACAGGCGAGGGGACAGCTGCTAAGGGCGTGCAAATAAGAAATGTTACATGAACGCATACAGTAAATGCAATGTATTTTATTGGGTTTTATGCAATCTACATTATTTTTAACATTCATTTTCTTCAGCATCATCCGAAATTTCGCTATCACTGTTTTCATCATCATCTGATTCTTCAACAATGTTTTCCTCATCTGCAAATAGTAAAAAAAAATATTTTAATGAATCAATAAGGTTGTTAAGAATTAAATATTAAGCTCAATTACATAGGACTGCGTATTAAATGTTACGGAATAAAATAGTTGTATGTTACCTGAAATGCATTCCTCAGTTTCAGTCGATTGTGCTGTGGCAGTATCAGCAGGTCCTTGTAAAAGTATGTCGTATATAGAAGATGGAACCGTATTCCCCTCAAACCAATTAAATTCGTAACGACTATCAATTAAGTTCCAACCGTTATTTTCAGGTGTAAGAATTGTTGGTTCTTTTAAATTACAATTTCGCCATATATTTGTAATGTAGGCAGTTCTCAATAATTGTTGATGTAGTTCACGTTGGCAGGGTGGTAAATTCGATGAATCATAGCTTACTACTTTTTTCATAAACACTTTCGGATTATTTGTGTTGTACGTAGCAAGGAACTTTTCATAACGTGCATTGTTTAACTTTGAACATTTCAAACCATACATTTGGCATACAAATTTCTCTAGTATCGGGAAAATTTTTTCTTTCTTCTGTACTATTTCTGTGTTTCCTAATTCTTTGAATGCCTTCTGATATACACTCGATTTCTGCAATATTTGGAATGGTTTTTTTTAACCTCTTCTTGAAAAAGATGCATTGAAATCGCAACCGGTTAATGCATGAAATCCCGGTAAGCTTTGGCATATAGAAGGTCCCAATTTTGTATATAGTTCAGAAATATTTATCCATTTTTTACAATTATTAGTGCCATATTCCATATAGATTTTTAAATTATTATTGTGGAGATGGTCCATGTTTCCGAGCAGTAATATTAAAATGTCTGTGTCACATGTTTTTATTAATACGTCGGATACATCTTCATCCATTTGGCATGTATGGTATATTTTTTTTGTATCAGCCTCTTCATGATGTTGGCACGATAAATCATCATTTATATCGACAATCACAGAGTTATTGTGGACACTATAAGTATGGCATTGTTTGTAATTTAAGTTCACTATGGTATTCCCGATAAACTCTATCATTTCATTTGTGCTCCAATGTGTAATTAAAAAATCTACGAAAGCTTCTTTAAATTGTATGTTACGAAGTTCTTTCATAAAATCAACTGGTCGAATTTGTTCTGGTCCGGTAATGAAATAATTTATGTTTCTTACTTCTTGTCGTTTGGCTCGTTCATAATCTTTAATTGACGGCGAAAAGTATTGGTCAAAAATGATATCTACTCGTGAGGCATGTGTAGCTGTTAGTAGCGACATAATTTTTTTGGAAATACCACCAAATGTTTTAGGGATATTTTTGAATGTATTCAGTAAAAAGAATCCATCAAAAATGACAACATCAAAATGTCTTGGTACCTCTTCACTGTTGACGTTTGCCTTTAAAATTTCAACCATTGCTGATTTCTGAGTTTTATGTATTGTACCATCTTCATGACACAATGACAATGGAACAGTTGTAATGGGGTATGATAACGTCTTTTCCAAATTGATGTTATGTTGTATTGACAGAGCTAACAGGCGACCAAAGAAATCACGTTGCACACGGATTTCATGAACCTTATCACCGACTTTGATTTTTTTCTTTTTTTTTTTTCAGAGGCAAAATTCATAATTTTCACTTGTGAAATTCTTTCTTTAAATCTTTTTCCATTCTGTGAACATTCAGTTATAAAATTCTCTTTCAATCTTTCTCCTGATTCTATAAAATTCAATAAGTAATCCTGTACTGCGATCGAAGCTACTGTACCATTACCGATGTTATACAGACAATCTTTGTTTAGATTCAACATAAATGGATTTAGAAATTTCTCAAATGTATTTATGAACTTCCACAAATTTTAATATTAAGTACAACAATACACAATATCACTGCACAATTGATAATAATATAAAGTTCGATTTTTTAAAAATTAGAAATCACTCAACATAAGAAATGTTATAGCTCAAAGCATCTTCACAAGTAAAAATCAGTGGCACAACTGACGAAATTTTTCTCTGTACATTGTTGCTCGAGAGCAGGAATACGTCCCTTCGTATTAGATAAACGGTCTCACTCGCACTATAGGCATTCACGCAACACCTCTCACTCGCACGCCCTTAGCAGCTGTCCCCTCGCCTGTCAAGGTCTTATGCTGTTCAAAACCGCCTGGCATTGTATATATTTACTCTGAGACGTTTACTTGAAAACATATAAAAATTTTAAGTATACAGGATAAAGTTTATTTTACCTCATCAACTGTACGTTTTCTAATTGACCTGTCATATACTTCTGCTTATTGTAATCGCCTGTCAATTTTTTTTTAAGATGTACAATAAACAAACTTTATCCCATTAAATTTTCAAATTTACAGAAACAAGTTTTGAAACTCAATTTACTGAACAGTCCAAAAAATAAAGGGGCTGATGACGTGCAGGGCTGACGCCTGCCAGGTCATGGCTATTGCTCTTAGCATGTCATAAATCGTAAGTATACAAATTTCTAACCTTACAGGGAGACCGTTACTCCCAGGGTTCACTAGCTCTTGGACTATTAAAAGAATATTTAAATTACCTTTGAATACTCCAAGTTACGCTATTTATGTTGAGTCCGGTTTACCCCTTATTTACGTAAGAAATTGCAAATGCAGATTTCATGGTTAAACTAATAAAAAGATCCGATAACAATTTGCACAAAAGAATATTGCAAGTTTCCCATCATTGCAGCCATACTCCGTTTAAAAACTGGCAGGAACTTGCTTTGGCACATTGTGTTCCATTGAACCTGAGTACTAGCAATGTAGCAGAATGGCAAAGAATTTTTTATGATTGCATTGCAGTAGTAGATGAACAAATGTATCAGTTGAATCTTAATAGGGCTATATATCGAAACCTAAATCTGAATTTGTTTGAGAACAGTTATTTTAGGAGGGATCTCTCTGTCTTAGATATGAGATTATCTTTAAGGCAAGAACGGAAGTTCTTGGGCAAAATAATATATGTAATAATTGCTTTTTCAACGGTTGAATTTTCGGAAATTTATAAAGGATACATACAGTACACAACAACGCTTCCAAATTTTTGATTGTTTTCTATTCTTCTCAACGATCAATTATTATGAAGCAGCGAAAATATGGCCAATATTTTTATTCAAGATCAGCTCCCACATTTGACATATCTTTTTAAATGTTATGTGAAAATTCAAAACTGTGGATTGTGAGGCTCCGAAAATTCAAGGGCAACACACCAACATCATTTACACTCATTCAGATATACTGTTTGGTGCGGTGTTATCGCCGGAAAAGTTATCGGTCCATATTTCTCGAGAATGAAGATGGGACTTCTTACAGAACAATGATTGACAGCTTCTTGCAGACAATAGCGAAGCAGCATTCTTATTTGTAATTCTAACAAGTTGGAACGATTATATTCAAACTATGTATCTGCTGCCTGAAATATTTGGTGAACATTTGATTTTATTCTATGCATTCAAACAACAAGTTGTAAAAATTTGAGCAATTTTGTAAGAGTTTTCAAGTTACTCAAGATCAAGTGTTGGGTAAAATTGTGGTTAAGAAACTACAGAAACCAATTTGGCGAGAAAAATCATGTAAGTGAAATACGTGAAATGATGAAGGCTGATTGCAAAGGATCTGTTTTCGAGAACAACTATGAACACTGAGGTTACTTTGAAATGTGATACAAAAATTTGTTTATGTGAAGGAAGTAAGCCGAAATCTGAATTTCTATGAGAAAAGAAAAAGGTTTAGAATTTTCTGAGGTTTAGACTTTAAGTTCAGAAGCCAAAATTTCGAAACTGATTTCCTGATTCTTGACTCACCCGAGCTGGTCATTATGCCAAATTAATAATTTTGTATTGTCGTGATTTTCTTGGCACCTTATTTTCCGAAGTTGTCTCCGTTCATCTAAATAACATACACAGTTTTTCAAATTATGTTACTTGGGTGTGTTCAGATGATATAGAGACTTCAAATGAAGTCACGTTTCAAGCCTCTCATTGGCCAGCTGTCAAAAACGTGCCTTCTAATTAAAACAAATTTATTGGAAAGCTGACTGGAAAGTAAGTCAAGAAAAATCGAATCCGTACAGTACCGAGAATTGACTGTTCTTAGATAACTCCATAACCATATAGCATTATATATGTTGTTGTATTTACGCTTGGCTTTGATCTCGTTTTTTTCATCCAATTTTTCATTCAGACCTTCGGGAAAATGCACCAAAGTTCCAAGATGAAGAAAATTATAAATTCATAGCTTTTAATTGAGTTATTAGGTAGATGAAAGGTAAAAAGGCACGCAAACAATAAGACAGTGTAAAAAGCTGTGTTTATTATTTAGGTGAAGCATTCCGAAAAATTAATATAGAGCAGGAAACATGTCTCAAAAGAAATTTTCAAAATACTTGAAATAATCAAAAGAATTAGTGATATATCGTTTAGAGTTATTGCCTAAAAGATAGTTACTAGAAAGGTTTTGTGGTGAGATTGAATGATTTTATAAATAACAACGCACTTGAAAAATATCGTTACTAAGAAAAATAATCAAATACAAACAAAACTAGCAAGTTATTGAAATTCACCTTATCGAGCCCTCGGAACGCCACTCCTAAACATTCGCCTTCCTTGTAGTACGTCAAAGTACCTTCGATCCCATCAAACAGGATACCAATCACAGTCGCTTGATTCTCCCGAAATCGACTTGTATACAACAAAGCAACACCTTTGTGCCACAGCACACCTTTGTGTGACAGACCCCAGCCATGCTCGTTCTCACCCAACATATTGCGAAATGAATTCGCATGTAATCGGGCATTTTTAGTTCCAATACCGAACATAATGCTCGTACCAAAGACCCGCTGTGTAACATGCAATTCCCAATAGAAACGGCCATTATTTAATGGACGTTTGCCTTGAACACCCGCCGTTCCTTTGCTCCAATTAGGATGAAAATGCACAGTTCTGTTATTGGGTCCACTCAAAACGACTTCTTTGGAGCGATGTCGTTTCGACCAAGTCCAATTATCATCACAACCATGCTTCAGTGGGTAACTGTCGTCCTTGAATGAGGCAGAGGAATCTTTTAGGTTACAATAGGAAGAGCTTTCCACAGTATTGTTTCTTGTGGTGAATTGTGCGGCTGTTCTTGTAGTCGCTGTTGTTGAAGTTGGAGTTGATGGAGCTGGTGTTGACTCTGGTGTCTCATATTCATCACTTGACATTGTGCAATGGGTTTTGTTTTGCTGCTAACCTGCGTCAGAGCATTTAGCAAGTTTTGAAGTACTCTAGCCAATACTTGCTTCAGGTTGGTTTTGGAGTGTGGTGAATTTTACGTGTAAAAGTCTTTGAATATATGGTTCAATAAAATCTCGAGGTGAAGTTAGTAGAAACCTCCAAATTTTTCGTAGCGACGACGTCGTCTTTTGGTGGAAACTATTTCTAAACCGTTATCTTCAGTGGAACATCCATTGTGCGACTGGTTGTTGTTGTTGTTTTTGTTTACCACTCTTTCGCCCCAAATGACGGTTCCGTTTCGTGTTCCCCAAGATGTACGATTGCGACGAGAATGCGATGTTGATGCATTTCGGCTTCCACCGTGGCTGCAACTCAAGCAAGTACAAATCTTGTCTGGGTCCTTACGATCAAGATAACTTGCCAGAGTTTCACAGGTAGACGGCGACGTAGATGATATTGAACTTCCTTCAAAACTACGCACTTGTTCTTCACTTCCTTCACTACCTTGTAGCCCAACAGAGGCGCCACCAATAGCAGTAGAAGCAGTACTTCCTCCTTTGGCCAAAAATCGATTTTTCAAGTGTCTAAGTGTAGGTTGATTTGGATTATGGTGTCGACAGTACCCCAATGGGCTATTCGAACAAAAGCTGCATCCAGGAACGGGATGTTTGGGCTTAAGGGCGAACAGCTGCAGTCTTCGCTGTTCTTTGTCAATAAGAAGTCTAGCGTGTTTAGGATTTAGCCATTTATCATGGACTTTAAGGACGATATTTTGTAGGTATAAACAGAGTGATTGGAAAAATAGCAACACAACGATAATCATATAGACCGGCGGACGGGGGGGTAGGTTCACTTCGAAATTAAAACACACTGTGAGTACGAAAGGGGTGAGACATTGAAGATGAAAGAAATTATTCGAAATGAAAACAAAAAACTTTACTCTGGAACGGAACTTATTTACAAATCGACAAATTTAGTTTTAAATTTTTCTAAGAGGAAAAGATTAAATAAAATTTTTTTGTATCTACACTAGATATCTTAGCGACTTGATATTAAATTGTGAACGCGCTGAAGGACTCTCACTGGGTGACTGCAAGGAGTAGTTTGTTCGTTCGTGTACTTATTACCTCGGTATCTATATTTTTCGACCGACAAGTGCGCAGGTCTTTATAATCACATTCTTTAAAATATTCTCAATTTCCTCCCTGCGATTGGGATGTTAAAATCAATATTCGTCCACCCCCTTAAATGTCTGTCAATTCCACCCAAGTTATTCTTAAAGCCCAGCAGGAAATTCCAGCCGTTTGTATAAGAGAGCTGGTTGATTTGTTTTTGTGGTGCAACCAACCTCCGCTCCGTTTTGCCGACTTAAGGTTTGTGTGTTAAACAACTGTTGTTTTGTTATCAGTCCGCTTTTGGGGATGAGGTGGAAATTTATTTTATTGCAGCGCAGGCGTCAGTGTTCTTGCGATTCGAAGTTCCATCAGCAGGGGGTTGGTAAACAGTTTTTGTTGATTTTGTTTTTTCCAGGTATACATACGCATAGTGGGTAGATATTTAATTGATAGAAGGCTGATGGTTTGTCAGAAAGGGGGTTGAGGGTATATAATTTGTGATGATAAGCAAAGCAAAACAAAGTAGGTATGTACGTAGGGGGTTAAAAGTGCATTAGAGTAGCTATGTAGGTATGTTCTCATTTTACTAGATCAATGACTTCATTGTGAAGTTTGTGAGCTTGAACTCCTTTGTTTTTTTGAGCTGACTCAAAAAAGGGGTGGGTAAACATAAAGCGGGTTTTGTTTTGATTCTAATTTTTTTTTTAATGAATGGGGTTGTTTACGAAACTTTGATGTTTCTCCTTCTACAGACATGCATTTGCATATAATGTACATAAATGTATGGTTTTGTGTCATGAAATATGGCACACTTAGTTTTCAGATCAAAAGATTAAGAAGGATAAAGAGAGTTTTTGCGCAGTAAGAAACAAATATTACAAATTTTTCTTAGATACATATGTATGTATGCCTTAATCAACATTTACAGTTCTAAGCCATTTGAGCTATAAAAGCAAGTAGGTACGTGCGACTCAGCCGAACACTTTATTTTAATGGGTTTTGAATTAATTCCACTACCTAATAGATAAAATAGTGGGGGTGGTCATGGACACGGTCGATTCAGGTAGATGAAGCAAGCTACATAGGTAAATACCTCGCTGATGATTATGTAGGTAATTATGTATGTATGTATGTGTATGTTTGTTGGAAAATGATGAATTAATTTTATAAAATATAAAAGAAATGATTTTTTAAGTGATTTCGAGGTCGTTTTCCAAAAACAATTAGTATAAGTAGGTAATTTAATATTTAACAATTTTATATTTTGATATTGGTTGAGAGTTGTAAGTCATTTGGTTTAAGCTCTCTTCGAGTCGATTTGGCCTCCTCTTCATTTTTAAATTTCAATACTTAATTAAAAATAAAATGCACGACTGGGTCGCACGAACTTGCTCATATGTAATAGACTAGGAATTTCAAAAACGGATGTTATTAAAGAAAATTGTTCATAAGGATAAAATGAATTTTTTTAAATTCTTTTAGAAGTAAGAGATTAAAACAAAATGCTATGCAAATATGAATTTATGCAAGAACAAAAATTATAAGTCGTTGTAGTGGTTCCCTAAAAAAATACGCTTTTACGAGCATGTAAAAAATTTTCAAAACATTTTTAAGAAAAAATTTTGGTACGCCAACCTTAAGTTTTTATTATTGTACGAATAAGAGTCTAATTTCCAAAAAAAAAATACCAAGCCGTTCTTGAAATATCGAATTTATCAAAAAAAAAAATATTTTTTTTTAAGTTTTGAAATGCAATGTTTTTTAAACTTTTTAGGAGCTTCTTTATAAAAAAAAATTTCATTAAAATCCGTTATGCTGATAATGAGAAATTCAAAATTCGAAAAAATCTTTCTATGGTAGGTACAGTCAGTAATATCTAGATTTCAATTTTTTTTATTAAATTATAGATCGTAAAAATTTATCGAAAGAAAAAAATTTTAGTAAAATTCTCGCAATCGTTTTCGAGAAAAATACGATTTTCGAAAACCATTTTTTAAAATTTGTATGGAAGGTACCGTTAGTTTCAGACAAAACAAATTTTTTTTTCTCAAATCTTGTAGGTTATGTTAAGAAACTTTTTTTGTCAAGTTTGAACAAAAATCGATATTGAGGTTTTCGAAATATTGAGTTTCCAAAAAAAAATTTTTAAAATCCAAAAAATTAAAAATTGAAAATTTGAATATGTAATAATGTTTAAACTTTGGAGGAGTTTTAGCATACAAAAATAATTTAAATCAGCTGTAAGGGTTCGGACTTAGGTTTTAAATTTTCGAAGTAAATACGGAAAAAAACTGAAGTAGATTCAAAATTTTCGAAGTAGTTTTAGGAAATTAAAAAAAAAAAAAATTTTTCGAAACAAAATTCTTAACAAAAATTAATTCAGAATTAATTGATTATTTTTCATTAATAAATAAATAATTAATTGCGTACAAATAACTATATGGTACAAGAAATTCAGACATAAAATAAAATAAATATAACTATAAAACAAAATTAAGACTTCAATAGAAGCAATTTAAAAATTAAATAGACATATAACAGTAAATAAATACTTCTTACTTAAATTAAACATGACATTTAAAAGTAAATTCAGACTTCAGACTTGTAATATAGTATAGTAATTAAATATATCTATTTTAAAGTCAATTTTGCATCAACGAACTTGTATTTTTGTATGAATTTTATCAATTCAAAAGGTGGCCCATAAATATATCTTTACGTTTTTCTGTAAGTGTGATCTTGAAAACATTAAATTTTCCACGGTGGTTACGTTTAAACGATTCCTAATCAAAGAGTCTGATGATCGGCTTGGCCAAATAAGAACCCACTTGGTGGTAGTTCATCCAAGTTGTTATTGTAATATTCAAAAAATTCATAAATATATGAAGAAGCCTTGCAAGCACAACTGCACGTATGTACTCATACAAAAACCCTAATACAGAGTGATCAGCGCTGTCTTTAAATATGTTGATTAAGAATTTTTTCAAAGAGAAGTAGATCCTAAAAAAGAGAAGTAGAGAAGTAGATTAAATTTTTTTCTCAAAATCGAAGTAGATCTACTTCGATCGAAGTAAAGTCCGAACCCTGGCGCTGTACCGTTTTCGAGAAAATCGAAAACAAAAAAAAGGACCCAGGGGGTCTACCAAAAATTAGAATTTTTTGGAAATTTTTTTTTTCAACCATTAGCTAGTTTTAACCAAATGAAATTTTTCAAATTTTTTTTTAAAAATTCTGTGGGACAGTTTTTGAGAAAAAAAAATATTTATAAAATTTCAAAAAAAAAAATCGTATGGCAGGTATCGTTATTTTTGGTCTTAAAAAAAACGTGTGGGGGGAAACAATTAAAACCCATATCTACCAAGTTTGAAGAAAATCGGCCGAGCCGTTTAGGCTGTAGTCGAACCGACAGACAGACAGACAGAATTGCGAGACCCAGTTTTTTGGTCTTCGCTATCATCGTAATGTCAACTTTGATCAAAATCTCGAGTTCGATTTTTTTACGAATGCATAACTTGCCTTATAGTACCTATAAGTTGTGAGTAATAAAAAACGCTAGGTAGGTATCTAATAGATTTGAAATAAGAAAAAACTATAAATATATTCATAAAAGTAATATACTAAAATTAATTTTACGTTGCTATGTTGCACGAACTGGCTCTTATTTTTAGAAAAATTGGAATTTTAATAATTTCTACGTAAAAATATGGATGTTATTAGTGAAAAATCTTCAGGAGCATAGGTGAACGGATCCATTAGAATTTATTTTAATACTATGTATGTACATAATTTCTTTACACAATATCAAAAATCATTGGCGCAAAATTTTAATTGAATTAGTACGATGCTAAAGCTGTTTTAGTATGATACTAGGTTAAAACTACGAATTTGCAAATTTTAATCGAATATAGCATCATACTTTCTCTACCCTTTTATTAAAGTTAAAATCATCAGATACCTATTTTATTTTTTTAGTATCGTGCTAGCTTCATATGACTCTTTGACATTTGCAAACATCAAAAAAGGTTCGTGTACTTACTTTTTTACACGAAATGTCATTGTTTTAGGTGTGTTCAGAAGCAATTTATTAAGAAAATTCTTTTAGTACGATACTAGTTAGAAAATGTTTAAAATTAAGAATGAGTTAGTAAACTATACTATACAGTTAGCAAATTGTTAAGTAGTATCATACTAATACAGTACAAACTCGATTTACGCAACTAATAGAAATCGGGGTATGTAGTTGCAATAACCGAGGTTGTTGCACTTACTGGGTTGTATTTTTTTCGATACAAATTATATGTACCTTAATAATAGGCTGTTTACAATTTTGCGCCATTGCTTTTACTTACGACTTACATATAACATATGTATGTAGGTACATGCTTTAAAGAAAAATCTAGCTCGAGATATTGATCAGACTTGACATTACGATGATAGGGAAGACAAAAAAAGTGGGTCTTAGTAGATAGAATGTTTAAAGCTCCCTCCCCCGTTTTTTTAAAGACCAAAAATATGTAACTCTAAATTTTATTAAAAAAAAAGTGTGTGTACTGACGTACGCGCGCTAGAAGTAAAACTTCTTTTCCTTCAAGCAAAGCCTCTGTAAGATTCTAACCTATAAGCGTACAAACATTTTGTTCAAATGTTACCACCCTAAGGATTTGACACCCCTGGAGAAAAATGATATGAACCAGAACGAGGATAATTTGAGGTCGACATTTTGTAATGAAGATAGGAGTTGAGTTGGAACATACGTCGTGACCAGAGCGGACCTACTTCAACCTCATTTAATTAAATTCAATTTTTCTTTTATAAATACATTTATATTCTTAAATGACAATAAATACATTTAACTTTATTATAACTTACTTCATATCTGTTAAAGTTATAACAGTGGCGACGAGGATTACTCGAATTAAAGTCGATCAAAAATCAACTATCACCACGCATCATGGCAGAGAACAGTAGAGATCGGCATCAGCAACAGCCTTCTCCGCAACAGATACCTTTGCTTCAGCCTCCAGTTCAACAACTTCCTCCTCAACAGCAAGCCCTACCTCAGCAACAAATTCCGCAGCAACAACCTCAACAGCAAAATCCTCTTCAGCATAACCTTCAAATGCCTCCACCACCACCGCAGATTCCACAGGATTTTATTTCATTTTTCCAAGTGATGATGACTAATCAATCTGCTCTTATGGAGCGCTTATCAGAAAATGTTTTCGGACTGAAAGCGGAAAGAGCATCCGCAGAATACACAATGGAAGTGCTGGGTAAAAATATTCAAGAATTTCACTATGATGAAGAGAATGGCGTCACATTTTCTCAGTGGTTTCAGCGTTACTCCACCACATTTAAGGAGGATGCTAAGGCATTGACGGAAAACGCCAAAGTACGCCTTTTACTTAGGAAGTTGGGTGCAGCAGAGTACTCCAGATATGTAAATTTAATTTTACCGAATTTACCTGCTATTTTCGATTTTAATACGACAATCGAAAAGCTTAGCAGTATATTTGGACAGTCGGAGTCAACTTTCAACGCTTCCACTGTTTGCAAACCACAAAAAGCAGTTGTGAAGACTATACGATCTACGCAAGCAGAGTCAACAAGAACTGTGAACAATTTCAACTTGGAAAGCTAACAAGTGAACAGTTTAAGTGTTTGATTTTTGTGAAAGGGTTACACGCTTCATGTGACTCAGATGTAAGATCGAGATTGCTTGCACTGTTGCAAACAGGCGATGAGTCCAAAATAACAATAGCCAACTTACTAATGGAATGTCAGAGGATGGCAGCACTCAAGCAAGACACTCAATTGCTAGAAAATACACCATTCAAAGCACATGCACTTTCTTATGGCAGCAAGCAACAAGTGATGAAAACTCAGCTGAATAACAATGTTCCACCCAATCATCGGGCATCAAGCAGTTCTACAGTCAAGTCATTCCCACGTACACCATGCTGGGGATGTGGTGGTATGCATTTTGCAGTAGACTGCCCCTTCAAGAACCGCCAATGCTCATCGTGCAAACGTACTGGTCTAAAAAGAGGATACTGTTCTTGTTTTCCCAAGACTAGAACCAATCAACCTTCTAAACGGAATGCCAAATTCAACAACAGGCAACGAAAATCAAATGTTGTTTGTGTCAACTCACTTCCCAAATCAATTCGGAGATTCGTTCAAGTCATTATAAATGGAGTCGCAGCTAAACTTCAACTGGACACAGCGGCTGACGTCACAATTTTGTCGAAGAGTGTATGGGAGCAGCTGGGAAGTCCAGAACTATCATCAGCAAATAATCAGGAGTCGGTAATTGATGCACAGGGCAAATTAATAAACATGCTTGGTTCGTTTATTGCAGATGTTACACTGGAAAGCAAAACACTGAAATTGGCTTGTCGAGTAGCTGAACTTCCAAATCTGAATCTATTTGGAATAGATTGGATAGATGAGTTTCATCTATGCGATCAGCCATTTAACACCATCAGCAAAACAATCCGGTTAACATCAAAACTTTCTGTGGAAAATCATATACAGAAAATCAAAAAAGACTTTTCTGACATTTTCACCGCAACTCTAGGCCATTGCACCAAATTTAAGCCTAAGTTATATCTGAAGGAGAATGCCACACCAATTTTCCGAGCCAAACGACCAGTACCGTATGCAGCCATTCAGCAAGTCGAAGAAGAACTGGACAGATTGGAACGACTGGGTGTCATAACGCCAATAGATTTTTCTGAGTGGGCTGCACCCATAGTAGCAGTTCGTAAAGCTAATGGAAATATACGGATATGCCCAGACTACTCAACAGGCTTGAATGACGCTCTTCAACCACATCAGCACCCACTCCCGCTACCTGAGGACATTTTCGTAAAGCATGCTGATGGCAAGTTCTTCACACACATTGACTTGTCAGACGCATATCTTCAAGTGGAAGTGGAAGAAGAAAGCAAGAAATTCCTCACCATCAACACCCACAGAGGTCTATACAAATTCAACAGGCTTCCTCAGGAGTAAAAGCAGCACCAGGTAGTTTCCAACAAGTGATGGACACAATGCTTACGCAGCTTGAAGGCGTTTCAGCGTTTATTGACGACCTTTTGGTATCAGGAAAAACATTAGAAGAGCACCTTCAGAGATTGAATGCAGTTCTCACAAGACTACGTGAGTATGGATTTCATATCAAAATAGAAAAATGTTCATTTTTTCAGCCCTCGCTCAAATATTTGGGTCACATCATCACGTCCACTGGTCTCAAACCAGATACAGAAAAGTCTGCCGCTATTATTTCGATGCCTGAACCACAAAATGTTTCACAGCTGAGGTCCTTCTTGGGAGCTATAAATTACTATGGCAAGTTCATACCAAATATCAGCTAATTAAGTGGTCCTTTGCACGCTCTACTAAAAAAAGACAGTAAATGGTCATGGACAAAGGCATGTCAAGACGCTTTCAACAATTTCAAGAGCATTCTTTCGTCAGATCTAGGCCTTACGCACTGTGATCCACAACTACCAATCATAGTTGCTGCAGATGCGTACAATATCGGCATTGGTGCATGCATTTCTCATCGATTTGAAGACGGTACAATCAAACCCATTCAACATGCATCGCGTACTCTCACTCCAACGGAGCAGCAGTACAGCCAAGTGGAAAAAGAGGGCCTTGCTCTCATATTTGCAGTGAAAAAGTTTCACCGCATGCTGCTTGGGCGTCAGTTCATCCTTCAGACAGATCACAAACCACTTCTGTCGATTTTTGGTTCAAAGAAAGGAATTCCGGTGTACACAGCAAATAGGTTGCAGCGTTGGGCACTTATTTTACTCAGGTACGATTTTTCAATACAATACATATCTACTAGTGACTTCGGAAACGCAGACGTTTTATCACGGTTGATTCGCCAACATCCAAGGCCTACATCTGAAGAGTACGTCATAGCAAGTAGTACTGTGGAAGAAGAAGCTTTTGCGGATCTCAGTCATACGATTCAGCAACTGCCACTTACATTTGACATGGTTCGCAATGCAACATTGAACAATCCAGAACTGAGTCGAATAAGTGAGTTCATCAAATCAAAGTGGCCAAACAAATCGTATC
Organism: Chrysotoxum bicinctum; assembly: GCA_911387755.1. Taxonomy (NCBI): domain Eukaryota; kingdom Metazoa; phylum Arthropoda; class Insecta; order Diptera; family Syrphidae; genus Chrysotoxum; species Chrysotoxum bicinctum. Next base: position 46,520,625 of record OU426987.1, read on the forward strand.
TATCTTCAAACGAACTTCAGTACTTCAATAGACGTGAGGCGTTGTCACTCGTCAACAACTGCATCATGTTTGGAGATAGACTAGTGATTCCTGAGTGTTTTCGAATCAAAATACTTCGCCAAGTACATCGAGGACATCCAGGCATCCAGAACATGAAGGCGATAGTGCTAGAGGATACATTTACTGGCCGCAAATTGACAAAGACATCGAGAATTTTGTAAAGCAATGTTCAAAATGTCAATCAGCATCTAAGTCACCAGTGAAAACAACACTTCAGTCATGGCCTCTCGCAGCGGAGCCTTGGGAGCGTATTCATATTGACTACGCAGGCCCAATCCAGAAAGCGTATTACTTATTAGTAATAGACGCTCATTCCAAATGGCCTGAAATTGTAGAAACCTCATCTACAACCTCAACTGCCACAATTAAGATCTTAAAAGAAATTTTTTCAAGGCACGGCTATCCCAAAACCTTGGTATCGGACAATGGAACACAGTTTTGCAGTAATCAATTCAAAAGCTTCTGTGATTCCGCTGGTATTTGTCACGTTCGAACTGCACCATTTCACCCTCAATCAAATGGGCAAGCGGAAAGATTTGTGGACACGCTAAAACGATCTTTTCAAAAACTCAAAGGGGAGGTAACCATGCAAGATGCTCTTCAACAGTTTCTTTTCATGTACAGGACAACTCCTAATTGCAACACACCAAATAGAACTTCACCTGCAGAAGCATTATATAGGAGAAAAATTAGAACATCGTTGGATCTTCTATTGCAACCAAAGATGAAGCAGCCAATCGAAAATGAAAAACAAAACCAAAATTTCAATCGCCATCATGGAGCAAAACATAGAGCATTTGCAGTAGGAGATTCTGTTTTCGTCAAGGTATACCGCTATCATAAAAGCAACTGGATTTCAGGTGAGATAATTGAGAGAGTAGGAGCAGTCAACTACAACGTTCAAGTGAACACCAGAGACAGGTTAGTTCGGGCACATACAAATCAAATTCGTCCACGAAGTTCATCTACACAGACATCATCAACATCCGAAACACAATTGCCTATTTCAATCCTTTTGCAGGACTTTAACATAAAACCAGTTCCAATCGTTTCAGAGTCTTCAATTGCTCCAGAAGTCACAAGGTCCAACCTCACTTCCACCGCAAGTTCGCAATCAAGATGTCTTGACTCAGAGGTACCCGAGATTAACTGTAATCCTTCGACTTTGCCAGAAGTTATAAGGACTCCACAAAGTCAGAGAAGATCCGGTCGTAAACGTAAGGCACCAAAGAGGTATTCTCCTCCCTCACCACCATCTAAAAGGGGAGGTGTTACCACCCTAAGGATTTGACACCCCTGGAGAAAAATGATATGAACCAGAACGAGGATAATTTGAGGTCGACATTTTGTAATGAAGATAGGAGTTGAGTTGGAACATACGTCGTGACCAGAGCGGACCTACTTCAACCTCATTTAATTAAATTCAATTTTTCTTTTATAAATACATTTATATTCTTAAATGACAATAAATACATTTAACTTTATTATAACTTACTTCATATCTGTTAAAGTTATAACATCAAACCATCGACATAAAAACTACTCGTAATTGTTGATTAAGATTACAATGAATTTACAAATTGGTTATATAGTCGATTAGTTTCCGAATCGTTAAAAAATGAAAAAAATCATTCCTCACTTATCGCCTCCAGAGAAAAAAAAAAATTTTTTTATTACTAAGCTGGGTGCACATCATAAATCGTGAAAGGACACTGACGTCTAAGATATCAAAATTTCAATACTACTTAGTCGTTTTTAGTGCATTTTTCCATCCAATTGAAAACAACAGACAAAAGTTTTTATAACTATGCCCGATTCGTAATGTGAAGAGAACACGAAACGAGAGCAAGATATGATTCACTGTCAACTTTTTGTAGTTTTAAAATCGTCCCGCAATTCCCAATGCCACGAAATTTTTCACGACGTGATTTTGTTAAATCTTATATTTTTTATCATTGTCGTTCATTTAATTTCGAAATATTTAGCTTCAAAAAGTCTAGAGTGAAAAATCGTCGTAAGCGATTTTGTCAGATGTCGAAATTAAAATCCAAAGGAAAACGACAGACAAAAGTTTTTATTACTATGCCCGATTCGAGAGCGAGACATGATTCACTGTTACCTTTTCGCTGTTATAAAACCTTTCGGCAATTCCTCCGGCCTGGAGCCTGGAGCATAAATTAAATTTTTATTTTCGCAACTATTTGGTTGCAAAACAAACAAACATAAGTCCATAATGTTTCATTTCAGCAACCAAACCGATGTGAAACTGAAAATTGAATGTGCGCGACTGTTCTTACTTCATTTATTAACTTCATTCAACGTGACGACGAGAAATCCTGGATTACAGAATTACGTACATATATGTATATCCTCGTCTGCTTTCATAACGAGCTGTCAAAATTTGTATGGGAAAAAGTTTCTGCAAATCTCATAAAATTATCTCACAAATTTGCTGCGGAAAGTGCAGAAATAAACCTTGTAAACTAAAGAAGTATGGATTCTGACTTTTAATTTGACATTTCACAAAATATTTCCCACATTTACGCAAGTATTTCTTAGGGGGTGTTCATACAAACATGCTGCGGAAAGTTATATCTTTCTACAAAGCGGAAAATTATCTCGTTACATGAATACCCTTATTGTGTAGGACGAAATGTTTAATGTTTTAAATAAATAAAACAATACAAAATTTATATTTGTTTGTGTTTTTTGTACAAAGGGAATTGGTTTTCGATCGAGAAATTGTTCGGTCACATAATTCTTGTGTTTTTTTTTTTTAATGAAATTATGTATTTAATTGTTTTGTTGGTAAGTTGTTGTGGTTTTTTGATTAAAAGAACATTCTCTTTCGGCGATAAACGGTGTTTTAAAGTGCTTTAAATAACCTCTAACAAAGTTCGAACAATAATTGTAAGAACCATGTCTCTGTCTTTGACGGATAACGTGTCGTTTTGACTTGTCACTGACAACTCCATAGAAAATTTTTTTCACCCCCAACACCAGAAAAGAAGTTTTACAGACAGAAAGAACTAATTCCGGACCCATTTTTTTCGTGTTCTTTGATCAAAATATCAATTTCAATTTTGTTTTCCAAATGCAGAACTTACCCTTAAGTACCTACATATATTCCAAATCACATAATTTTATTTAGTTAAAGCAAGGTAATGCTTGAAAAAATTCCGAAAAATGGTTATTAATGGTAGTCGCCCTGGAACCACGTTTTTTGTTTTCTGATTTTCTCAAAACGATACAACAGATTTTAATCATTTTTTTATGCTAAAGCTCTCCAAAAGCTTGGATTTTGTGTATTCAAATTTAAAATAGGATTTTAAACAAAATAATTTTTTTTTTCAAAACTCAATATTTCGAAAACTCCATGCACGATTTTTCAAAACTGAACATTTAAAAGATTTTTAATACAACCAAGATGAGACGAAAATTGTATTTTATCTTAAAATATCGGACCCGGCCACCATACAAAAAACCGAAACCGTATTTTTTTTCGAAAACGGCTCCTAGAATTTCTATAAACGTTTTTTTCTTTCGTTTAATTCTTACGATCTATACCTAATTAAAACAAAATTGAAGTTAAGATATTACTGTACTTATCATAGAACCATTTTTTCGTAATCAGAACTTCTCGTTATCGACATAACGTATTTTAATGAAATTTTGTATAGAGAAGCTTCTAAAAAGTTACAAGAATATTGCTTTTCAAAACTAAAAAAAAAACCTTCGATTTTTTGAAAACAAAAATTATTTTTTTCTTGAAAACTTAAAAGAAAGGAAAAACTAGCCGTTTCTTATATAAATCAATTTATTTTTTTTTATAGAAATCTCAGTAACTGCTTTAGAGAATCAACTATTTGGTATTCCCTACATCGTAATGTAGCACCCCTTGGAATAATGGTTACTGCGTTGGACTGCCATGTAGAAGGTCTCGGGTTATACTACGTTTTCACCAAGAGTAAATCCGGGATTTAAGTGGATTTACCATAGATAAATCTTCTTTAAATCTCGAAGATTTACCATACAAATTTATTTCGTAAATCTAGTCGATTAGAAATAAATTTCTACTAAATCTTCATAGGAGCGATCGGTCGAAGTTCGAACTGACCTAACATCCATACCGTGCTAAGCTATCTCGATGATTTTTTATCGTTTAGCACAAATGAAACTTTCTTTCTCTCGCTTCTACTTTATAAGAAAAATTGAAACAACATTAGCATTTTGATAGATGATGCTGTCAATGTCAATCTTCGTATTAATCTTTCAGTGCGGTGAAAACACCACATAAATCTCTTGCCTTAAATCTCAGATTATCTTTTGGTGCAAGCCTAGTATTAGATTCTCATATTACGAAGAATTTATAAATCCTCTAAGACTATCTATTTCTTGTCATGAAAAGATCCTGGTAACACGAAAACAGGAATGGTTGAGAGTTGTAAGTCACTAGGTATGGTTCTCTTCGAGCTGTTGCACCACCAACAAATTTATTTTATATCTTAAGCCTAGTACGCAGATCGCGCTAAATTTTATCTTCCATACAAAATTCTCTCCAAAATTTAGCCAAGCTAAAACTATGTCAAGCATTTTAGCCGAGAGGTACGCTGCTCCAGCAGCTTAAAAATGAAAAGTTCTCTTCGAACTGTACATAACTTATCTGTCAAAATTTAGCGCACGATATAATTATCTGGCACATTTATTCTCGAGCTAAATTTCAATTTAAAATGGAAGAATATTTGGTGACGGAAGTCTTACAAGATTTTCCACAGCAAAAATTATTGTTTGTAAATGTCAAAGAGTCATGTGATACTAAAAAAAATAAAATATCTAATTGATGATTTTTAATTTTTAATTTTGTCGTAACATCGAACTTAAGGCTCGGTCAAACAGAACGCGTTTTTACGCCGCGTTTCACCGCCGCATTCAATCGAAGCGTTGTATTACATTGCAATACATGTCCCATGTCACACTGAACGCGTTTTTGACGCCGCGTTGAATTCACCATGGCGTTGCAACGCGGCGGTGAAACGCGACGTTGTGTGATATTACAGATTATTTCTAACGCTGCGGCAGTCAAAGAAATTTCAAGATGGGAAAATTAATTGAATTGGTGAGAAATTACCCTCGTCTATACGATATGGGTGATAAATCGTATAAGAACATTGTCTTACATACATATTTAATTATTATTCATTGCTTAACAGCTCTCTGTTTGACGTCCTCTAACGCGGCGGTTACAACGTCGCGTCAAAATAATCTTACCGTCGCGTTAAAAAATCTTAACGCGGCGTTGAAAACGCGTTCTGTTTGACCGAGCCTTTATTCGACTAAAATTTTGCGGCAATGTTTTATTTTTTTCCAATTCACCACAAACATGTTGGAATTGGTTATTTTTTAGAAGAAAATTTCCTGTAACGCCTACTTTTTAATACAACTGTATGTAGAAAAGTATGCGGTTCTTGTTTATGCTAGTCAGTAGTCAATGTGGTTCTCGTATTAAATATTTGTATTCGATGATTAACATAGAATGATTAGTGTATGTACTATATTGACTGAGAAAATGGTGATTCACAATGGCAAGTACGCTGCAAATCGCTAACAAAATTATTATTCGGTATTAGAATTATGTATTTAAATTTGTTATATGTATAGACTTGTATTTTAAGATATTTGTATATCTGTGGTGTTTGGTACAAACATGATAAGTCCATAAATTAATTTGCGTTTTTATGTTCACTTTACATGGCGCTAGGGCTTGAACGGGTTGACTTATTTACTTCAAATTTGAAGAGCTTTTAAAAATATTCTTTGAGAACTTATGTTCCAAATTTTAAGAAAATCGTTTTAGCCGCTTAGGTTGGAGCTCGATGTAGAGTTAATGTAAGGATGCAAATTATTTTATGGAGTTATCATGTTTCTAGATATGTATCTATTAGTTTAAACAATAAATAATTTACTACAACCAGAGTTATTTTTGGCTAGAATTGCCCAGAACCAGCGTGTAATAGCTCTCAGTGCCGGTTTCTCAATCGTTAGTAGAATTATTAGATTTCCTTAAATTCTCAAATATCAGGGACAACCAGCGTACCACTTCCGGATAAAAAGTCGAAGTAGATTTGAAGAAAAAAGTGAAGTAAATCGAGAAAAATCGAAGTAGATTTTAAAATGACTTTTTACTTGCTTTTAGAAAAATTTGAACTCGAGATTTTCATCAGTTGACATTACAACACGAAAAAGTAGTGATTCCGTCTGTCTGCAGGTCTGTACTTCAACTTGCAGCCTAGAGGAGAAATTTAAATGGCTTGTTTTTTTTAGCTCGGTTCCTTTCATACAGCCATTATGAAATACATATCATATTTATTTCGAAAACCAACAATGCGGTGTAGATTTTGCTAAAAAAAAAGTTATTAACGGTAACTGTCATGGAACTTTTTTTTTTATTTTCTACTTTCTCATTTCCGACTCTACTGATTTTGATCAAAATTTGTATATCGCAGCTTCTTTAATTTTGAAATAATATTGTATACAAAAAATATTTTCCTTAAATGTACATTATTAAATACTTAAAATTGTCTAAAGAATAACATTAAAGAATAACTTTAAAATTACTATAATTAAATATAATTTAATTTTAAAATAAAAACATGCATGCAAGCAAAATTTGCATAAGATTCGTATACAGATGAGGTGGTGAGTTTCTAACTCATTTGTGTAGGTACTTTTATTGTGTTGATATTCATTTTTGATTGGAGAATTCTGATGCTACCCACTACCTAGAGTGAAATAGAGAAAAAGAAGTAGATTTGGGCATTTTTTTGTAAAATCGAAGTAGGTTGAAACAGAGATTTTTAAAATGAAGTAGATTTCAGTATTTTAATGATGGTGCGAAGTAAGAAGTAGATTTTAAAATGTTTTGAAAGAAAGAAGTAGATCTACTTCAATTGAAGTAAAGTGGTACCACTGGGGACAACACGTTTAATAATATCAGACAACGCACCTAAAAATGAATTTAAAATTCTCTTTTAGATAATAAAGGTAAATTTAACAGCTAGAACTGCAAGAACTGTAAAAATTGTGATCAAAAATAGTTTCGCTTTGTTTGCTGTTTTTCAGTATTTGCATCATAACCCCCTAACAGTCTATTCGAAATAAACATAATTTTTGGAATTTTAAAATATTAATCGTATAACAGAATAAGTGCCGGGACTCACGGTTTACATGTGTTAACATCAACTCTCGTCCGAGTTCCGAATTTTTGTTATCAAACGTACTAAATAATCATACATAACACATAATGCAATATTGTCAACATGTTTTTTTAAATATTGAAAACATTTTCTGTCAATTTTAGTAATTGTTTTATATGAACTTTGACAGAACTTTGGATTAACATTTACAGAAATGCACAGAGTTTCAATGTAAAGGAACGAACCGATTTATTTCAAAAGTTAAATATTGTTAGAAAAAGAAAGCACCACTGGACTCCGCTACCTAACGTAAAGTTTGTTAGACTTGTGCTTAAACTGGGATATTAGGTGCGTTTTATTATTCACAAATCTATCTGGATCCGGATCTGGATCTTCCCTTGAAAATATCCTTGAATTTGTAAATTGTCACTAAGATCCGTATCGTTTTATTTTCAAGGGAAGATCCAGATCCGGATCCAGATAGATTTGTGAATAATAAAACGCACCTATTATTTGATACAACATTCAACGTAGCATTATCCATTCATAAGGAATCTACAAACATTTTTATTCGGTTCCTAATCTATGAAAGATACATAAAACACCGTTTATTCCATCCTCTACGATACCGAGCACTTGCTTCCAAGTATCCAGATCAAACTATATAGTATGAACGATGTAGGTATTGGTCTCCTTATACCGGACAATCGGTATTCCATTTTGCTTCGAACTTATCTGATGTGTTTCGAAGACCCTCTTGGCTGGTGTATTGTTGTCCATTCATAAATTTAGTTGATGTGTTTTGATTTTCTGGACTACTTATATAGTATGGGCCATCTAAAGGTTTGTTTTAAATCATAGGTTATTTTGACACTGCCAGCTGTTTCCCGCTCGAATTCTTGACAGAAATTCAGTATCATACTATGTACATACCTCCGTGGAACGAGGTTGGAAAATACTGAAAACTTATTTTCAAAGTGAGTGCTGTGTAGCGTAGCCCAAATAGTGCGTTTTTTGAAAAGAAATGAAGTACCCACCGCGTCTGCTGTACGCAAGTTTGTGCAAAAAAGTTTGTAAGGCTGGTATTCTAGTGGAAAACACTCATGGTCTCCGTTGTACGGTGCGCACAGACGAGAATGTGGTTGCTGTAGCCGAGAATGTGAGACTCAATTGACGAACATCAACTCGCCTGTTTCGTCGTAGAACTAAATTAAAACCAAACTTTCGATCGAAATAAAACATATCAACTTTTGTTTGGGAAAAACCTTCACGGTAAAAAAACCCAACTTTATTCTGCGCTGTCCAATTATACACTGAATGCTGGCAGGCTATATTCGCTTACAAATTCTTATAACTATGCTGAATAGGAGAAGAGAACAATATGGTAGGAAAGAGAAATACTCAAATAATAAATATAAATTCAGCTGTCCCGCTCTGCTTATAGTTGCTTTTTGAACTCGTATGGTGACCATACGATACACTCCCGCCAAAAACGAACGTTTTTCACTTGTAGGGTACTAGGGTCTTCCTTCTGGCTGGTATGGTATATTGAACATTGTTCTCTGGTCTCTACCTGGTTCATCTTCATCTGTACTTGTCCCATTAGCTGGCAGGCTGGAATCTGTAATGATAAAACAAACAAAGGTTAGCTGTCCCTACCTAGATTGCCTTTGGCAATATTGGCTGCCCCTTATGTATTCTCATTACCAAATGCTTACACTACCGCTTGCGATACCCTTTTACCATGTTTTATAGTATGTCGCTATTCCAAATTGGATGTGTCTATGGGTAGTACACATATTTTCTGTATTGGTCTCGCTAGCTGCCCATTTTCTGTTTTAACTATCACTGAACGCACTATTCCATCCTTACACGCAAAAACATTTCCCTTAACAGAGTAAGATTTTTGCTCGGTTAAAAAAAAATTGGTTAAAAATAACTGAGTCTTGTGAAAAAATAAACAAGAAGTTTTTGTTAAAACTAGCTAAGTCAGATCGGTTAAATAAACACAGTTAAAAATAACCAATTACATGGGAAATATCTACCAAGCAGATCGACAAAAAATAACACATTTACTTAGTATTTTAACTTTGTTAAATTTAAATAAGTTACTTGATTGCAAAGAACCAAGCAACTTGTGTTTTTTTAACTAAGTAATAGGTTATTAGTACCCGATTCACTCATGAAAACTTAAACAACTGAGAAACTGTTAATATCTCACAAGCATCTCTGTAAATAACACACAACCACGGTTGTTTAAATACAGCATATCACTTGGTTGATTTTACCCGCTTTGCTCGGGTAAATTTATATAAACCCCTTCGATATGAAATCTCACAAGTACTCTGTTGAATTCTAACAAGTATGTTTGTTGATAATAAACAACTAGGATTATTTAAATACAGCAAATCACTTGGTTAAACATAACCGACTTACTCGTGAAAATATACACGAGTTCATATAAGATCAATTTTCACAAGTGCTCTGTTAATAACAAATAAGTACGATCGTTTAAATACAGCAAATCGCTTGGTAGTTTTTAACCGATTTACTCGGCAAAATTAAGACAAGTTAATTGGGTTGAAATCTCACAAGTACTCTGTAGAATTCTCACAAGTATGTTTGTTGATAATAGTCAACTAAAGTCATTTAAATACAGCAAACCACTTGGTTAAACATAACCGACTTACTCGTCAAAATATAAACGAGTTCACATAAGATCAATTTTCACAAGTGCTCTGTTAATAACAAATAACTACGATCGTTTAAATACAGCCAATCGCTTGGTAGTTTTTAACCGATTTACTCGGCAAAATTAAGACAAGTTAATTGGGTTGAAATCTCACAAGTACTCTGTAGAATTCTCACAAGTATGTTTGTTGATAATAGTCAACTAAAGTCATTTAAATACAGCAAACCACTTGGTTAAACATAACCGACTTACTCGTCAAAATATAAACGAGTTCACATAAGATCAATTTTCACAAGTGCTCTGTTAATAACAAATAACTACGATCGTTTAAATACAGCAAATCGCTTGGTAGATTTTAACCGATTTACTCGGGAAAATTTAGACAAGTTAATTGGGTTGAAATCTCACAAGTACTCTGTAAAATTCTCACAAGTATGTTTATTGATAATAGTCAACTAAAGTCATTTAAATACAGCAAACCACTTGGTTAAACATAACCGACTTACTCGTCAAAATATAAACGAGTTCACATAAGATCAATTTTCACAAGTGCTCTGTTAATAACAAATAACTACGATCGTTTAAATACAGCAAATCGCTTGGTAGATTTTAACCGATTTACTCGGGAAAATTTAGACAAGTTAATTGGGTTGAAATCTCACAAGTACTCTGTAAAATTCTCACAAGTATGTTTGTTGATAATAGTCAACTAAAGTCATTTAAATACAGCAAACCACTTGGTTAAACATAACCGACTTACTCGTCAAAATATAAACGAGTTCATATAAGATCAATTTTCACAAGTGCTCTGTTAATAACAAATAACTACGATCGTTTAAATACAGCAAATCGCTTGGTAGATTTTAACCGATTTACTCGGGAAAATTAAGACAAGTTAATTGGGTTGAAATCTCACAAGAACTCTGTAGAATTCTCACAAGTATGTTTGTTGATAATAGTCAACTAAAGTCATTTAAATACAGCAAACCACTTGGTTAAACATAACCGACTTACTCGTCAAAATATAAACGAGTTCACATAAGATCAATTTTCACAAGTGCTCTGTTAATAACAAATAACTACGATCGTTTAAATACAGCAAATCGCTTGGTAGATTTTAACCGATTTACTCGGGAAAATTTAGACAAGTTAATTGGGTTGAAATCTCACAAGTACTCTGTAGAATTCTCACAAGTATGTTTGTTGATAATAGTCAACTAAAGTCATTTAAATACAGCAAACCACTTGGTTAAACATAACCGACTTACTCGTCAAAATATAAACGAGTTCACATAAGATCAATTTTCACAAGTGCTCTGTTAATAACAAATAACTACGATCGTTTAAATACAGCAAATCGCTTGGTAGATTTTAACCGATTTACTCGGGAAAATTTAGACAAGTTAATTGGGTTGAAATCTCACAAGTACTCTGTAGAATTCTCACAAGTATGTTTGTTGATAATAGTCAACTAAAGTCATTTAAATACAGCAAACCACTTGGTTAAACATAACCGACTTACTCGTCAAAATATAAACGAGTTCACATAAGATCAATTTTCACAAGTGCTCTGTTAATAACAAATAACTACGATCGTTTAAATACAGCAAATCGCTTGGTAGATTTTAACCGATTTACTCGGGAAAATTTAGACAAGTTAATTGGGTTGAAATCTCACAAGTACTCTGTAGAATTCTCACAAGTATGTTTGTTGATAATAGTCAACTAAAGTCATTTAAATACAGCAAACCACTTGGTTAAACATAACCGACTTACTCGTCAAAATATAAACGAGTTCACATAAGATCAATTTTCACAAGTGCTCTGTTAATAACAAATAACTACGATCGTTTAAATACAGCAAATCGCTTGGTAGATTTTAACCGATTTACTCGGCAAAATTAAGACAAGTTAATTGGGTTGAAATCTCACAAGTACTCTGTAGAATTCTCACAAGTATGTTTGTTGATAATAGTCAACTAAAGTCATTTAAATACAGCAAACCACTTGGTTAAACATAACCGACTTACTCGTCAAAATATAAACGAGTTCACATAAGATCAATTTTCACAAGTGCTCTGTTAATAACAAATAATTACGATCGTTTAAATACAGCAAATCGCTTGGTAGACTTTAACCGATTTACTCGGCAAAATTAAGACAAGTTAATTGGGTTGAAATCTCACAAGAACTCTGTAGAATTCTCACAAGTATGTTTGTTGATAATAGTCAACTAAAGTCATTTAAATACAGCAAACCACTTGGTAGATTTTAACCGATTTACTCGGGAAAATTTAGACAAGTTAATTGGGTTGAAATCTCACAAGTACTCTGTAGAATTCTCACAAGTATGTTTGTTGATAATAGTCAACTAAAGTCATTTAAATACAGCAAACCACTTGGTTAAACATAACCGACTTACTCGTCAAAATATAAACGAGTTCACATAAGATCAATTTTCACAAGTGCTCTGTTAATAAAAAAAAAATTACTACGATCGTTTAAATACAGCAAATCGCTTGGTAGATTTTAACCGATTTACTCGGCAAAATTAAGACAAGTTAATTGGGTTGAAATCTCACAAGTACTCTGTAGAATTCTCACAAGTATGTTTGTTGATAATAGTCAACTAAAGTCATTTAAATACAGCAAACCACTTGGTTAAACATAACCGACTTACTCGTTAAAATATAAACGAGTTCATACAAGATCAATTTTCACAAGTGCTCTGTTAATAACAAATAACTACGATCGTTTAAATACAGCAAATCGCTTGGTAGTTTTTAACCGATTTACTCGGAAAAGAAAACCCAATTTGTTTTTCCACAAGAAACCAAAATTTCGCGCAAATTTCTTCTCATTTAAGCTTGAAATCAATGTTTTCTTACAATTATTAAATACTTTCTCAGAAATTTCTTCTTATTTAAGCTTAAAATCAATGTTTTTTGACAATTTTTCATTAAAAATTGCAAAGTCAAAATCTAAAGACAATCTCTTATTTCAACAAAAATTCATTCGCTTTTTACTTTGAAAGCACATTTTGTTGATTTTTCATAAAGCAAAATCAATTTCTCCACAAGAAACCAAAATTTTACGCAAATTTCTTCTCATTTAAGCTTGAAATCAATGTTTTCTTACAATTATTAAATACTTTCTCAGAAATTTCTTCTTATTTAAGCTTAAAATCAATGTTTTTTGACAATGTTTCATTAAAAATTGCAAAGTCAAAATCTAAAGACAATCTCTTATTTCAACAAAAATTCATTCGCTTTTTACTTTGAAAGCACATTTTGTTGATTTTTCATAAAGCAAAACCAATTTCTCCACAAGAAACCAAAATTTTACGCAAATTTCTTCTCATAAGCTTGAAATCAATGTTTTCTTACAATTATTAAATACTTTCTCAGAAATTTCTTCTTATTTAAGCTTAAAATCAATGTTTTTTGACAATTTTTCATTAAAAATTGCAAAGTCAAAATCTAAAGACAATCTCTTATTTCAACAAAAATTCATTCGCTTTTTACTTTGAAAGCACATTTTGTTGATTTTTCATAAAGCAAAACCAATTTCTTCACAAGAAACCAAAATTTTACGCAAATTTCTTCTCATTTAAGCTTGAAATCAATGTTTTCTTACAATTATTAAATACTTTCTCAGAAATTTCTTCTTATTTAAGCTTAAAATCAATGTTTTTTGACAATTTTTCATTAAAAATTGCAAAGTCAAAATCTAAAGACAATCTCTTATTTCAACAAAAATTCATTCGCTTTTTACTTTGAAAGCACATTTTGTTGATTTTTCATAAAGCAAAACCAATTTCTCCACAAGAAACCAAAATTTTACGCAAATTTCTTCTCATAAGCTTGAAATCAATGTTTTCTTACAATTATTAAATACTTTCTCAGAAATTTCTTCTTATTTAAGCTTAAAATCAATGTTTTTTGACAATTTTTCATTAAAAATTGCAAAGTCAAAATCTAAAGACAATCTCTTATTTCAACAAAAATTCATTCGCTTTTTACTTTGAAAGCACATTTTGTTGATTTTTCATAAAGCAAAACCAATTTCTCCACAAGAAACCAAAATTTTACGCAAATTTCTTCTCATAAGCTTGAAATCAATGTTTTCTTACAATTATTAAATACTTTCTCAGAAATTTCTTCTTATTTAAGCTTAAAATCAATGTTTTTTGACAATTTTTCATTAAAAATTGCAAAGTCAAAATCTAAAGACAATCTCTTATTTCAACAAAAATTCATTCGCTTTTTACTTTGAAAGCACATTTTGTTGATTTTTCATAAAGCAAAATCAATTTCTCCACAAGAAACCAAAATTTTACGCAAATTTCTTCTCATTTAAGCTTGAAATCAATGTTTTCTTACAACTATTAAATACTTTCTCAGAAATTTCTTCTTATTTAAGCTTAAAATCAATGTTTTTTGACAATTTTTCATTAAAAATTGCAAAGTCAAAATCTAAAGACAATCTCTTATTTCAACAAAAATTCATTCGCTTTTTACTTTGAAAGCACATTTTGTTGATTTTTCATAAAGCAAAATCAATTTCTCCACAAGAAACCAAAATTTTACGCAAATTTCTTCTCATTTAAGCTTGAAATCAATGTTTTCTTACAATTATTAAATACTTTCTCAGAAATTTCTTCTTATTTAAGCTTAAAATCAATGTTTTTTGACAATTTTTCATTAAAAATTGCAAAGTCAAAATCTAAAGACAATCTCTTATTTCAACAAAAATTCATTCGCTTTTTACTTTGAAAGCACATTTTGTTGATTTTTCATAAAGCAAAATCAATTTCTCCACAAGAAACCAAAATTTTACGCAAATTTCTTCTCATTTAAGCTTGAAATCAATGTTTTCTTACAACTATTAAATACTTTCTCAGAAATTTCTTCTTATTTAAGCTTAAAATCAATGTTTTTTGACAATTTTTCATTAAAAATTGCAAAGTCAAAATCTAAAGACAATCTCTTATTTCAACAAAAATTCATTCGCTTTTTACTTTGAAAGCACATTTTGTTGATTTTTCATAAAGCAAAACCAATTTCTCCACAAGAAACCAAAATTTTACGCAAATTTCTTCTCATAAGCTTGAAATCAATGTTTTCTTACAATTATTAAATACTTTCTCAGAAATTTCTTCTTATTTAAGCTTAAAATCAATGTTTTTTGACAATTTTTCATTAAAAATTGCAAAGTCAAAATCTAAAGACAATCTCTTATTTCAACAAAAATTCATTCGCTTTTTACTTTGAAAGCACATTTTGTTGATTTTTCATAAAGCAAAATCAATTTCTCCACAAGAAACCAAAATTTTACGCAAATTTCTTCTCATTTAAGCTTGAAATCAATGTTTTCTTACAATTATTCAATACTTTCTCAGAAATTTCTTCTTATTTAAGCTTAAAATCAATGTTTTTTGACAATTTTTCATTAAAAATTGCAAAGTCAAAATCTAAAGACAATCTCTTATTTCAACAAAAATTCATTCGCTTTTTACTTTGAAAGCACATTTTGTTGATTTTTCATAAAGCAAAACCAATTTCTCCACAAGAAACCAAAATTTTACGCAAATTTCTTTTCATAAGCTTGAAATCAATGTTTTCTTACAATTATTAAATACTTTCTCAGAAATTTCTTCTTATTTAAGCTTAAAATCAATGTTTTTTTGACAATTTTTCATTAAAAATTGCAAAGTCAAAATCTAAAGACAATCTCTTATTTCAACAAAAATTCATTCGCTTTTTACTTTGAAAGCACATTTTGTTGATTTTTCATAAAGCAAAACCAATTTCTCCACAAGAAACCAAAATTTTACGCAAATTTCTTCTCATTTAAGCTTGAAACCAATGTTTTCTTACAATTATTAAATACTTTCTCAGAAATTTCTTCTTATTCAAGCTTGAAATCAATGTTTTTTGACAATTTTCCATTAAAATAAACAAAATTTTTGACAACAAACCGAAATTTCACGCAAATTTCTTGTCATATTTAAGCTAAAAAAGTATTTTTTTATAATACTTTTCCATTAAATTGTGTTTTTTTTATTAATTTTAAAGTACCTATAAATTTTCCAATGTTGCATCAGAATAAATAAATAATACAAAAATTATTTAGCTTTTATATTGTTTTTCATATAAATCATGGAGCCTGAAAGCATTTTATCAACTTAGCACATATTAGCAGTCAACATGGTTAATTTTAGCAACACACCCTGTTGTTTTAGTAGCGTCGAAATATTTAACTGTAAATTTAGGTATATCAACCACAAGCAAGATAAATATATATTTTTCGTGTTTGTGTAACTTAGCATATAATAGCCGTCTACTTAGTTAATTTTAACAACACGCTCTGTTAAATTCTCCCAGAGTCACACTCATACAGATAAACATTTAACTGCAAGTAACTAGAAGCATTCAAATCAGTGTTACCACTGAAAATTTAAAAAATATAATGTTTTTATAAATACAATCTACTTGGAGAGAACCAGTATATATTACCTTCTCAAATATGACAAAACACAAACCGATTTTTAAACAATAATACAAATCATACAATTTTATATGTTGGTATTGATAATAT
Organism: Chrysotoxum bicinctum; assembly: GCA_911387755.1. Taxonomy (NCBI): domain Eukaryota; kingdom Metazoa; phylum Arthropoda; class Insecta; order Diptera; family Syrphidae; genus Chrysotoxum; species Chrysotoxum bicinctum. The sequence continues at coordinate 46,537,170 of OU426987.1, forward strand.
ATTTTAATGTACTTAAAAATACTTTCTTTCACCCCAATTAGCACATTTTCATGAAAATCAAATTCCCCAATGAAAATGAATTCGATCCTATAAAAAATTTTCCATATATTTGTCTGGTTAAATTGAATATATGTGGCAACACTTTTTTGTCATTCACATTCCATTAAAATGTTCAGCGTCACACACACAACCACAAATTACAATACCCAATGCCTAATACCGTGTGCAAATCTCAGTCAGCGTCAGTTCTTTTTCGATTCTCAAATGTGCAAGTTGTTTCGTCGTCGTCGTCGTTTTAAGTAAGTTTTTTTTTTTTCGGTTTCGGTCGATTATTTTAAGTGTTATGTACATTAAGTACCTACATTATTCATTTTTCCAGGTAAGTAACATTTTTATTCCTTAATAAATTTAGTTAGGTACATGATTGTACCTGAATATTGTATTTTTCAATTGAATTAAACAAAATATGTATGTGTATATATATAATATGCCTGCCTCAAGATTGTGTTTTTTTGCTGGGTCGTCTTCGTTATTCTGCGCAATGTTGAAATAAAAAGTAAAAATATAGTATCGCGTCTGTTTGCAAAAAATTAAAATTAAAAAGCGATACAAATTGCCGCTTTTTATGCTAATTTTTACTGCATTTTGAACATAATGTAGACGACTCGGCAGAAAAACACAATCTTCAGATAGGCATATATATGTACATGCATATTCTTGATATGTATGTAGTACATACAGAATTTTTGAGGTTATTGCGTCTTTAAAAAGTAAGTAATGTATTGCGTTGCAACGTTTGCGAGTGGTGCGATTTCATTATATTTTTAATATAAATTCAATTCAATTTAATAAAAAAATGCTTTTTTCATGTACATAAGTTATATTTTGAAATTTGAATGCGTGATAAATTCAATTACGTACATACTTATATGTACTCGAATATTGCATTGTTTGCTTTAATTTCATAAAATATAAATGTACATACATATTCCTATCTCAAGATTGTTTCTCTGAAGAGTCGTCTAGATTATTTTGAAAAATGCACTAAACAAAAAAACCAAAAACTTCGTATCACATCTGTTGGTAAGAAATTAAAAAAGTGATACAAATTACCGTTTTCTATGCTTATTTTTACAGCATTTTCAAAATAAGCTAGACGAAAAAACCAGGCTATTATATAGATATTCAATTCACTGACTTTTTATTTCATATATGTAAGATAATTGAAAAAGGCTTTCCTTCGGCTATTTTGGCCACAGTAGTTTTAGTAATGAAACAAAGTGTGTTACATACTTGATAATAAGTATAATACTAAGCATACTTAATAATAAGTATGCAACACACTTTGTTTCATTACTAAAACTACTATGACCAAAATAGCCGAAGGAAAGCCTTTTTCAATCATCTAACACACTTATATCCAAATTGGTCAATAATTTAATTCCTTTTAATCGCATATCTCTATCTGTCCTTGTAGCTATTTATGAAATCTTCAATACCCAGTATTGGGATTTATATTATCACAAGGAGCTGAACTTTACTCAAACTACAAGAGTTAAAATATTGTTTGCGGACTACAACACTTAGACCCTGGAAACAGTGGAGGGATCGCATGTATTAAAATCCGGTAAGAACTCTATTATTATATAATTTGATCTACGGGAATGTTGTTTGTTGCCTGAAGGTGGCAATTGATGTTTCTTTTTAAGAACTCTTTTTAAGATTTTAATAAGAATTTATAAATTCAAAAACATCGAAATTTCGCAATTAATTTATTTTGAAAATATAAAGATAAATTACAATATTCTTAACTATGAAAAGAAGTGCACACATGTAGGGATTTATATATCTGAGCAGTTCTAAATCACTTGAATTTTTATCGTCTGATCAAACGCAAACAATAACTTTTTCCACAGTTATGTTAATATATAACAATCTATTTTCATTTAAAGTCAGGTATCAAATACAAAATGAAAGTTAATTGACTAATTCAATTTCAAATAATGTAATATTTTGAGTAGCCACGTTTGCGAGTGGTGCAATTTTATTATATTTAATAAAAAGCAGAATGTTTTTTTTTTCACCAAAGTTATATTTTGAATGCGTAATAAATTAAATTAGGTATTCGTACATACTTATATGTACCTCAATATTGCATTATTTACTTAAATTTCATAAAATATAAATGTACATATTATATGCCTATCTCAAGATTGTGTTTCTCTGAAGAGTCGTCTAGATTATTTTGAAAATGCAGTAAACAAAAAAACCAAAAACTTCGTATCACATCTGTTGGTAAGAAATTAAAAAAGTGATACAAATTACCGTTTTCTATGCTTATTTTTACAGCATTTTCAAAATAAGCTAGACGAAAAAACCAGGCTATTATATAGATATTCAATTCACTGACTTTTTATTTCATATGTAAGATAATTGAAAAAGGCTTTCCTTCGGCTATTTTGGCCACAGTAGTTTTAGTAATGAAACAAAGTGTGTTACATACTTGATAATAAGTATAATACTAAGCATACTTAATAATAAGTATGCAACACACTTTGTTTCATTACTAAAACTACTATGACCAAAATAGCCGAAGGAAAGCCTTTTTCAATCATCTAACACACTTATATCCAAATTGGTCAATAATTTAATTCCTTTTAATCGCATATCTCTATCTGTCCTTGTAGCTATTTATGAAATCTTCAATACCCAGTATTGGGATTTATATTATCACAAGGAGCTGAACTTTACTCAAACTACAAGAGTTAAAATATTGTTTGCGGACTACAACACTTAGACCCTGGAAACAGTGGAGGGATCGCATGTATTAAAATCCGGTAAGAACTCTATTATTATATAATTTGATCTACGGGAATGTTGTTTGTTGCCTGAAGGTGGCAATTGATGTTTCTTTTTAAGAACTCTTTTTAAGATTTTAATAAGAATTTATAAATTCAAAAACATCGAAATTTCGCAATTAATTTATTTTGAAAATATAAAGATAAATTACAATATTCTTAACTATGAAAAGAAGTGCACACATGTAGGGATTTATATATCTGAGCAGTTCTAAATCACTTGAATTTTTATCGTCTGATCAAACGCAAACAATAACTTTTTCCACAGTTATGTTAATGTATAATAATCTATTTTCATTTAAAGTCAGGTATCAAATACAAAATGAAAGTTAATTGACTAATTCAATTTCAAATAATGTCATATTTTGAGTAGCTACGTTTGCGAGTAGTGCAATTTTATTATATTTAATAAAAAGCAGAACGTTTTTTTCACGAAAGTTATATTTTGAATGCGTAATAAATTAAATTAGGTGTTCGTACATACTTATGTATATGTACCTCAATATTGAATTTTTTAAATTAAATTTCATAAAATATAGATGTAATATCTCAAGATTATGTTTCTTTGCTGAGTCGTCTTGATTATTGTATGCAATGTTGAAATAAAAGCAAAAACTTAGTATCGCATCTGTTGGTAAGAAATCAAAAATCTAAAAAGATAAATTCTTAGAAGAATGATTTTTGTTTCATTTATAATATTCATTGTAAACAGAGATTTTAAGCAAAGATTTCAAAGATAAGATTTTTTTTCACAGGTTTTTAACTCTTGAATAGCATTTTTGAATTGTCATTTTTTAACAATAAGCTAGGTAACATAATTCGATTCGAAAGAAAAACAACATCACTCAACAAATGAAATGTTTGAGTAAAAATAGCAATTTTGTCAAAAAAAATAACTATCTATGTATTTCAAACATATTAGACTACTACAATATTTGAGGTATTGAGCGCTTTTGACATTTAACAGCTTAACTGAAATTCAAATTGTATAAGTTTCTGTTATCTATTTTGAAAACTGAATTTTGTTGAGTTGTGTCGCTTTTCTCCTGAACCGACTATATGAATTCAATATCCATGCACATTTTGAGAACTTGTTGATTACTCGACAAAAGCGTTATTCAGATTGAATACAATTTTCCAACGGCTTTACATTGAAAAAGTTTTCCTAAAATGTATAAGATCAAAATAATAGGTATTCAATACATTATTTTAATAGTTTGTTGTTTTGATTTTAATTCTCTATCCAGACGAACTCATAATCAAAAAGATATTTTAACAAAAACGTCTGTAATTGAAGAACATGGATGAAGAAGTGTCGACTTTACTACGAGAGTGGGGTTTAGAAACGTATATAACCGTTTTTAAAGGTACGTTATACGAGTAAATTAAAATCAAATTGTCATTTTCAATATTATATAATATAAGAGTGCATAAAATAGCTCAAATTATATCGGTCTGTTTCCATCGTTTAACTATTTTATCGGATATAAAATACCTTTCATAAAATAAAGTTAATAAAGCTTAAGATGGCGAAACCCAACTAACATTTCAGCTTCGATTCGGTCTAACTAAATATATTTTCGAAGTTCTGTAATACATTTGTAAAGGTTGTTTAAGAACAAAAAGGAGAATATTACACAAGCTCACAAAACCTTTTATGGACTTCTATAAGTGATTCTGAACATCCTCTTAGAAGTACCATGCACAGATCTTTTAAAGGTGCCAGCTTCGTGTATGAACTATTAGAAGTTTAACAGAGTCCTATTCGAAATTGAATTGAAGTTCAAGTTTTGACAGATGGCTTCAATAAAGCTTCGCAAAAATTACAAACGTACGGCTTTTTATGTCTATTACAAGCTTACACTCGAGCTTTTACCGAGCCTGAAAAATACGAAAATAAAAGTAAATTTATATTTATTTGAAGACGTTTTTCCGACATTTAATCAATTTTAAACCTGAAACTATGTATCACATTGGAATTGTTATTAATTAATGTATTTGGAATAATTTTAAAACATGAATGACATTATACCTTATTTGGGGATCGAACTCGGCATCTCTTGTGTAATAGTCCATCTCTCTACACACTGGGCCATATTGAATATTATTTGGAAGATGCAAAAACTTAATCAGCCTATTTCTTTCTCAAACTTCAAAATTAACACAAGACTACGATATACAATTTTGCCAGGTCTTTCTTTGTTTTGATTTGTGTCCTTAAAAACGATTCATTCATTCATATATGTAAAATGTTTGTATTCCGTTTAGTTTGACATTTGTTATGTTAAGTATACATTATGCCTTTCTTCAATATCGTGAATTATTTTCATGTAATATTTATTTTTATTATTTGTAATAAAACCATCAAACATTTTGTTCAGTTCACCCATCTATAGTTTTATGCATTTCCACTTTGAGGGATATAAAGAGATATCATGCTGGATTTACATATATGCCTCTTCCAAAGAAATTCACATTTATATCTATTATATGGGCACAGAAGATCAAAATGAAGATAATCATATAAATGCAGCTACATTATATGTTTGAAAACAAAAAAGTTCTCGGATATTCAGGTTATAACTTCGCACCTGTTTCGAAACGCTCGTTTATAATTGCAATTCAACTTTTAAGAGCCGAATGGTTGATCTGAAATTCAGCTGCCTGCTTTCGAAGGTATTTTTTCTTAAATTTTGGTTCTTCGTCACTTCAACTTCATCTTCGCTAGACTCTTAGGGTAGGCGCGCACATTCAATTTTTAGTTTCGCAACTGCTTGGTTCGAGCAACTAAAAAGTTTGTGTTTTGACATAAACTAAACGATTGCCTAAAATGAGTTCGCTATTTTGTGTAACATATAATTATATGCACCTGCGCGGACATTTGTTTTCTATAAGCAACCAAACAGTTGTGCAACTAAAAATTGAATGTGCGCGCCTAGCCTTAAGGTTCACAAGGCAAACAATCAAACTAATTGTCTATGCTACATACTCGTATCATAGGGATCTCGATTTATACTCTTATACTTGCCTGAGTAATATCTAAAAAGTACATAGATGGATTACAATAAATGTGTACAAATAATGAGTTGATGCATGCAATTTAATATTCCTAATTTTAATTAAGATTAAATGTATTAGTTTCTGTTAAGATTCATTTGCAGAGTTCTTAGAAGTTTGAACATTGACATTTTCTTTAAAGACTTTTTGTTAAAGTCTGCTAGGCTTAAGAGACGTATTCTATATAGCTCTTAGGAAATTGTTATAGAAACGTTTTGAAAACTCACTGATGTAAACTTCTATATCATATCACATTGCAATATTTATACAAGTTCCAGCTTCTCTATTTTCATTTATAAAACCATATCCGAAAAATTGGTTTTAGTCTCTGAAAAACTTTGTGTCTTACTTGTAAAAGGTTTAAAAGAAGATGATATTGAAACCGTGGCTTCTATAGGAAAATTATTTTTGAAGAAGGCTCTTTAGAAGCATTATATAAATTGAAACTTCCAGCATGTCCATATTTCTAGGCTAATAGAAACTGAAATGTTAGTTGGGAATTGCAAGAGAGTGTCTATTTCATTTATATTTTCATTCTAGTTTCTTTTTTTCTTGAAGTACCTACTAAATACATCTGTTTGAATTTATCATATTTAATATAATCGTCTTACGTAAACTTTTATTGTAAAATGTTCATCTTCAATAACTCATGAAAAGTTCCTTTGATTTATTTGCTTTATAGACAATGCTATTACTTCAATGTCTCTGCCTCTATTAGGCGTGGAAGAGATAAGGGAGATGTTCCCAATTATAGGGCATCGGGTCATTTTCACCAGAAACTTTGAAGCATGGAGGAAATTAATGCACCCTAATGCTGGTAGTAGTTCGGTTAGTTAAATGTTTTCCTTTGCTGATGGTAGAATTAATATGTAGCTATGTATTACAGATAATCGATACTCAAGAAACAGATGTTGGTAGCTCTCAAAACAGTAGCGAAATAAGTTTTGCACTAAGCGACTTATTGCCTGAATTTCAACTAGGTGACACAGTTCAAATGATAGATTCCATTGAACCGTCAGTTACTTCAAGAAAAAATGTATCAATCGAAGTTATAGATGTAAGTGCCGTGCCTACATACAAATTTATTTCAGCTGAATACAGTAGTCTTTAATTTTTTTAAACCAAAAACCATAAAATAAAATTACAAAAATCACGAAAGACCAAATCTTGAATGACAAAAATCTGAATAAACAAAGCATGCGAAAATCTTCATCATTTTCGCAAATGTAGATTATTTTTCAATATACAGTATACTTAAATCTACATATACTTGAAATAAACGAATTTCGAAAATAAGAGAAAAGTTAAATTGCTTTAACGGTTGACATGTATTAAAACGTAGCGTGCGATTTAAACAAAAACTCTGATATGAGCAACACAAAATGTTTCCGGAATTTCTTGGGCGTAGAAAATAAAAATAATTTTAAATAGGAATTCCTTCTTAAAAATAAATAAATAAATTGAAGAGCAAAACAGCTCATGAAAAACTAGGGCCTAGTGCCTAATAACTCTCAACCATTCCTGTGTATGTGGAATGGAAGGGACTTAGAGTTTGGTGCCGAATCCGGACGGCTAAGGTCAGCTTTTCTATGATAGAAGATAATCTTGTAGGATTTGTGAATACCTCGCAAAAGGCAGTAGCCCTGAACCATTAAAACTTAGAAATATTTTGGACTTAGAAAATTTCTTAGACTTCGAAATTTGTTTGGACTTAGAAAATTTTTTGAACTTAGAAAACTTCTTGGACTTGGAAAATTTTTTAGACTTAGAAATTTTCTTGGACTTTGAAAATTTATTGGACTTAGAAATATTTTTGGACTTAGAAAATTTCTTAGACTTAGAAATTTGTTTGGACTTAGAAAATTTTTTGAACTTAGAAAACTTCTTGGACTTGGAAAATTTTTCAGAGTTGGAAATTTTCTTGGACTTTGAAAATTAATTGGACTTAGAAATATTTTTGGTCTTAGAAAATTTCTTAGACTTAGAAATTTGTTTGGACTTAGAAAATTTTTTGAACTTAGAAAACTTCTTGGACTTCGAAAATTTATTGGACTTAGAAATATTTTTGGACTTAGAAAATTTCTTAGACTTAGAAATTTGTTTGGACTTAGAAAATTTTTTGAACTCAGAAAACTTCTTGGACTTGGAAAATTTTTCAGACTTAGAAATTTTCTTGAACTTTGAAAATTTATTGGACTTAGAAATATTTTTGGACTTAGAAAATTTCTTAGACTTAGAAATTTGTTTGGACTTGGAAAATTTTTTGAATTTAGAAAACTTCTTGGACTTGGAAAATTTTTCGGACTTAGAAAATTTCTTGGACTTAGAAAATTTTTTAAACTTAGAAATTTTTTTGGACTTAGAAAATTTTTTGGACTTAGAAAACTTCTTGGACTTTGAAAATTTCTTGAAATTAGAAATTTTTTTGGACTTAGAAAATTTTTTGAACTTAAAAAACTTCTTGGACTTGGTAGATAGGTAGTTAAATATTTAGTGATGTTATTTATAATAATCCAAGTATTTTCCTTGACTTTTCCGGTTTATTTTTAAGTTCATGTGATTTATAATTCGAAGATTTTGTAAATTTGAGACATTCTTGTTTTTGAATTGTTATCCATGCGAGATTTTTGTAATTCTGGATAGGGTCGTTATTCATATAGATTATGTTTTTAAATACGCTTAGTAGTTGAGAAGCTGCCAACTGATTACTCGTACAATATCCATTGCATTTGAAATGATTTTATAAATGGGTATAATTATAATTTTCGTAATTTATACTACATAATATTTTAATTTTAGGATCTCAAGAAAATCCTTGAATACTCTTTAGAAGGGAAAGGTATCTTAACACTAAATAAAAAAAGTCCCCTTGATCATAAAGCAAGGTTGAAGTTGGTGCGGATCATTTGCATGTATGTCTTAAGAGAAACCCCAGACCGAAACATCACTGCACAAATTTATGCAAAGTGGGCAAACGAAATAGTGGATTTGTTTCCTGCTGAGAATAGGTCTGTGTATTTTCACAACAAAATTGTAGAATCGAGTCGTGGAATCATTACCAGATTGGCTGGAAAGTTGCCCGATAGTATACACAATCTTAAAAGAAAATATCGTGAAACGGGTATAATTCCGAAGCGCAAACGTTCTTTTTCATTGTCACCTATCTCTAGTCGAGGAGAATCCCCGAAATCTATACCCATAAAACGTCTGGCAGAAGTGTTCAAAACCCCAGAAAATGAAGAACTTTCAGATATAAATTTGGAATGGCTTCGAAATTCTAGCCATCCTTGGGAAACAACAGAGGAAAAGTGGGAAAAAACCAGAAATGCTCGCTTTCATCGTCTGCAGGATATGACCATTGCCCAATATTATGAAGAATATCCGGCTCTGAAGAAAGTGTCAGGATATAAACTGGTAATATTATGATTTCTCTTATTTAAATATAAGGTTTTTGCACATTTTTCTCGATTTTAATATCGTAGTCACTGAGTTTTGGCTTTCAAAAGTTGAAATATTTATATTTTTCTGTGTGAAAGATAGTTATCAAAACTACAAACTTGAAATCTACACCATATGACTTTGAAGAATTCAATGTTATTTAGTATATTTCCATCTCTACTAAATCAAATGAATATATTTAGTTAAAAACCCAAAATGAGAATATTGTAGGTACAAATTACCAGTATGTCCTAGATTTTTTTTTTGAAATAGTGGTGAAATATTCTAAGTTTTATTAATAAATTACTATATAATATTCATGTTTTGGGTTTTTACAGTGACACATATACACATTTGGAAATATTACATTTACAATTCTATTCATGACTGTTAAATCATTTTCTCAAACAATTATTTAACTTCGTTTACAACAGCTTCAAAAGGATTTCAACATCTTTTACTCAGAAAACTGCCAAGGATTATACGAACATTTTCCTAGTATCAAAACCGACATCTTTTCACTTGCAAGAAAAAAAGTGACCGCCAAAAACGGATTCATTAGTGAATTATTACAACTGGAAGATTGTGAGTATTTTTCAAAATCTAACTGAAAAATATTTTTGAAAACTTCTTCTGCGAATCTTAAGGGGTGTTTTAAAAAGATCTGGTAATCAATAAGGTCTCCCACTGTTGTTCTTTTAGTTGGTACGTGCTAAAAAAATGTAATAAATTATTTTTTGGTCGTTAATGATACAAAATTATACTGACAAAATTATCATGATAAACGCAGAATATCCTGTTGAAAGTAAATGTACTTGGATGTTTGTCTAAAAATCGTTTTATAGAATAGATACAAAATTTTACGAAGACTTTATGATAAAAAGCATTAATATTGATATTTTCAAAATAGTTAAGATGGAGCGTCCTTAAAAATTATAATAAGTTATTTTATGGTTGTAAAAAACACGAAATATATTATACTGCCTTTAATTATTGTATAGGTATTTGATATTTGTTTCAAAATATCCTATATGTGGAGTTCATTGATCCTCCTAATCCTAAGTATTTCGTTGAAGTGAGAAATTGTTGGGTTAATGTTATATTTTATTTTGCCAAGGATTATTATTATGCTTTTATGCTAAATGATGACTGTGACAAGTGAATAATTCCTAGTATCTGAGGTAAAAATAATCTTAGAAAAAAGAATATAACTAATAGTTGCACCAAGCAGTACTAAAACTGATGGCATTCTTAAAGTATTTCATTAATTAATTCTGTGGCAACAAGGAAAAACTGCATAGGTCGACTTATGTCGAAAATGAATTTTTGATACCATCCGATGCGCAATAAGACATTCCATCTGTCATTTTTTTCGTATTTTTATCTCAAACGGTTAAGGAATCACAGACAAAATAAAAAGAGGTCTTGCACCTGAAAAGTAGCAAAAACTGACTTATATCGTTTTTTCTTGTTGCCATAGAATTATAATATATTAATATACACATTTTTGAAAAAAGAATCCATTACAATTATAGAGACTATAATATTTTTGTGTATGTTTATTTAATTTCAGCAACTGAAGACACAAGTAATCTTGGCGCCTTCCTTCTCATACCATCGCTTCTAACAACGCAAACTATACGCCTGAAGGCTGTACATAAAAAAGTTTGGCGGCCTTCAAAATCCGAAGCTCGAGATGGATTCATCACAATTGTCCACAGCGATGCAGAAATTGAAGAGGCGATAGCTCTAAGACGCGGCAAATTACAACAATATGGTCTCACACTGCAGCCATATATTCTTTTAGTTGGTACGTCCTTAAAAAATATAATAAGTTATTTTGTGGTCGTAAATGATACGAAATATATACTGCCCTCAATTTTAGAGGCAGTTGATGTTTGTTTCAAAATAATTTTTATGATTAACGCAGAATATCCTGCTGAAAGTAAATGTACTTGGATGTTTATCCAAAAAGCATTTTATAAAATAGATACAAAATTTGACAAAGAATCTACCGCTGCCAATACTCTGCTTGTTGAGTTGCAAATTAAAAGTAAAAATGATATTAAATTAAGATAAAATTTAATTTAGTTCTAAGAAAAGTTCTTTGTTTTCTATTGAATTACTATTTTACGAGTCACGTATAGCACTGTTTAATACATCCTTGGTTCAAACGTCCTAAAAATCTTTAAAAAGTTAATTTGTAACTATAAACGATACAAAATATATACTGCATTCAATTACTTTAGAAGCATATGGTTCTTTGTTTTACTTCTATCATGAAGATTATATATCACTTTCGTTATTAAATCCTAATATTCTCTTTGAGTTGAAACGTCCTTAAAATCTTTAAAAAGTTAATTTGTAACTATAAACGATACAAAATATATACTGCATTCAGTTTGTTTAGAAGCAGTTTATATGGTTCTTTGTTTGACTTCTATTTTTAAGGTCATACCTATATCACTTTCATTATTACGTCCTAATATTCTCTTTGAGTTGAAACGTCCTAAAAATCTTTAAAAAGTTAATTTGTAACTATAAACGATACAAAATATATACTGCATTCAGTTTGCTTAGAAGCAGTTTATATGGTTCTTTGTTTCACTTCTATCATTAAGATTATATATCACTTTCGTTATTAAATCCTCATATTCTCTTTGAGTTGAAACGTCATTAAAATCTTTAAAAAGTTAATTTGTAACTATAAACGATACAAAATATATACTGCATTCAGTTTGTTTAGAAGCAGTTTATATGGTTTTTTGTTTGACTTCTATTTTTAAGGTCATACCTATATCACTTTCATTATTACATCCTAATATTCTCTTTGAAAATATATATACAGTATATATATTTATACTGCATTCAATTACTTTAGAAGCATATGGTTCTTTGTTTCACTTCTATCACTAAGATTATATATCACTTTCGTTATTAAATCCTAATATTCTCTTTGAGTTGAAACGTCCTTAAAATCTTTAAAAAGTTAATTTGTAACTATAAACGATACAAAATATATACTGCATTCAGTTTGTTTAGAAGCAGTTTATATGGTTCTTTGTTTGACTTCTATTTTTAAGGTCATACCTATATCACTTTCATTATTACGTCCTAATATTCTCTTTGAGTTGAAACGTCCTTAAAATCTTTAAAAAGTTAATTTGTAAATATAAACGGTACAAATTATATAATCCATTCAATTAGTTTAGAAGCAGTTTATATGGTTCTTTGTTTCACTTCTATCTTCAAGGTCATATATCACTTTCGTTATTACATCCTTATATTTTCTTGGAGTTGAAACGTCCTATAAATCTTTAAAAAGTTAATTTGTAACGACAAATTAGAACAATTACAACAATATGGTCTCACACTGTAGCCATATATTCTTTTAGTTGGTACGTCCTTAAGAAATATAATACGTTATTTTGTGGTCGTAAATGATATGATATATATCAATTATTATAGTGGCAGTTGATGTTTGTTTCAAAATAATTTTTATGATTAACGCAGAATATCCTGCTGAAGGTAAATGTGTTTGGATGTTTATCCAAAAAGCGTTTTATAAAATAGATACAAAATTTGACAAAGAATCCACCGCTGCTAATACTTTGCTTGTCAAGTACTGGACACTTTATGTTTCAATGAACATTACTATGCATATGAAGTTCAAGTTCCAACGATGCAGAAGCAATTGAACGTGTTTCTAGAGTCTTTAATTTCACCAATCCCAAATACGATAAATATTTTAGCAAACAGCAGGCAGTACGTGACTTTAAGAAGCCCAATATAAATTGTTAGTTTAAGAAAAATTTAAACCAAGAAGATATCAAAATCAAAAATTTGTATTTAAAACTTAAAAATTAGAATTAATGAAATAAGAAGCTAAAAAATCGAAAATAATTTTGTTGTTAAAAAAATAAAATTATTGTATTAGAAATATGTTAGAGGATAAGTATTTATATTTTTATATTTATTTAATTTAAGTAATTTTAATTTAATTTTATGTTTTAGAGAAAATAAAATATCTTTTGTACCTATACATTAATGCTTATGTTTTCAATTTAAGGATTCAAATTGGCTATTCAAAACAGATTGAAGTTTTCAGATACATCGGGGTCTTAAAAGATGATGTCCAACGGTATTGTGCTTATAAATAAATGTTAGCTAGAAGGTAAGCATTCTCTGCCAAAGTTGGCCTACTAACATTAAAAGCAAATTTTCATATTTATTATTAATAAGGCTTCAAGGTTATTACTAACCAATCTGCTAGGTAAAGTTTATCAAACCCACTCTGTTATAATCTAACGAGTAAGTTTGCTAAACTCTACCTAGTATGTTAGTTAATTATAACCTAGTAGCTTCACTAATTTTAACCGTGCAAATTGGGTTTTTTAAACCAAGTTAGTAGGCTAATTTCAGCAGAGTATATTGGTAAACATTAACCAAGCAGGTTGGTTAATAAAACCGTGTAAGTTGGTTAATTTCAACAGAGAGTGTTGGTTAATTAAAACCAAGTAAGCTGGTAATTATTAACCAAGTAGGTTGATTAATATTAACCAATTAGGTTGGCTAATTTCAACAGAGAAGGTTGGTAAGTATTAACCAAGTAGGTTGGCTACCTTTAACAAAGAAGCTTGATTAATATTAACCAAGTAGTTTGGCTAATTTCAACAGAGAAGCTTGGTTAAATAAAACCGAGTAGGTTGGTTAGTATTAAACAAGTAAGTTGGCTAATTTCAACAGAGAAGGTTGGTTAAATAAAACCGAGTAAGTTGGTTAGTATTAACCAAGTACGTTGGTTAGTATTAACCGAGTAGGTTGGTTAGTATTAAACAAGTAAGTTGGCTAATTTCAACAGAGAAGGTTGGTTAAATAAAACCGAGTAGGTTGGTTAGTATTAAACAAGTAAGTTGGCTAATTTCAACAGAGAAGGTTGGTTAAATAAAACCGAGTAAGTTGGTTAGTATTAAACAAGTAAGTTGGCTAATTTCAACAGAGAAGGTTGGTTAAATAAAACCGAGTAGTGTGGTTATTATTAACCAAGTAGGTTGCTTAGTATTAACCAAGTAGGTTGGTTAGTATTAACCAACTAGGTTGGCTAATTTCAACAGAGAAGGTTGGTTAATTAAAACCAAGTAGGTTGGTTAGTATTAAACAAGTAAGTTGGCTAATTTCAACAGAGAAGGTTGGTTAAATAAAACCGAGTAGGTTGGTTATTATTAACCGAGTAGGTTGGTTAGTATTAACCAAGTAGGTTGGTTAGTATTAACCAACTAGATTGGCTAATTTCAACAGAGAAGGTTGGTTAATTAAAACCAAGTAGGTTGGTTAGTATTAAACAAGTAAGTTGGCTAATTTCAACAGAGAAGGTTGGTTAAATAAAACCGAGTAGGTTGGTTATTATTAACCGAGTAGGTTGGTTAGTATTAACCAAGTAGGTTGGTTAGTATTAACCAACTAGGTTGGCTAATTTCAACAGAGAAGGTTGGTTAATTAAAACCAAGTAGGTTGGTTAGTATTAACCAAGTAGGTTGGTTAGTATTAACCAAGTTGATTGGTTAGTATAAACCAAGTAGCTTGGCTAATTCAAACAGAGTAGATTAGTTATTATTAGCCCAGTAGGTTTGCTAAATTCAACAAAGTGGGTTGATTAAATAAAACAGAGTAGGTTGTTTTAATTTAACTAAGTAAGTTGGCTAAATTGATACAAGTGTATCGCTATTTCACCTAGGAAAGTTTAGATATTACCCGAGATGATTGGTTGATATTAACAACATGATTGGCTAAAAACAAATAAGTAAATTGGGTATAAAATACCAAGTTAATTGGTTGTTTTTTGCAGAGTTTGCTTGTTTTTATTTATACGAGTACCTTTTGGAGGGGAAATGATCCTTAATCGTTTACTCGGTTGTTTTTAACCGATTTACCATTAATCGAGTTGTCTCTGCTATTTTTTGCAGAGTAACTCTGTAGGTGCTATATTAACAGTGTTACTTGGTTGCTATTAACCGAAATTCGGTTAATTTTAACCCTGCAATGTTTTTGCGTGTACTTTCTATAAGCTGACAGACTCTCCCCATTGACCATTGCGCTGGCGGAAGATTCTCATTCTTAATGATCACTAGCTGTCCTAAACGCAAGCTTTCCTTTTCTTTACGCCACTTTTTCCTTTCTTGTAGAGTCACTAAGTATTCTTCTCTCCATCTTTTCCAGAAATGGTTTAACATATTTTGTCTTTCTTTCCACAATCTGATCCCATGTGTGTTGATGTCAGGTGCTATCCTATATGGTGGTGGCAAGATAATTGGCTCACCTACCAAAAAATGCCCTGGGGTCAATGCTTGCAAATCTGTCGGGTCATCATGTAAAGGATGAATTGGCCGTGAATTTAATATACCCTCTATCTCAATTAACAAGGTCAAGAACTGCTCACTTTCCAACACTCTCGTTCCCGCTATTCGCTTTAGATGATACTTCATCGACTTAACTGCCGCTTCGTATATTCCCCCTTGATGTGGGGCTGCTGGCATCATGAAAAACCAATCCGTGCCTTTCAAGCTTAGACGGCTGAAAACTTCACTCTCCCGCCATTCTGCCCAGGCGCGCTTAATTTCTCTTGCTGCTCCGACGAAGGACGTACCATTGTCGCTGTACATTCGCTCGCACCTACCCCGTCTGCTAATAAACCGATCATAGCATGCCAGAAAGGATGTTGATGTCAAATCTCCCACTACATCGATGTGTACCGCTCTTGTCTTAAGGCAGACAAAAATCGCGACCCATGATTTCTTCAGAGTCACCTGTCGGCCCGCTCTATCCACTATCTTCAACATAAAAGGTCCGGCATAGTCAACGCCAGTATGTATGAATGGCTTTCCCACTTGCACTCTGTCGGCTGGCAACTCAGACATCAACTGCTGTTCGAGGCGATGATTGTATCTAGCACAAACTACACATTTGTGTACAAAATTCCGCAATTCGTCTCTAAGCCGGGGAATCCAATAGCGCTGGCGCAACACTTGCATCATTACTTGTACTGAATCATGTTTTAATCTTCGGTGGACATCGCTTACGATTAACCATGACAGTCTTGTACCATTAGGTATGATGGCTGGATGACGCATGTCATACTCTCCGCTGGCTCTATGTAATCGCCCGCCTACACGCAGGATACCGTCGCTGTCGAAAATAGGCTTAAGTGTTTCTAATTTACTATGCTCGGCTAGCTGGCTATTCTTTCGTAAACTTGCAATGTCTTTCCCATATGTTTCGCTCTGTGCTGTCCTTATGAAATACCGTATAGCTGCTGCCCTCTCGTCAGTTCTCAAAGCTTGAGTCACTAACTTACCTCGCTTAACACGCTGTTCACGCTTACCTTGTTTTTTATTTCTTACTCTTACTTGCAACGTATTTATATAACGGAGAACATAACCCAATATTCCAGACGCTTTATCCAAACTACTGGCATATTCCAGTATAGGAACTGTCTCTCGTCGACTAGGCACCCATATACCTAATTCTGACTTGACTAAATTGATTATAAATGCATCTCGCTTTCCCCTGCCGCTGGTATTTTTGTCACTATCGGGTTTGCTGGCCATTCACTATCTGGTAAACATAGCCATTTTGGGCCATGTAACCATAATACACTTTCAACTAAATCTGCTGGCATCATACCTCGGCTCAATAAGTCCGCTGGATTCTCTTTTGTACCTACATGCCGCCATCGGCTAATATCTGTGTTGGTTTGAATAGTTGACACCCTATTTGCCACATATGTCTTTAACTCTCGTGGCAGTTTACGCAACCAATGCAAAACAACCATTGAATCCGACCATAATACGTAATCGACTTCCTCCCAACCCATAGCTTTTTGCGTCTCTACCAATAGACGACTCAATAACTCTGCTGCCGCTAATTCTAAACGTGGTATAGTTATCGTTTTTAGTATCTCTATCTTTGTTTCTTGACTCGTGTGTAACCATCGGTCGATTCGAAACCTCGCTAAATGCTTAATCCCTTCCCATAACCTTTTCCACCTGACCTGTATTTCTATAGGCAACGCTTCATCCCATTCGTGACTTACTCTCCAAATATCCTGTATCAAGATCTTACCCAAAATCACCGCTGGTGCTATATACCCATTAGGATCATATAGCTTCGCTATCATACTTAGCACTTTTAGTTTTGTGATATCTCCTTCAGCTGTTTGATCTCGAACTACAAACGTAAATTTGTCTTCTTCTATCAGCCACTGTAGGCCTAACACTGTCGCTTGTTCCTCGCTTTCGAACATCATTGATCTAGTATGATCAGCTTGCTCACTAAACTTTCACTATTCGATTTCCACTTTCGAAGTTCAAATCCAGCTGTCCGTAACACTGTATCCAACTGCTTAATCATCGTAACCGCTTCTTCCTCACTATCGCATCCTGATACACAGTCGTCCATGTAAAAATCATTCGCTACTACCTCCTCTACTTTAGGAAAGGTAGATTTTAAATCTCGAGTGCACTGAATAAGTGCTCGTACTGAATTGTATGCAGATGAAGTCATTCCATATGTAACGACCGTCAGCCAATACTCTTGAAGCTTTTCCATTGGAGATTCACGCCAGAATATCCTCTGCAGATCCCATTGCTGTCGCGCTATCCACACTTGCCGAAACATCATCTTGATGTCTGCGCTAAAAGCTATCCGATGCCTGCGGAAACGCATAACAATTTCATATAAATCACGCTGTAATTTCTCTCCGAGTTGTTGAACTTCATTGAGAGATATACCTTGGTCTGTTCGACAACTACAGTCAAACACTACTCTAAACTTTTTCGTCACACAATGGTGTGGTATATAATACACTATTTGTCCGGCTGTCGATTGCTCACTTACTTGCTGCATATGCCCCAGCTGTTCGTATTCTCGCATGAAATTTACATACTTTTCTTTTAATGCTGGCTCCTTCATAAGCCTTTGTTCAAGAAACATGAACCTTCTCAACGCTATCGCCCTAGAGCTACCTATACTTTTAATCTCAGGCTTTATCGGAATGGTAACGATAAAACGACCATCTTCCGCCCGTCTCGCTGTTTGAACAAAATTATCCTCAACCGCTTGCTCTTCTGCTGTCCTAATTGGATATGATCCTATTTGATCCATATTCCATAGCTGTCGCACTAACTTATCAATGCTATCCCATTCTATACACTTAGCTGCTGGCAGAATATCAGTTATATCATCAACTGTGCTTAATGAACGACTACCAAATATTACTATCCCAAATGCTGTCCGAATCATAATTGTGTTTTTGATATTTCTTGGTATTGCATTACTTTGCAAAAAACCTAACGCCCAATAACATTGAAAACGTATCACTCTTCCAATAATTTGGATCTGCTAGCGGGTACTCATACATATAAGGCAGCGGCTGTATATCTGCTATCGGCGTAAAGACTGACCACTTTGTTTCCTTTGGCAGTACGAAGAAGTTCTCTTCAATAGAGGTGCCAGTATCGAACCATGGCACTATTTTCAGAGATATTTGCTTTCGTATCCGAATTGGTTTACCATCTATACCCACGACCCTTTTCTCTATTGGTGTCATTGAAATGTCAAATGACTTTGCGACGCTGTAAGTAACAATGTTTGGATGTGCCCCAGAATCCAACAATGCACGTACAGGACCCGAATAACTTCCCCCTATAGAAACTCTTACCCAGACTGTCGGCATCAACGTAGCTTCTTGCACCGCTGTGGAAGTAAGAAATGAATGAAAACTATCCGAATACTTATTAGAACATTGAATGTTCTTTTCTGATTTAATATGCCTTTTATTTATAGAGCAACGATTTTTTAATGATATTCCCGCTGGCTGATCTTCTCGCTTGTAGTTTGCTATCCTTGCTCTTTTTGCTGGCTGAATGCTTATGCGTCAGTCATTCTTGCGCTTTCCTATCTTGGATGGCACGACCGCCATTGCTGCTGTTTGCTTCCTATCCTCCATAATTGGACAGAGCGCGCTGTTGTGCATCTGCTGATAAGGGCATCGGGGACACGGATCTTGATAGCAAGTGTCTGCGTGATGACCTCTCTTAATGCAGTTCTCGCATAGGTTATTTGCTTTAACATACTCTCGCCTTGCCCATAGGTTTAATTCCTTGAATTTCTGGCAATTGTATAGCTGATGTCGCTCTTTACATAATTCGCAATTGTGGAACCGTGTTCATGGCTTAGAACTTTCCTGTGCTGCTGAGCGTGCTGGCTGAATTGACGCTGTCGACTTCACTTTCCTGGTTGCGCTGAGGTCTACTGTCCTCAGAGGCTGGCTGCTACGTTCATTTTCAAAACGATTGAACCTTGCTGTCGAAGTGCTGGCCCTTCTTGGATTAACTTCGCTACTGCTGGCTGCTGCTTGCTTGTCGAGAAACTCCAACATCTCCTTACTGGTGGGCGTCTCGGAACTCCTTTGTAGTTCCCACTGTCGAGCTGTTGCGTTATCCAAAAGATCATGGATCATCGGAACCGCTGTGTAAATTGCCGCAAAAGCTCTCGACATGTTTGATACTTCTTGTTGTATAGCTGGTTCAAACGTTCCCAAGCCTCTTGATAATTTTTATCTGTTAGCTGCCATTCCCCCATTGTTGCGGCTGCTTTACCGGTCAACGACTTGCTTAGGTAGGTAAATTTGTATGCTGGCGATACACTGTCGTTCTCATGTATAGCTGATACGAAACGGTCGTGGAAGCCTTGCCATTTCGTGAGAGATCCATCGAACTCACCCCAGGAGTTCCTTATCTCCTGCTGTTGTGCTGGCAACTGAACCTGTACCGCTACAGGTGGCTGTGGCTGGCTGTCTGCTGTCGATGCTAATGATGCTGTCGGTTGTTCGCTTTCGTATTGGGTAGCCTTAGCTAGCTGGCGTCTAAGAATAGCTTTGGCAGAGCAGTATATTTCTTCTGCCTTGGCTAATTCCTCTTCCGTTTTCTCAACATCCTGTCCTTTCACACCTAATACTTTGTCGTGGATCTCTGTGAGGTGTACCCATGCTTCCTCAAGCCTTTCCAGGCGAATCATCAGATCCGTCCTATCCGCTTGCTGAAATGCTGGCTGATTTGTATATTCGAGAATCCGTTTTATTGCTGCTATTGCAGCAACGTATATCTTTACGCTTGCCATTACTGAAATGCAAATAATTGTTAAAATATAGAGTTTCTATATGCTGGCTGAAATTAAGAAATAAATATATTTTAGTGCTGGCAAGAGAACTGTCCATAGAAGGATTTAAAATTTCAATATGACATACTTAGTCATACTTTATGTATATAACCCGCATTTTCCTATTCCTCTGATTCCCTACCGATTTAATCAATTTCCCAATTTTGCTATCGCACTTGCAGGCTGTCTGAAATCTATTTTCTTTGGATGCTGGCTCACTTTCCTTCATATCTAGTTTTTGTTCGAATGTTTTACTGTCGCACTTGCAGACTTTTTGAATATATTCAAATTGGGTGCTGGCTCGCTTTCCTACATACGTACGTAATTACTATTAAACGCTGGCACACTTTCGGAATGTTATACATTTTACATATATAGAATTTATTTACATCTTGTATTGTACCTAACTTGAACCACGCATCTACCCCTTTTTCGTTCATATCATGTGCAACACATAATGTGAATCACGCAAACGCAACTACCCCTTTTTACTTTTGAGCATTATTTTCGTACGACGACGTACATCATGCGATTAATCACTTTATGGCTGGCAATATAAATTTTCTATATAAAAATAGATCACTTTCCTTTTAATCATCTTGTGATTTCACTATCCAAACACTATCTCAGTACTGATTTTGTCACTTTCACTTTCCCAATAGATTTTGTATTCGCTATCCATTTTCGCTGTACCTTCATGTTTCTCTTGCTCGCATTAATTGCACTAATTAAATTTACACTGTATTTACCTTTTTCCTCTTTTTTAATAAATTGCCCAAAAAATTCAAAATTCAACAAAACAAAAAACTTCCGTATTTTAATTCTCAATCCGCACCTTGAAATTGTTTTTTACTGAATGAAAAGAATTTATTCCTTCTTTTCTTTGCTTGTCCTGTTGTGGTTTATTTTCAAGTATATAAGCCACCCCTAGCTACGCTGTTGCTTGTGCGCTGGCTACGGTAGATACATACAAATTCTTTTGCCGATCTGTATGTATTCACTGTCAGCACTCGTGTGCGTCTATCGCTCGCTTGCTCTTTCAACTATTTATTACAAAAGGGTGCATGAGTATGGCATGTGATCATTATCTATTGTATTTTGAAGGGGAATCAGAGAAAGAGGTACACCGTCGGCAATAAGGCCTTGGTGTGTATTTGCTGTCGCTGTGTTTTGCTGTTGCTGTGCTAGAAAAGGAAGAATAAAATTGTCGCTGGCTGAGATACCTATAACGAAATTTATATTTGCTTGCTCGGATATATATTGTTGTTTTCGCTATCGCTAAGGAGGGGAAAAAGCTAGAAAAAATAAAATTGTCGCTGGCTGATATATAACGAAATTTATATTTGCTTGCTCGGATATATATTGTTGTTTTCGCTATCGCTAAGGAGGGGAAAAAGCTAGAATATATTTATTATCGAACATCACGCACACAGCCGTAGTGCGGTATTCATGTTGGCTCTTGTCTCCAGCTGGCTTTTCAAATTATAACGGTTTGCTGTCTGCTTTCGCTATTTCGGCTGAATTTTCGCTAGGGAGGAAATTATTCAAATTTATACCTTTTTTGATGTTTTATAAGACGCTGGACACTGGCAAAGCTGTGACTCCACTTTAATGCTATGCTTGATAATCACTCGCGGGCTAATTCGATCTAAACTTTTTTTTATTTTGATTTATTTCGATATTTTCACTTTCCGTTTGTGGACTGTAATTTCACTACTTTAATCGTTAACCGTAGGTCGCTGGCTCAAATATTCGGCTCGCTGTGGACCAAATGTTTCGTCGTAGAACTAAATTAAAACCAAACTTTCGATCGAAATAAAACATATCAACTTTTGTTTGGGAAAAACCTTCACGGTAAAAAAACCCAACTTTATTCTGTCCAATTATACACTGAATGCTGGCAGGCTATATTCGCTTACAAATTCTTATAACTATGCTGAATAGGAGAAGAGAACAATATGGTAGGAAAGAGAAATACTCAAATAATAAATGTAAATTCAGCTGTCCCGCTCTGCTTATAGTTGCTTTTTGAACTCGTATGGTGACCATACGATACATCGCCATCTATCTCAACAGCTCAACATTCCACGCACTAGCCTGAGAAGAATTCTGCACAAATATCTCGGATTATTCGCTTGCAAGGTCCAATCGACTCAGCAATTGAAGGCGCTCGACTATCCGATTCGTTATCGCTTTGCGGTTTGGGCCTTAGAGCAGCTTGAATTTGGATGAGGCGCCTTTTCATATCAGGGGCTACGTTAACAAACAAAATTGCCGCATCTGGGGCTCGAAAAACCCGCACTTTATTGTCTTGTGGGAAATCGTGAAGGCCTGATGTGATGTCAACAATCCGGAAACTATTCAGATTGTGAATCGTGGCATTTGCGGTGTGGCACGTACCATCGTCCTGCTGGAACCACATCTCTTCTTCCATATACAGTAATTTCGCCTGCTAAAACAGCCATTCATCCAAAAATGAGCCTCTTCGGCCAAAGTTGGGGTCCTGTTTCAAACGCGCTAAAGTCCAGTCACCGAAAAATCGGTGTTTCCTATGGTCGTGAACTTTGAGCTTCTAGGTCAGTTGGATTTTCTAAGGGTGTAGGTTTCCCAGTCCCGATGCAAAATTGACCAAGCTTACAAATGTTGGCTGATTGATTGCTGAACAGGTTGTCTCAAATCTAGTAAGGAAACGTTGTAGACTGAAGGGCCACCACGTCTACAGTAAGATGCGCATAATGCGCCCAACGTTTGCATAAACGAACATTCATTTTGATAATTAAGTGTTATCATTTGGGCGTGCTGTTCAATCGTGTAACTTGCAATGGCATTAATAACTGAATAATAAACAAAAGATCTGACAGATGTCAAGAAAACAACATAGCCACCAAAATCTCATCCCTCCAAAATTCGATAAACGTAAACTAAAATTCATGTCTCATATTATACGTGAATGCGTAAAAAATGATTTTAAACCATGGCAAATACATACAAAAAACAAGCCTTAAAAAATCAATACGAAGATTTTATCATGTTTGCTTATACAGAATAAAACCTAATGCACAAAAGCAAAACTCTTCAATTGCGTTTTACTTTATCGCCTCTTAAATAAATAAAAACAGAAACATTCAAATGTAATTCAACCCCTCGACCCAAATAAATCACACACATAAATCCTTTAATTAAAATTTAACATTCAGCAAATGTTACCAAAATAACATTTCAATTATCGAAAAAGATCATACATAGAGTCCTTTGTTTGTCAAAAACCACCTCCAATGACCAAATAATCATCGAAATGAATGCCGTTCTCATTGGGGCAGTCGAAAAACTTTCTCCCATTCATTTTCATAGATAAACCTTTTTCAATTCGAATGCGATATCCCAACGAATTGAATCGAACGAAACACCTCATCATCAGTCCCAACCAGACCATTCCCCATAATGTACTATATTAAAATGTATGTATACGGAATAGATACTGTTGGCATGGCAAATATAAATCTCATAGGACACTCCATTATCGCTCTCTTTGCCACTTAATTAGAAATCGACTGGAAGTATAAAAATCCATTCTATATCCGCACGCTATACAAATAGATGTACAATACACAACCAGTCTTTAAACTTTTAGCTCGGTGCGAGGTCGTCCCATCCCTCACAAACCCAATACGGGATAGCATATGGCATTAGGATAGATTCTGGGAACTGGGATCCTTTAATCTGGAGCCGAAGGAGAGGCAGAGAACAATGTGGAGGATAGTGTGTTGCTGATGGGGCATATGAGAGTACATATATTGGGAATTGGGATACTGACTGAGTTCGAATTGGATCGCTGTCTACCGATAATAGTTTTGCAAATAATCAATTAATCGCAATTATCCATTCGCATTGTGATCAAAATGATTGGGTGGGCGTTGTTGTAACCACACTTACTATAAACTTCTCGGAGTGAGTTTAATTGAAAATTACTGAAATGTAATTTTACCAAGAGGACTCTTGAAACTTAATGAACGATGCCTTCTCCAGCAGAAAATCAGCAAAAGCTATCACACATGAACAGGGTTACCACTATAAAACTTTGTTGTAAACAAACACAAAAAAAAAAAAAACAAGAAGGACATTTGTTTTATGGGTTCGGAAATTAAATTTGTTAAGGGTTGGGATAAAACACACAAACAACAGTACATGTATAAAATGGGATGCATTGATTCGTATTCTTCAGAAGTGCAGTATCTGAAGCAGTATGAAAAATCATTGCATCATTTGAAATTAATTTTAAGATACTAAAATTTGCGTTGTAATTAAAATAGGAATAGCTAATTTGAGAAAATAAATTGGTCGTCACGAATTGCAATATGATTGTTTCCGAACTGTCAAACTCTATTCAGTTTCCAAATACCATCCGCACTGCAACGAATGAATTAAACGTGTGCGATTAAAGGACTATTCACATGAGAGCGATCAACGATTGACAATGAAAAAACATTCGTCCATTTTGACATTTCCTTCATTTTTTTATGTACTATCAAGAATGAAGATTAAAATAAACAAAGTCAACAAAAAGAAGAATGGTTTTGAGGTTAGTCGCGCACAAACATTTAATTCGTCGCATTGTGGATGGTATGTGGAAGCGGCTGTTAAAGGCATTAAATCTAGTACTTCATCCTCCAAATTGGTCCAGCAATGCTAGAATGAATTGGCTGTTCGCAACTAAATGACATGAGAGCGACCAACTACCGACGAATTAATGAATGTTCGTTAATTTTGTCATTTCCTTCACATATCATTTCGTTATTTGTCGCGAATGACTCAGTCAAACAAAAAGAAGAAGGTTAATCGCGCGAGAGAAAAAAATTTGTTGCATTGTGGATGGTATGTGGAGGCGCCTGTTAAAGGCATTAATTCTAGTACTTCATCCTCCAAATTGATCCAGCAATGCCAGAATGAATGAATTATACGCGTCTTGGTAGGTGAAACAGT
This sequence comes from Chrysotoxum bicinctum, assembly GCA_911387755.1. Taxonomy (NCBI): domain Eukaryota; kingdom Metazoa; phylum Arthropoda; class Insecta; order Diptera; family Syrphidae; genus Chrysotoxum; species Chrysotoxum bicinctum. The sequence goes on from OU426987.1 coordinate 46,562,717, forward strand.
GGAAACTCCGAAACCTTATAGAAATTTCAGTAATACTAACTGCGATTCAAGGACACAAACATATTTTTTTTTCTTTCTTATAATTCACTCGCGCTCAAGGGTATGTTTATAGACCCTTATAAAATAATGTTAAATACAGCACTGGCGATGGGGAAATTAGGGAGGGAGAGAAAGGAGGTGACGATAAACATTGGTTTTGAATGTTTGTAAATTGAAATGGCGAGGGAAAACTGTACCGGAAAAGTTATTCCAAAATCGTGTTGTGCGACTAAAAAACGAATCTCTATATTTGACGGTACGACCAAAGTTAGGCTCAAGGGTGAACTGATGAGCATTCCTAGCGAAGCATCTGAAGAACTCAGAGTGATTCTAAGTAAGGCCTTTGAGAAAGGTTGTCCTCTGAAACATATAGGGAAGAGAACAAAAAAAACACCCTGGTGGACTGTAGAACTCGGTAACTTGAGGAAAGAAACGAGAAGATTTTTCAATGCTACCAAAAACACTAGAAATGATAATGACTGTGAAGTATATAAAACAAGTCAGCGACAGTCAAATGACAGCAACCGGGAAACAAAGTCCTACGCGGAACATATTGTACCAATATTGGGGCAATCCATTCCTTTTCTCCTTATAAATCCCCTGGCCTTGATATCTTCCCAATGATGCTACAGAATAGCGAGATCCAAATAATACCGCTCCTGAAAAATATATTCCTTAATAGTTCAAAATGGGGATATGTTCCTTTATCGTGGCGCGAAGTCAAGGTTATTTTCATTCCAAAAGCTGGCAAGCCCAGTCACACAGAAGCAAAAGATTTCAAGCGAATGACATCGTTTATTTTTAAAACGTTTGAAAGACTGATAGACCTACATATTCGCCGCACTCAGCACGCCTACACAAAGCGGCGTTAGCACAATTGAGAAGACACTGAGTGACAAAGAATATACCCTTGCTGCGTTTCTTGATATTGAAGGAGCTTTCAATAACGTAAACAATAAAGCAGTAAAGGCAGCTCTAGTAGATAATAAAATCGATAATTCGATAATAGGTTGGGCTATATGCATGTTAAAGAGCAGTCAAATTAACTCGGAACTGGCAGGGATTCAGATGAGAGCATCCATATCCAGGGGCACCCCACAGGGGGGAGTTCTCTCACCACTCCTTTGGGTGCTGGTTATGAACACAATCCTCCTTAATCTGAAACATTGTGGAGTAAAGGTAGTAGCCTAGGCTGATGATCTTGCGTTATTAGCGACAGGTAAATTCTTATCGAATATGCCCTTTCTAAGTAGTAGATGGACTAGAAAGTGTGGCCTGATGGTTAACCCGTCAAAAACAGAATTACTTCTTTTTACAAATAAGAGGAAATTACCAAGCTTCAGAATACCTTCAATTGAAGGCACCCCGCTGAAGATTTCAGATCATGCAAGGTATCTTGGTGTGATTCTAGATAGGGAATTAAACTGGAGTCTTAACAGGAAAGAGCGAAAAAAGGAATGATTGCATTCTACTCCTGTAACAGAATCTTTGGGATATCCTGGGGACCACGTCCAAAAATTATCAGTTGGATGTATTTGGCGATATTCAGACCAATACTAACTTATGGTAATTTAGTCGGGTGGAATACAATTGAAAAAAGCACGAACCTCAAAACTCTGACCAAAGTACAGAGACTTGCTTGCATTGCAATTACGGGGACCATGAGATCCACTCCAACTGCATGGTTAGCGGCGATACACAACCTGAAACCCCTAGATCTTTTCGTACATGAACCCGCAGCATATAGCGCCTTAAGGCTAAGCCAGAATAATACTTGGAAGAACAGCACAATATAGGACATGCTCAAATTCTTCAGAAATATTTGAGTGATAATATCATTACAGATTATACAACACCGGAACTTGACTTTTATAAACCAATTCCAAACTGCCTTTCCAAGCAGGGAAGAATGGTTGAACAACCAACCCTATACCAGTGAATCAGCAATAGCAATCTATACTGATGGCTCCAAAATGGACACAGGTGTTGGTGCAGGCTTTTTCTCAGAACCTCTTGAGCTAAACAACCGACTTAGGCTCCCAGATTATAGTAGCGTCTTCTAAGCGGAGGTCCTGGCAGTGACAACAGCTGCTTAACATGTATCATTGATGGCGATACCACGGGCTGATATCACCTTTTACATTGATAGCCAAGCGGCAATAAAAGCGATTTGCCACTGTGATAAAATCGAAGCTTGTTTCTTGTTGCCGCGAAGAGCTTAAGGTTCTTGACACGCAGCACAATATTAGACTCTGGTGGGTCCCAGGACACAGCAGTATACCGGGTAACGAAAATGCAGATGAGTTGGCAAGACAGGGATCAGCGCTTGACGCTAGTCAAGCAGATTTGGTCAATTAACCACCCTGCCACATTAAATAGAAAATTTCAGATTTAATCCTAAAGAACTCCAATGAAAGGTGGAGTCTACTTGACACCTGTGATACGACTAGGAAAGTATGGCCTTGGCTTAACAAGCAGAGAACCGACAAAATTATGCAACTTAGTAAGAAATAGTAACACGAAATAGTATACGTTTAAGGTTTAAGGACACATTTTTTTTATAACGACTTGCATTGTGGTAATTGAATTTTTGTGCAAAATTTATTAATTTTGCGTAGACTGAAAAATTCCCACTACGTCTTTCAAGAGTTCTTTTGATTGCATAACTGTACAACTGTTGTTCTGATGCCAAAAAAAATGTAGTGTTTGAGGAGCGTGCGTAGTGTGTGCCTTAAAAAAAAGTGTTGTTGAAACACTACAATCGTAGTAGGAGACAACGCTAGTTCGGGGTCATTGTGGAATTGGTGTGAATTAATCGGTGGACGAGCTGGCTAAGCAAGGATCAGCCCTTCATAACTCACTAGTGAAAAGAGTCAATATTCCTCTCAGAGTTCTCTCAATTTTCCTTAACGAATCAAACAGAAGGGGGAGCATTATGTCTAGAAAAATTTGGCCCACCTATAATGAATCCCGAACACTTGATCTGATATGCAGAAACAGGTAAGACATAGCCAGGATCGTAGCTACATGTAGCGAACACTGACCGAAAGGAGAGCATGCAGCGAACTAAGGCATTCCTCAGAACACTAACTGTCATAGCTGTGGAAGACCAGTGGGAAAAGGAAACAGTCCTCCATTTTCTCTGCAAATTCCCTGCTCTAGCCAAATTTAGAGCACAATCATTTGGAAGGTAATTTTTTGACGACTTTAACCAACTTTCAGAAATGAAGATCAAATACTTAATTTCTTTTCTAAACGCAACGAAATGGCTTTGGTTACTTCTGTGCCATGCCATTCGTTTGGTTCTTTGGATCCCGAAATAGCAGACCGAGGGCTTTGACGGTCGTTTAAAGGGGGCCGGATAATCACGCAATCGTGATCAAAATTCCGGATGATTGTGCAAAAGCAAACACACAATAAGAAAATATCAAAACTAACTACATCCTTTCTTCTTTTTGAACTCAATCCAAATTGGATGTTCACAATTTCCCATATCAATTCCATCCACAGGTTATTAATTAGCAGTTGTCAAAGTTACCAATGGAATCCAGCTGTTAAAATATTAACTTCGGTTTACCAATTCATTCGGGCGACTAGGGGCTTGAAATGTTGGCTAAAAAATCATCGTCTCGGTCAATGCCCATTTTCAGTTTAGCAACTATGTCAACAAACAAAATTGTCATGATTGGAGCAAACACAACACATATAAAAGTGTTTGACAAAGTATTAATGCATTCAAAAACATTGATTGTTGGTGTGGCTTATGGCATGGCGGCATCATAAGACCTTATCTCTGTCGAAATGAGGAATCAGACACTGTAAGCATCAAAGGTCTCTGGTAAAGAGTAATATTAACAATTTAAAATCGAAAACATTGATATATCCGTGCTGTGATTCCAAGAAGATTGCGGTACATGTCATACGACACTCGAAACTCGACACTTCAAAGTCTATCAGTCAATTTCAATTTCAATTTCAATTTTTTATTTCATTTTATACATTTTGTTTACAAAAAGAAATCTGCGAAGCCTGAATAGGCTTTTCTGCAGAAGGTTAAATACATTGATTGTTTATATAATTAAGTATTCTTGAAAGCAATAAATTACAATATTAAATACAAACTAATTTTTTTTTTTTTTTTCTGATAGTGTTAATTTAATAATTTAATAATTTAATAAGTGATTCCTTAATAGTTTCTTTCTTAACCCATCTGAGGATATGTTGAGGAGCTCTCTGGGTATCTGGTTGAATGTTTCCGGAATAATAACCGATAGTTGTTGCCTGCCGTAAGAGTTCTTGTACCTTGGTGTTTGCAGGTAGCCTTGTGCTCTTCTTCTCGTGTTGAATTGGTGATCGATTTGTCGTTTATAGTGCTGATCGTTGTAGTATTCTTCGAGGATATTTAGCTCAAATAGCTGTTTTATGTTTAATAGTCCTAGTTCTTTGTATGTTCTCTGGTGGTTTGAGTCATATTGCAAGTTTATTTCATGTTTTGATCTGATCAAAATTTTAACAGAGTGATTTTGTACTTTTTGCAGCTCTTGTAAGTATGTAGGCGTTGTATTTCCCCATGCTAATAGACCATATCTTAAAATTGACTCCACTAACGAAAAATAAGCTTGCTTGAGTACATTATATGGAGTATAATTACTCAAATGATGTAGAGCATATACTGCTTTTCGTAGTCTTTTACATGTGTGAGTTATATGTAAGTCCCATTTGAAAAAGCAGTCAACATACACACCTAAGTACTTGAAATGTTGAACATTTTCAATCACTTCCTGACAGCTATCATCGTAGCTAAGGTTTTCGTTGTTTGCGTTCCGATGTATGCATTTTGTTTCATGAAATTTAATGTTTATTTTAGTTTTCAGTACATGTGCTGGTCTGATATGCATCAATTTTGTTTTTTTAGCATTGATTATAAGACCAAAATCGTGACACCACCGTATGATCAAATCAAATTCCGTTTGCATAATCCTGGTTGCTGCTGATAAGTCTCTGTGGCTGACTACTATTGCAGTATCATCCGCGAAAGCAAAGCCGATACTGTTTTTTAAAATTGTAAGTATTTGATTTACATATATAATATATAGAATAGGCCCCAGGATAGATCCTTGAGGAACTCCATACTGCAAATTTTTTTCTTGGCTTATTGAATTAGATATCTTCACTTTCATAATCCTATTTGCTAAATAGCTTTTAAACCAATCCAAAATATATCCTCTTATTCCGATTTTCTCCAGCATTTCAAACAATTTTTCATATCTTAGGGTGTCAAAAGCTTTTTTGAAATCGATGAAAATTACAAGATTGTGGTAACTTTTATTAAGATTTGTATTTATTGTATTTGCGAATTCTGCTAGAAGTTTGTTGGTGTTTTTATTTCTGGTGAAACCGTATTGATTTTCATTGATAATTTTGTATTTATCGAGATAACTTTGGAGTCGAAGCGCCATTACCTGTTCCAGTATTTTGTCCATAACAGGAAGAATAGAGATGGGTCTGTAGTTGAGGACGTCTGTTTTAATGCCAGCTTTATATATTGGCCTTACTATTGCGACCTTAAGTTCATCAGGAACACATGACTCCTTGAGGCTCAAATTGACTATGCGTTCGATTATAGGCGCGAGAATTTCCGCATTCGATTGCAGATCTTTCGCTCTTATTCCATCCACTCCTGGAGATTTATTAATTTTAAGTTTCTTCAATATATTTATGATATCCTCCCTTGTTACTGGTAGCATGAAAAAAGATTGTTCTGAACTTGATAATTCAATATGGTATGTTTTTATGTTACAGTTGTGAACAATATTTTCGATTTCGCTTAAAAAACTTGAGGCAAACTTATTCGCTAGACTCTCTAGACTGTTAAAATTGCCTTCACTATCGAAATTGCCTACGATCACTCCATCCAGATTCTTTTTCTTTCTTCCAAGTATTTCGTTGATTAAATTCCAGGTTTTTTTTGGGTCCGATCGAAACTCTGAAAATTTGTTTCGGTAAAATTTTGTCTTCTTTTTATCGATTTGTTTATTTACGAAATTTCGAAAGTTTTTGTATTCTGTTTCATATCGTATGCATCTTCTATTGTTTTTCCATCGCTTGTATAGTGTATCTCTTTGTTTACACAGTTGACGAATTTCTGCATCTACCCATGGATTTATTGCATTTCTCTTTCTTGTTGTTACTTTATATGTTGAGTTGGCATATATTGATTTGAAGATATTATCAAATTCTCTGTACAAATCTATTGTATTGGTACAATTATTCATAAGATTGGTCCATTCTGTACTTTGAATTAATAAATTTACCTGGTTACCGTTAATGTAACATGATTCTTTTTGTACGTGAGAGTTATCATTAGAGCTACTCAAAACGCTACAAAATAATGTAAAGTGATCCGACACATCAGTTTCGATGACAGAGGAATAAATTTTTTCATTTCTCATTCTTATCAAACAGTGATCTATTCTCGTCTTACTTCCTTTCCGGAGATCAACTCTTGTATAGGCTTTTATGACATTTATTAAACCTTTAGAAGCATACATACTCGAGTAATTAATGACTGCATTACTATGCCTTTTATTAAGATCAATGTTCATATCTCCTATTATGATAAGTTTCTTTTTTTTATCAATTCCATCAATTTGCTTCTCTAACTCATCTATAAAATTTGGTATATTGAAACCAGGTGGCCGGTAGAGTGCAATAATCGAAAATTCTTCGTCATTGCTTTTAATTTCTAGCTGTACATTTTCATAAAAGCTAGTTTTTACAATAACTTTTTCAACAGTAGATATATATATTTCTTGTAAATACGGCTACTCCACCTCCTCTTTCTTTTATTCTGTTAAGAAACTCTCCTTCAAAACCACTTATTTGATAAAAAATATTTTCGAATTCTTTTATATTTATTTCAACTAATATTATTACTTTAATATCATTGATAATGGTATTCAGTTGTGATAAGAAAATGTTCCAATTTTTTCTTAAGGATCTTATATTAAGATAGAGACACGAAAATTTCAAGTTTTTTGATAATTCATAATTATTCAATTCATTCATACTATGTATCACCCTGTGCTCCATATTCAATAGTTGATCTACTACATTTTCATTGTTTTCGTTCATTTGTATAGACATTTACTACGTTTATATGAGGTATTGAAGCGAGCTTGAAGCTCGCTTTGACCCTTTGTAAACGGGTATTGAGTTGAAATGAGCTTCGTTCGACTCGATCTCACTCGCGCAGCGGTGTCGAGTCGAAATATGAGACGAAAAACCTGGGTCGAGGAGTTGGCTTAACAAAATGTTTTAGAATCGCTCAACACCATTTCAACTCAACTCCAAATCGAGCTCTCAACTCAAATGACGAAAAACCTGGGTCGAAAATCCGACCCTAATCCAACTCGATCTTTCGATACTGCATATAAACGTAGTAATTATTTTTTAGAGAAAATTTAACGAAAGTAATTTAGGCAATTTTTGAGACGTCATTTACAGTGTCAATGCGTATTACACTGCTTGTCTCGTTCTTTCTCGCAAGAATTTTCCCGTCCCGCGACCAAACAAACTTCCATCCATTTTCTTTTGCCTTATTTTTTGACAGCCACATGATGTGTTTAGTATTGGCCGTGAGTTGATTATTAACAAAAATAAAAGAGTTTTGATTATATGAACACGAGCCGGGTAATTTTTTACTTAAATCATTTAAGCTAATTGGTCCATGTCTATGTAACCTTTGTAGAAAATCGTTTTTGCGGAATTTACTCGTAAATGAAACTATTATTTTAGAATCTTGCTGCTTGTGTATAGTATTTGTACGGTATGTATATGTTATTTATATCTGTGTCTTGCATTGTGAAGTCAACTACTTCGGCCAAACTTTTGACAAGTGAAATTGTATTTTCTTGTGGATTAATTGGAATATTTTTAATTTCAATATTATTATCAATTACCTGTTGCTCAAGGAAATTAATTTTCTTTTCCATGTTTCTTATTATGGAGTCTTTTGTTTCAAGTTGATGTTTCAAGTCTGTAATTTCCTCTGTTAAGTGTTTAAGGAGCTTGTTATTTGTCTCTAGAGTTGTGTTAAAGCTGTCGTAGTTCTTAGATATAAAATCTACACTTGATGAATATTCTTTCAGCATTTTTTTGATTTCTTTTACATCATTTTCCAGCTCACAGTTTCCCATTTCACCGGTTGAAGTAGAGGTGGCACGTCCCCTTGTTTTACTGGTACTTCGTCCGGTATCATCTCCGTTAGCCGCTAGATTGTCCGTTTGTCCTTGATTGTCTTTGGGAAGTTGGCCATCCTTTGGCACTTGGCCATTTTTTGTGGGTTTTCTGCAATATTGGCACTTCCAAGACTCTTTCTGGATGGCAGACATTCCTTTGAAGGTCCTTGCAGAGATTGTAGTGCACTCGAAATGAAGTTTACGGGAGCAAAACTTACATTTGACGTATTCCCCTTCAGATGGAAGATCTTCTTCACAATTACCGCAGCGAACCATCCCGATCTAGTTTTTTTTTTTATCTTATTTTTATACAAAATATATTTAAACGGATAAATTGTTTGGAAAACTTTTATGCAAGGAAAACAAAAAAAAATCACTTTTTTGACTTGTTTTACTGGAAAATAGGAAAAAAAGAGGAGCCTTACAAAAAGACGTCTGATCACTTTCAAGAATACCACTTAGAATCGGAATCATTTATTCGATGTATCAGGTCATGTTAGGTTAATAATTTATTTGAGATTTCTCGTGTACCTTGCCATACATCAAAAATTCATGGGAATTTTGTGTGGACTTTTGGATCACTAGGGGGGCTTAATAATTTACAATTGATATTTTGAATTGTAACCAAACTAAGTTGGTATAAAGTATGGAGATTGATGAACCATGTATAACTACATTAAGCTAATGCTGTACACTGCCGGAAAGCGTAAAGCGCGGAACAGATTGAACCAGCAACAGCACCTTCAACAGCAACAGCGGCCGCCATTAATTTAGAGCCAATGTATTTCAATTGTTCAACACACATAAGAACAGCAACAGCAAAGCCAACAGCGTCGATAGGCCAAAGTCCTAAATTTGCTCTTGCTGGTGCAGTGTTGTCAACTTTTCCACTGCAATATTCAGTGGCACCACAATGAACAATTTTTTTTCGATATGAAATGTCAAACAGATGAAATGACGTTGCTGGTGGCAATGTGTTTGAGAAATGTTTGCTGGTCAGCGTGCTGTTTACTGTTGACGATGCTGGTGCTGTTGCTGGTTTAATCTGTTTCGCGCATAATCGACTATCTATATATGCCACTGTGATCTCTCCATTTTCAATTGATATAGGTAAGGGTGGGTCAGTTAAAACAAATGGCGTCACCACATTAAATCAAGAAACTTTTTCAAATGAACGCACCGAAATTTTCAGACAGATCTGTCAAATGGTTTTGTTGTAGTAGCCATTTTATATAGACTTTAAACACTGTTTTTAACGAAAAAAAAGATCACGCAAACCAAACAAAAGCTTGACAAATATAATAGGGATTATTCACCATCGATTGGAACTCTTCACCACTGGCTTAATTCATTTCGGTGGGTTCGAAGCACAAGTGATGCCAAACATTATGTTCACCACACTAACAAACGGTCGATAAAATCCATTTTATTTATTTTACATCTACAAGCAATTTACAGCTAACAGATTATGGATAAAATTAAAATTTAAGTTATATACATATATAATGCTAAAAAATAAAAATTAAAGATTAGCTTTAAAGATATTTCTAGAAGATCTTAATCAATACTCGTAAGTCGGCAAACTTTATTAAAATGAGTTATAGCTTTAGAAATAGGCTCATTACTACCACAACTGGTCCTGTGGTACCGTTTGAAAAACAAATTCCTTGAGCGCAGTGATCTAAACGGAGCATAAATTGGTATGATTGAAAGTAAAGGAGGGCATCTTATCACAAGCTTTGCATCATGAATCGTTCCCCACAATTCCAATTGGTAGACATCTAACTTTATAATCAGGTGCAAACTTCCATTTCATTTTAGAAAATATAAATTTTTTAAATCGCCGTTGGACATTTTCAATACGATTTGAAAGATCCTTAAAAGCTGGGTTCCATATAACGTCGGCGTGTTCAAGTATAGATTTAACAAGGGATATACTCGTATATGTATATATAGTGATATCAACGCATAGGGGACGGAAAAATCAACACAATTGCGCTTAATAAATCGAGCAAATGAATTCGCTCTACCAACAACATATACGATATGACTTTTAAAAGAAAATGTTGAATCCAGCCTTATTACAATATCTTGGATTTGTTCTACACGAGATAATAAATTTGACTCAATCAAATAGTTGAAGACAATGCGGTTACTAGATTTATAAAATGAGATTACATTACATTTCTTTATGTTCAGTTTTAATCTATTATCGTTACACCATTCAACGACTCGGTTTATATCAGATTGCAAATGGTAACAGTCCTCAACGTCTTTTACATACATACATATATCCAAAAATAATTAAAGATCATCTGCATATAAAAGACATTGGGAATGTTGAATAGCTAACGCAGTATCATTGATAAATATGTTTAAAAGGAGAGGACCCAAATGACTAGCCTGTGGAACACCAGAGCTACTTTCTATAGACCTCAAAAATGAGTTATTAATTACAACTTTTTGAGACCTACCAACAAGGTAAGACGAAACCCAACTAAAAAATTTAGAGTGAAAACCAAATATCTCAAGTTTCTGTATCAGAGTTAGATGGTCAACAGAATCAAAGGCTTTGCTAAAATCTGTGTAAATAGCATCAACTTGACACTTTCCCTCAATGGAGTTAATCACATAATGATGAGAAAAAAAGCTATGTCAGTAGTGTTAGATCGCCCAGATATAAAAGTATGTTGTGATTCCGATATATGTATGTAGATTCTTTGGTTAAAAACTCCACTTTATTTTGACAATATTCTCAAACAACTTGGGAATTGCTGAGAGTTTTGAAATACCTCTGTAATTTTCAATTAAGTTCATAGACCCAGATTTGTAAATAGGAACGAGGTAAGAAGTTTTTCAGTTGTTCAGAAAAAACTCCTTCAGCAAGAGAATTATTAAATATTTGAAGCAGAGGATAACAAATTGATGAAGCACAAGATTTGAGAAATATAGCGGGTATACCGTCGGCTCCTGAGTTTAACTTAGGTTTGAGTGAGAAGTCCCGAGAGAATTTCAAAACGACTTAACTGTAGTTTTACAATATCAACCATACTTGGTATACGAGTATTAGGCATGTATGATCAGTTATTCAAATTAGGGGTTGAGTATAAGCTGATTGGAAAAAAACTTGCGAACAATTCAAGTACGAAAGTATTATTTGAAGCTTCAATATTCTTAAACGACATTTTTAGGAAAACCAGTAGATTTTCTTTTCGCATTAACAAGTAGCGAGAACAAATTACAATTACTTACTTACTTACTTAGGTCCTCAGTCCATTTATGTTCGTGGGGACCCCTAGTGGGGCATAGGGCATCCACAACGCCAGCTCGCCATCGTGTACGGTTCCTGGATATGCGTCGTAACTCCCTCCAACTCTTGCCTAGTTAGGCTAACTGCTCCTCGACTGTCCTTCTCCATGAGCTTCTCGGTCGTCCAGCTCTTCTTCCTTCTAGAGTGAGCGGATACCACTGCATTGCATGCGCTGCAATACAGCGTGTGTCCGAACCACTGCCACTTTCGACGTCGTATTATAGAGTCAATAGGTTCCTGACCCGTTTTCCTAAGGAGCTCTTCGTTTGATATAAGATTGGGCCAGAAAATCAAGGATGTTTCGTAGACATCTATTAATGAACGTTTGCAGCTTCTTAGTGACACCTACTGTTACTTTCCAAGTGCTGCAACCGTAAAGTAACACGGATTCGACGTTGGATCGAAACAGCCGTAGCTTGGTTCTTAAGCTTAGAGCGGTATTCCTCCGTATATTTCTAAGCATACCGAAAGCAGCCTTTGCCTTCCCGATTCGACTGCTGATGTCCTGTTCGGTGCCACCCTCGGTAGGGATGATACTTCCAAGTTGTTGGAAGCTCTGTACTTTCTCTACTGGTTGTTGAGAAATATTTATGAGAGAAGATGACTGGGTTCCGAGGCTGATCATCTTTGTTTTGGCGGAGTTTATTTTCAGCCCCACGCAGGGTTACCCCTGGGATTTTTCAAAAAGTCGCTTTTACAAAAAAAAGTCGCAAATTCGAATTCTTTGAAAAAGTCGCATTTTTGAACAAAAAGTCGCAATTGAAAGAAAAACTCGCATACCTAAATATAATTTTTTTTTACTATAGAAAAAACAATTTAGATATTTTTTTGAATTTCTTTATTTAAACACTTAGATAGGTATACATTAAAAAAAAACAAAAAAAAAAAAGAAACCTAATTTAAAGACTTCATTTTACATAAAGTAATATGTATGTATAGGTTTTAAGTTAAAATAAATACCTAAAAATATATGTAAATCACATTAATGTTTCGTTTTTTTAATAAAGTTTCTCTATACTTTTTAATTAGGTTGTTTTCAGGAACCCAGTCACTTATATCACAGTCAATGAGATTTGTGGAAGCTAACATATTTTCGCAGGTTTCCCTTTGTAAACGGTTTGTTAATTTATTTTTCATAAGCGTAAGCTTTGAAAAAACTTGCTCAGTGCAAGCGCTGCTGTGTGACAACGTTAAAATTTTACAAACAAATTCGTAAAGGTCAAAGTATAGGTTATCACCTAAACTATTTTTTAAAGTACCAAAACTCTTCTATATTTTTAATTTCAAAATTTTTGCCATAGTTTTTGTCAAACGCTTCTCAGCTTTAACATTAAATCTTGAAAAAATTTCTTAGCAAAGCGTCAAATAATATTGAAGTACATTTTTTGTATGCAAATAATTTCAAAATTTGTGAGTTGTTTATCCTTTAAGCAATTTTCGGGTTCCATGCCGATATATATTTCTTCAATTTTTGAAACTAATTTTCGTTTCGATAATCAATCTCAGAAATAGATTTTCCAAGAACACATTCTTTCAATAAAAAATTTTGAAAAATAATAAATAGAGGATCTTCTATATAAGAGCACAAATAAGCAATTTGTGATGTTTCACTCTGAAAAACTTTGTTTAAAATATTTATTTTTGAAAGAATATATTTTAGAAACTTTAAATAAACTAAATTTTCGTTGTTCAAATTTTCGAGAATAATATCAATTTTTGAATTTGTACTTTCTTCAAATTTAGCCCTAATAAAAAAATGTTGCAAAACAACCCATTGCTCCACGATGCGGCATGTTACATGTTACAGACAAAGCACAAAGGTAAGGATAAATTCCAGGAAATGTCAGTGTCAGTCGTCATTGCCAAACACGTAAGAGAACAAAAAACAATCTAACAGCGCCCCCGTGGTGGGAATTGGGAAAACAAAAACTACTTTTGAAAACGAGAATGCGAACAGAAAACAAAGAACAAAGCAAAGACAATCATACTCACACATTCTCAGAAAAGTTTGATGGTAAATGTTTAAGCAAAGAAAAAGTCGCAATTTTAAACAATTTTAAAAAGGTCGTCGCATAGTCGCACAGCAAAAAGGTCGCAAAAATGCGACTAAAGTCGCATAAGGGTAACACTGGCCCCACGGTTTCTGCTTCTCTCTCCACCTCTGTTGTCATTTGGTGGATATCCATGATCCTATGAGAGAGCAAGCATACGTCGTCCGCATAGTCAAGATGTTTTAAGTGAGACGTCAGAGTCCATCGAATTCCTCCGTTTCCCGTCAAGAAACAATATTGGTGACAGAATGCAGCCCTGTCTGACTCCACTTTAGACTTCAAACTCTTCTGCAGCCTTCCTTCGTGCAAAACGTGACATTTGGATCCATCCATCCATAGCTATTAATTTATCCGGGATACCCCTCCTGCGTAAAGCAAGCCAAATAAATTCTCTATTAACGCTATCGAAAGCCTTATCAAAGTTAATGAATAGCGGGTGAAGTGGTGATCGATATTCGACGCACTGCTCAATTATGATCCTTAAAGTGTTGATATAATCAATGCATGAGGATCCATTGCGGAAACCTGCTTGTTGGGCATTGAGTGTGGATTCTAGATGTTCCCTGATGCGTTCCAGTACTATTTTCGCTAATATTTTGGCAACTGCAGGCAGGACGTAAATCCCGCTCCAGTTCTCGCACTGTGTTAGGTCTCCTTTTTTAGGGAGCTTGACTATCATTCCCTTTTTCCACTCATTCGGAAATCCTTCGGAGACCCAAGCTTTCTTTATGAGTGGATGCAGGAGTTCGCTCGATGTCATTGGCGTCGCTGGTAGAAGCTCTGCAGGAAGGGTATAGAGCTTTGATGGTCTTCAGTGCTTTGATTGAGTTGCAGATCTCATCTCTACTGGGGGTGAAGTGCGGATTCGGGAATTTGTTGTTCCTGTCAGCTTAGCTGGTATCAGTTGCGCATTGCTGTCGGTAATTCGGTTTAATATCGACATAAAATGGTCATTCCATCTTTTCAGCTGATCGTCATCCGAACTAAGTAGCGAGCCGTCTGGGTCTTTACGAGGTGTTCTTTGGAACTGCAAGCACCAACCAGTTCCTTAGTAATGCTGCAGACGGTTCTACTGTCGCATCTGTTAGCAGCATCTTCTGCTTGTTGGGTCAAAGCTTTGATGTGGTTACGCTTGTCACGTCTTACACTGCGGTGATCCTCTCCCTTTCTCGTGCTGTACAGGAATTCCAGCTCTCTTTTTTCTACTCCAGTTGCAGCTGCAATACCGGCCTTGAGTTTTTGCCGTTCGTCAAACTGTACCCAGGTTTCACCAGAAACCCAAGCGTTGTTGTTTCCCCTCGCTCGGCCGACTATTCTTTCAGCTCCTGATATAAGGAAATTTTTCACAACACTCCAGTGGTTTTCGATGGATCCAGGTTCCGTGCTGCTGGTGGTCTCTCAATTGTTGGCGTGTTGAGGGATCCTTTAGTCTGTCGAACCCGGATAAGGGGGTTATGCCATTGGATCTCCGAGCTGCAGCTGTACGAAGTCTTACAGTAGCTACCATAAAGTGGTGGTCTCGAGCAAGTCTCATATCAGCTCCTCTTTTATTTCGAACATCCAGGAGAATGCTTCTAAAGCGCCGGCTAATGGCGAAGTGATCAATTTGATTTGAAGATGCTTGCCTGTCCGTCGACACCCACATTATTTTGTGGCACGTCTTGTGCTCAAACATGGTGCCTCCAATGACGAGTTCTATTGCAGATGTCAATGAACAGCTCACCGTTAACATTACAATTCCCAACTCCATGGTTTCCCATCACATTTTTGAGTCCATCGTTGTTGCTGCCTAGCCGAGTGTAGAAGCATTCATTCTCCTCATCGGATGCGAGCTCCGTTGGGGCGTAAGGTGTAACACTGTATAATTGTGACGGGAGGTACTCTTGTCCGGAATCGTGCCTTTATTATTCTTTCTCCAAGAGGCTCCCGTGAAATCAGACTACTGACGGCTGCTTTTGTTAGCAGCAGCCCAACCCTAGCTTCACATGTGCTTCCTTGAGCTTTTCCGGAGTAGAGCAGTACAGTGTTACTTGATGATGACTTGAACTTGCCCGAGCCCATCCAACGTATTTCGCTAAGGCTTTAGATGTCCAGACTGCACCGCACAAATTCCTTCTCTAGTTGGAGAAATCTGGCGTTGTGGGGACCTTCACTGCCATCATCCAGGAGTGTCCTCACATTCCAGAAACCAATCCTTATTTTTATTCGAAAAGATCGTCTTTTGGTTTTACGTGAGCACCTGCCTATTATGGCTCAATCCCACAGGAGGACTACCTCCATTGGAGTCAGATTGGATCCTGACCATTAACCCCAACATAGCAAGCTATCTCGGTCGCAAAGTTGTGATATGTTGCAGCATATGCACACCTCTTGCTTTGGAGGCGAGGTCTATCTAACACCTCTTGAATTCAAGAAAAGAATCTTGAAAACCATGTGCCTCCGCATTCGGAATAAACCAAGCCACCATGATGCTCCCACTAGGGGGCCTACCTAATAGATAGGGTTCGAGCCGAGGGCAAAACTCAACCTTTGACTCAAATGGGCACTATCTCCCATGGTACCAGAATATAGCTTCCGGTGGAGCTTCGCAACTTTGTCATTTCATGGAGTCTCCTTGGCGATCCCAACCCGGACTAATCCGAGTCGTTGTCTCAAGCCTCGGAAACTCCTAGATCTGAACCCGTCACTTCCAGATGGGCTCCTACAAAGCCCTAGGCCTGTCAACCCTTAGGATACACACCAAGAAGTCGCCCGGGGTAGAAACCCACAACTCAATGTGCATCCTAGTCTTTTGCTCACCTTATGGCAAACTAGGAAAGACGCTCCTAGTCTTTAGTTTACCTTACGGCAAACAAGGAAAGACGCTCCTACCTTTTATTTACCTTACGGCAAATTAGGAAAGACGCTCCTATAGTCTTTGTTCTAAAGAACGAGGATGACGATCTTCCTATTATTTGCTACTACAAATAAGAAGCCTTAAAAAACCTTAATAACCTTAAAAGTCTCCAACCACGTAAGCAGCCGGAGACCTCACCAGTTAACTCCTCGTTATAACCTAGTAGAACCTTAAAAGTCTCTAGCCACGCAAGTAGCCTTATTCAAAAAGTCGTCAACACGTTATCATTAGTTATCCGAGGTGTTTTTTCCGTTTCGCTAGCAAGATGGTTTTCAGTTACGGAGAGTGCTAGCCTCCGTAACCTATCCTAACGATTTAGGAGAGATTTTCGCGCTTTCCAATTTTAGCTAATTTGTGTGATTTTCGCGCTTTCCAATTTTAGCTAATGATACACAAATCATTGCCCGGGGACAACCACGAGGAGGTAAAGGAAGCAAAGTTGCGCTGCTGGACTTTGCCAGGTCAAAGACACTCAGTTTCCCGATTAGGCACGCCGCAGGTCACCAAATTACAATTGCCTTTAATATTACTTTCTAAATTCATGATGTAACATTAAAGGTTCCAAAAGTTTATCAAAAAAAAAAAAAACATTAAATTCAATTTCAATCTTCTCTGCAGTAAGCTTAACGTGCTATTTGTCATCAAATTTAGTGGTAACCCTAACATCAAACAACCCTTTATTCATTGGCAATGTTATTAAGTCTTTATAATTTCCCTGTACCTAGGTACACATATAGCTTTTTGGAAAATATAAACTTTCGTTGTAAAACAAATTATGACATTCGTAACTATGCCCCAACAAGGACACATTAGTGAATATGATACCTTTGCTTTTACTCGCTGCAAGGCAGGTGATAGAATTTTAGGAGCGACATTAAAACTTTTCCCTCAGAGTAAAGGGAGTGGAGAGGGAGACGTAGCAAAATTTGCAAATGAGTTCTGATCGAATTTCTTTCAAAGCGTTTCCCGTTCACTGATGTTTACAGGTGGGTGTCTTCGGGGCATGTGTGTATGGCACATAATTTCTTATGTGTACCGAACACTATATACACACAATGATGAGATGGATCGATGGATGTCCTGGAGCCTTAATGAGTCCATGACGCGTTATGGCTTCTTTCTGATATCTAAACATGTATTCCTATAGGTATAGTATTGCTTAAAGTTTTTCGAAAGGATATTTTCATCCATA
Organism: Chrysotoxum bicinctum; assembly: GCA_911387755.1. Taxonomy (NCBI): domain Eukaryota; kingdom Metazoa; phylum Arthropoda; class Insecta; order Diptera; family Syrphidae; genus Chrysotoxum; species Chrysotoxum bicinctum. Next base: position 46,580,445 of record OU426987.1, read on the forward strand.
CGTAGAACTTACGCGCTTTTAAAATTAAAAAGTGAAAAACTATTCAGCGAATGCGAACGAGATAAGATATTCAGAACTTTGAAGTGAAAGTTAAAAAGGTAAACTGAGGCAACAAATCTTTGGGGAAAATAATATATGTATGTAGTCATGGGTAGATAGTCTAAACCAGCACTGCTCCTGCTGGTGTTTGGGAAGCACTTTAAATGTTAATTTTAATTGCCTTTTAGCGTAATCAGTTTTATGATATTGATATGGTTTACCATAGCCAGAGGAAGTTTAGTTTATTTTAAACATATCTACATATGAATATGTATGTGTACCCGTTCCTCTACTTAAAGGCAGGCACCTTTAGATCGTACTTAAGATATATGGAATGGTTTTATGGTTAAACTATTTCTACAAACCATCCTACCAACGAATGAACAAAGATTTTGTGCCAATATCTACACCAAAATATAAAGATTTAAGTGATGGTGGTATTAAGGTAAAAGTTTTACCACATATGTACGTGTGGGTTCGAGGAGATATAAGGTAAAAATATAACCCCGATTGCAAAGTTTGTTAACTTAAACGCTTCGGGATGGAATTTTATGATTTGTTTTAAATGTCTACCTTAATGTATATGCATCTATATAGTTGATTGCTCAGAAACAAATATTAATATGCTTATCTGGTATAAATTATAATTTAAGCTACCTATAGATTTTTGATGGCTTGAGGCTTTTGAGAAAATAGAAATATTAAAGTGTAATTAACAGAAATATGGAATTAATATGTATAGGTAATCTCCAATAAGAATTAATTAGGTATGTACCACCTACAGACCTGAGTGGAATACTTTGAATTTTATTAATTAATATGATAAAATAACCTTGTTTTTTTTGAGAAAACTGTTCACAGTTCAGTAAGATATTCCAAAAACACTATCGGCAGTAGGATTACTGCAAATAAAAGCAGAGGTAAAATCCTACTCCGGATGGTTTTTTGACGTTTATTTTAGTTTCGAAAGGAATTTTTGTGATTTTATTCTTAGAGGTTGGTGCGTGATTGGCAGCACGCCAAGAAAGAACGGTGGTAAAACAAATAAATTTTTATATTATTCATTATTATTAATCTAAACAAAAATATAAATGTTTTTGTATTGGCATGAATAGATTTTGGCAGCATGTGGCGGCCATGTTGTTTTGATGACATCTGTCAAATCTGTTGTTTATTATTCAGTTACTGAGTTAATTACCAGCAAGATACACGATTAAACAGCACGTCCAAGCAATTAAACTGTGTTATCAAACTGAGTGTTCGTTATTGCAAATGTTGCATGCATTGCGCCCATTTATCAGTCGCCTCTTTAACGTTTGGTGGCCAAATATATAAGACAACCGTTTCTGTTATCAATCAACTAACATTCATAGGTGAAAGGAAGAACTGTACCTTGTTTAACGTGTGGCCTACCACCATAGGAGCCAGATTTAGTCCTAGCCATTAACCCCGTCGGTCGTAGCAAGCTACTTCGGTCGCAAAGTTGTGATATGTTGCAGCATATGCACACCTCTTGCTTCAAGTCGAGGTCTATCTGCACCTCTTGAATCCAAGAAAAGAATCTTGAAAACCATTCGCTTCCGCATTTGGAGTAAACCACGCCACCACGATCTAACACTAGGGGGCCGACCTCAAGATAGCAGAATAAAGAGAACTGACACACCCGAAGATGTGCACAATTGTCCTCAAAATCCTGGGCACTATCACCCGTGGTACCAGTATAAAGCTACCGGTGGAGCCTCGCAACCTATAAAATCCCCCCTAGGCGAAAACGGAAAAGAGGACATGGCCTAATTCCTACTCAGCTTCGGGGTTAATGGATATGAATCAGTCACTTCCAGATGAGTTACTGCAAAACTCGGGGCCTGACAGCCCTGCTTCAGGATACACGTTGGAGAAGTAAGTCGAGGGCGGTCGACGAACAACTCCTGTGCATCCCTAGTCTTTTTAGCTCGCCTACGGCTATTCAAGGAAGACACTCCTGTCTTTAGATCCCCTTGCGGTTCTCACGGGTGACGCCCCGGTCTTTAGTTACCAGTTGGTAAGCAAGGAGAGTTGCTCCTGTCTTTTGATCCCCTTGCGGTTCACACGGGTGACGCCCCGGTCTTTGTTTCGAAGAACTCTGGATGACGCTCCACTTCTCGCTATTAACGAAGGACGCCAGGTACAAGTACCCGGAACCCCAAACTCTTTCTGACACCTCTTACAACCTTCTGACTCCTCTTTCAACCTCAGAAGAACTCCAGCCGGCCTGGACCAGCCGAAGAACTTCCCAACATCTGACACATCCAACCACCAGACCCACCATCAAAAATTACTCACCACACGATCGCTTGGGAATTACGCATGGTACACACGGGAGACATGCCACCAAGCCTCATGCAGCGAGCAACCCTCAACAGTAGTCCAGCAATCAGACGTGCCAACTCCTCTGACACCTCTTGAACCCTTAGACAGATATGACATTTCTGCCATATCTGACACTTCTGACACCTCTTGAACCCTTCAGCAAATGTGCCATTTCTGACACATCTGCACTCCTGACACCTCTGAAACCTCCTGAACATTCTTCCAGAAAAACTTTCAACTCCCTATCCGCGAACGGACAAGGACTTACTAATTTAACTGCCGAGGTGAGACCTAGAACCCCCAACTGCATGCCCAGTCAAGAATCCCCAGTCCCACCCATACTACCATCAAGATCAATTAAAGGTTCTCCTGGCTCAATGAACCAAAAGAACCATGCCAATTAACTCAACACACACACCCTTTTTTGGTAGGACTTTCAGACCCCCAGCCACCTAAGCAGCCAGAGACCTTACGGTCCTACCAAGACCTTATCCAACCAAGATCAAATACTACGGGATGCATTAAGATTCCGGCTTAGGCATGTCACCAGAAACCTAACCATCCCATATCGTCTCAATCCTGACTGCCCCTAACTCCCTGTTGGGTTTTCTTAGTTTGCCCATATTTTCAGCTGGAAAGACACAGCTGAGTATGGACGTAAGCCCCCCCACCACTACAAGGTGAAACCCGTCGAGGGGGAGGTGAAAGGAAGACAAGATCGGCCGAGAACATCGCAGCGGTCCGTGAAAGTGTACAGTAGAATCCGAGGCAATCGATTCCTTAGCATATAATGGCGAGCGCTACAGAAAGATAAATAACAATAACCATATTATTTTTGCCCAAATTGAACTATATGGACTAAAGCAACATGTAGTTCCAGCAGGACCGTGCTACGTGCCACACAGCGGACTCCACGATTGACATTCTGCATTAAAGATTTGAGTGTAAGGTTATCTCGCAGACGTGACGGGAATTGGGCACAAAGGTAATGCAATTTGACCCCGCTGGACTTTTTCTTGTAGAGTTTCCTGAAGTCGTGGGTCTATGCGAATAAACCACAATCGACCGATGCCTTTAGGGGGAACACAACACAGCCCGATATATGCGGAAAAGTCATTGAAAATTGTACCACTCCGATCCGTGCCACCGGCATTTGAATGATGTCATATTCCTTTCAAATAAAAAAAAACACAGAGATAGTTTTATCCAATTTTGAAATCTACCCGCCTTAATTGAAAACCCCTTTTTATACATACATACATATACGTAAGAGTATACAATTCAGTTAATAAAACATGTTTTTATTTATCTTTAACAAAATATTGGATGCCATAATCAGGGGACATAAGCGACGACACTTTGATGAACAAACCTCTTTCCTGAAAATAAGATTTTTTACGATTTATATCGTTATTTGTTTTTTTTTTCGGTGAACATTTTTGAAAGACACTTAGTAATATTCGGTACTTAGTAATATTGAACTCTTACCACATGAAAACCACCGGGATCAGGACCAATTTTTATTTCATATTTCAAAATCGCATTGGAGAAAGTTTAAACTTTTTAAGCTTTCTCATGAGGATTCATCTCACTAGCTGTGCTATATCATCTATGAAACAACCTCCTTCATTCTCTCTGACATTCCTTCAAGCTAAAATCTGTTAAAATTTATTAACGCTACCGAATATCTTGAAAATTCCTAAGCTCTGTTAACCACGAGATTGGAAATTCCCTTCAACCTCACTAAAAAGACATAAAAAGGATCCAGGACGACAATGATAAAATGAACGAAAACGACTGAACGACGCACGCACATGTTTCTTGTAGGAACAGCAACACACGGAGAATGGGCACCTCGTCTATAGTACAACAGCGATTGCCACTCGTACTGTGAACACGAGTGTCAGTGAGTTGATGGGGCTACCTCTCCTTAAGATTGATAAAAACTTCTTGAGAAAAGTGACAGCAACTTCAACTTGTTCTGTAATCCTGACCAAACAAACGGACACATACACCAATCACTGACCTATCAAACTAATCTACCAGACTTTGGAAGAAGTCAAAGGACTATAACGAGTCTGGTGATGTGATTTTATTTCTCAAGTGTGGATAATGGGAAGGATCGCACCCCTAAAATGTATCTATCTTTCCTCAACTAGGTGATACTGGTCTCTTTCCGAGTGGATGGAAAACAGGTTTGTCAAGCTTTTTCCAAAAAAAAAAATGAATCTTCTTATCTTTCTAACTATCGCCTAATTGCACTTACGTACCTTCTTCCCAAGATCATGGAAACGCCGATAAATTATCAACTAAAGAAATATCTTGAAGAACGAAATCTTCCCAAAGACCGACAGTATGGCTTTCGTACCAATAGGTCCCTTGGAGATCTGATGATTTAGGTTTCGTGCTTAGGTTTCTTTCGACTATCTTACACACCTTTTGATCTGCTTGTGATCTATATGTCCTATATATGTCAAAAAAAAGATGTTTAAAAATGATAAATTAAAGAAGTGTAACAGAAACATTTGCATCTCTCGAGCATCACCGTAATGTCTCTTGTAATTCATCATTTTACCGTTATTTTTATGAAACTATTCTAGCGAAATAGCCAGTTGAATCCCTCTTTTCTAGCAATGTATCCATAAAACTTCAGGGAATGCCCATCAGTTTACCCTTTCCTCCAACTTCGGTTATATAGTTTTGTTCATAGATTCTTTCTTTAGCCGCACTTCACGAATGAAATGCTTTAAATCCTCTCCAACTTTCCTTAACGCTCGCACTCTATATTTAAGGGGTAGTCATAAAGTGAGGAAAATTATAAAAAAAAATTAAATGTTCATTGTAGTCTCTGGATCCTACTTTTTATTTTTCTATATAAATGTGTACATTTTTCAATAAAATGTTTATTAGTTATTATAATGTACTTCTCTACTAATTTATGCAATTCATATTTCTGACCATTTCCGTTGAAACGTTGCGTCACTCAGCATGCATTAAGCCTGCTTTTCAACCTTTCATTCAAATCCAACTACTCCTGACAAAGACATTCATTATTCTAAGAACTTAACTGAGTTAAGTGTAATTTTCCATTTAATATGCCGAAAGTCTTTAATCTTTCTATTATAATATTACAACAAAGCATATCAAAAGCATTATCGATGAAACTATAATAATCCATCTGCAATTTAATTATGAAAACAAACTGAAGATTTAATTATAAATTCTTAGTTTCGAAATTAATCATTAAAAGCTTTAATCATTTATTCCCTCATAAATTGCAATTTGACATTTTATTCATGCCACACACTGACACACTCCCACTCACGACACAGATACACTCCAGCAGCACATCTAGACTCAGCTCAGGCAAAATCACGTTGCATAAAAGATAAATTAATTTGTATGCACAAAGTTTTACCCATCACACTCCACTCCCCTTAGCCTGCCCTGATGAAACATTCCAGTATCACATTGAATGGGAAAGAGTCCATTTGTTCATTTGTTTCCATCGCAATGATAAAGCAAACACAAAATCCATTGCCAACAAAGGCCTCAATTAAACAGAGAATAAATTTCCATTAACCACAATTTTGATTTTATTAGGCAATTGCATTAGACCACTGCCACCAACAAGTATTCTCCTCTCATAGTGTCTCCTTCCTGTGTGAATCGATTGCACTTATCCTGGACATACGCACGCATTAAGGATATACCTAAACGCACTTCATTTTGTGCAAAAACCAGCGAGCGTCGCGGTGGTGACTATGGCGGCAGCAGCCGCGGCCTTAAAAACCCAAGCCGCGATTGCATTCGATGAATTACGATCAGTACAACTAGTTCAATTGAAAATCATCCATTAAGCATAATTCCGCGAACGAACTTTGCAATTGTGGTCGTTCTATTCAAATATTAAAATTCATTTTATGCTGCTCGACCATCACATTCATGGGAATATTACATGAGCCGACACCGACAGTATTGCTATGAAAGAAATACCCAGTTGAGAAAAGAAATATTCAACGCCACTACATAATTACATATTTGAAAACAATTATTCCTCTATGAAGCAGGTAAAAATGAAGATTAAAAAAATTAAAATCCAAGTTAAATTAAATTTTATCAAAATCTTTTAAGTCGTTAAAAAGAAAGCCGAACATAAGAAAAAACAGTCCTATTGCGAATACAATAAGGTTTTTGATTTATATTAAATTGGCTTCAAGCAGGTAGACCATACTTACAGAACGTACATACTTACATTTAGTACTTTTTTTGGGCCTGACCAATCATCAAATTTAGGTGAAATGCACCGTTAATAAGGAACATACAAAATAATAATGAACATGCTTTGTTTTATTTTTTAGGTTCTAGACTATGAATGGTTCATTATTAAGAGTCTACTCTATCTACTAACGTATGTATTAAGTTTATTACAAGTGGTTCATTTCACCCACATATTAAGAACGTCTCTTTCTAATATTCTTAAGGCCCTTAAAAAAAATTCACAATATATATCATTGGTTTTTGCCGTCAGCCAGAAGAAAAATAGTATTATTTTCTAATGATTATGATTTATTTTGTTTTATAAATATTTAAGTGTAATATAATTATGTACATATACGAGTATCTATAGTAAGCTAATATTAAAAGTTTAAAATTTTATATAAAAAATTTTTAAAAAATTTTTAAGTAAAAATTTTAGTACGCCAATTTAAAGTTTTTATTATTGTTCGAAAAAAAAAATATTAAAATATTAAGCCGTTTTCGAGATATTGAATTTTCCAAAAATAACAGATTTTTTTTCAAAATTAAAAAAAAAATATGTTTTTTAAAGTTTTGAAATGCAATGTTTTTTAAACTTTTTAGAAGTTTCTCTCTAAAAACTTTCATTAAATCCGTCATGCCGTTAATGAGAAATTCAAAATTTTAAAAAATCGTTCTATGGTAGGTACAGTCGGTAATATCTTGTTTTTAATTTTTTTTTTTAATTATAGATCTTAAAAATTAATCGAAAGAAGAAAGGCTTAAGCAAAATTCTCGGAACCTTTTTCGAGAAAAATACGATTTTCGAAAACCATTGTATGGAGGGTACCTTTATTTTTAGTCAAAATATTTTTTTTTCTCATATCTTGTTGATTATTTTAAACAACTTTTATTTATCAAGTTTTAAAAAAATCGAGCATGGGGTTTTCGAAATATTGAGTTTTCAAAAAAAAAATTGAAATAATAATTTTTTGGAATTTTTTTTTCAACCATTACCTAGGTTTTACTAAATGAATTTTTATGATTTTTTTTTTAATCTGTGGGACAGTTTTTGAGAAAAAAAATATTTATAAAATTTCGAAAAAATTCGTATGGCAGGTACCGTTATTTTTGGTCTTAAAAAAAAAGAAGAAATAAACATCCGGGGGAAAAAATTAAAACCCATATCTACCAAGTTTTAAGAAAATCGGCCGAGCCATTTAGGCTGTATGCGAACAGACAGACAGACAGACAGACAGAATTGCGAGACCCACTTTTTTGGTCTTCGCTATCATCGTTATGTCAACTTTTATCAAAATCTCGAGTTTTTTTACGAATGCATAAGTTGCCTTAGTACCTATGTATAAGTCGCAAGTAAAAATGCTCAAAATAGCTGCTAAAAGCTTTAAGATATTTAAATAATTTTTAGATGAGAACTATCTTATAAACAAGAAAACTTAAAATAATTTCTGAGCATGTGTGATCATAATTGGTCAGCCACAGGACTATAGAATATATTGTTGTTAAGAGACCGGTAGTACAGAACAGAAATTACGCACATAAAAAAAGTCTGAAAGGGTATCGGAAACGGCGCTAGAAATCTCTTTTTGGGGTCAATTATTATTAAACCTTTACTTTAAATCATACATTTTTTCAATTTCAGGGGAATGGTAATAAAAATCAACATAATTGAACTGTATATATATGACTAATAACTAATAAGATACAGTGAAATATTTAAGATTTGCTGGCACATATGGAGTCTAACTTTATAAAATTTACTTAGGTCTAAGTTAATATCAGCAGTCTTATCTAAGACACTTTGTGCAATAAGATAGCCATATTTCGTCAGTGGAAGAATGTGATCTCACTCTTAAAAGAAATATAAAACATTCTATTAATATACAGAATGAAAAGCAAAGGGACATGTACTGAACCTTGAAGCACACCCATTTTAATAGACTTTAATCCACTTCTTATTCTATTAATTTTAACACTGCGACTTTTTGTCGAGATAAGACGAAAACCATTTGAGTCCCTAAGGCTCATTTTTTTTTTTTTCGTAAGAGCCCAATATTATATCGTCTTAAAATTCGTTGGCCTTTTCCAAAATTTGCCCTACGAAGATTTAGTCTACCGGGCCGAAATCAACATCGGACTCTCCGACAATAGTGTTACGAAATGGCTAAAGGCACTCACTCAGCACGTTGGATAGAATCTGATATGCAAAGTTTAGAAGGAATATGCATTTTCTGCAGATACGGCATATGGAGTTTATATTCTAGCCATCGGGCATGCTTCAGAATACCCATACTTAGTTGATCATTTGAGGCATGCACTTTACCAAAACATCACCTCCATATTTGAAGATTTCTGCAGGTAAGTCATTACATCCTGTAACCTTGATGTTTTTAAGCTTTTTTATAACTAAGTTCACCTCTTTTATATTGGGGGGCGGTACTGGTTCTTCATTTAATGAAGTGGGTTACTTCTGGCCATATTTATTGCTTACATGCTGTCTACTTAGCACCTGCTTGAAATGCTTCTTAAAAACATCTACATTTCTCATGGCTTTCTTTTATGTTTCAATGAGTCTGCGTTTCGGTCTTAAAATCATCACCAAGTCATAAAATTTTCGGGTGCTGTTTCGATCGCTCTTTAATGTTATTGGGCTGGGGGCTGGGAACACTCTCTTCTCTCTCCTTGCCAGAAAATATTCTTTCTCTGCCTTTATTTTGGGCTGCAGTATACTAACATTTAATTACTTCTTCTGTCTCTCGTTTCGGTTGAACGCCTGACTTTTATACTACGTGTTCTTTCTCTGAGTTTGGTAACATACGGGGCTTAAGCCTTCTTCTTTTGTCGATATCGAGATACAAAGACTTCTGATTATTGGCTTCTAAGGTTGGCGAATATCTGGTGGAGAGCTTCTCGCTCAGGCTATCTCTGTGAACTTTGGAAACTAATTCCATGTGTTTCGCAAATTGTTTTTGTTTGACGATCGAGGTCCGAGCTTTTCCGCCATTTAGAAATCGTCAGAGTCGACGTTTGCATCTATTTTGTTGTTGATCCGACTGATGTCTGGATAGCGCCAGGTTGATTTGGGAATCCTAAGTCTAGGAAGCCTATTGAGACTTATCATATCACCGTATTACGAGCTTCTACAAAATCTATCTAATCTAACCAATGGTTTGTGGAGTTAGTTTGACTGTAGAAGGCAGAAGGGGATCAATAAATGATGCAGTGTTGGAAGATGCAGGGGTAATAGAATTGGTGGAGGATGAAGAACTGGGTGCAGTATAAGATACAAAATTTAAAGCAGATAAAGGTGGCACTCTTGAAGGAAAAATTGGGTTGGATGTACTTTTTAAGATGGATGTCGGTGTTAGGTTTAAATAAGGAATTCTTGGCTCCATATTTAAGGTCAATATTTGGAAAAATAGTATAAGGAGGGCTTGGATTGGAGACGAAAACACAGGCGAATAAGAATGAGTGTTAGGGTAAAATAGGTTTTTTCGTTTTCATTATTGAACCTATTAAATCGATTATTCCAATATGATATGGACCACGTAGTTCCGATTTTTTTTTTTTTAAACCTGTTCTGGAGAGAATGAGTAGTAATAATGATGGTAGTAAGGATGAAGCAGGAATAGAATCTTCTAGGGAAGATTCCAGAACAGTAGGAGTGATCAAAAAGTGGTAATTATACGCCAATAGTGAACTTAATAATGTCAGAGGTTATAAATGTTGTCAGAATGGCATGGAACGTCAATGATTTGAGTCGGTTCGTCTACAATCTGATTCAGGATGTTTAACTCCGAAAAAAGCTCAACATATCTTCCTTCGGGCGTTGTTTGACTATAAAAACGAACCTAAAATCATCAAATTCTGTCCAAATTGTCACTTCCATATAGTGTAAACTTTCTTGCAACATGCAACTGTCTCCACCGTCCAACATTTTATTTTTATATCAACACAAAAAGCACATTGATTCTCCTCTATAGCCTAACGTGTTCAGCACTTTTCCATTTTAATAATAATGATGATCACAATGACGACCACAACCAGTCGGTTGCGTTGCATTTTATGTTCAATTTGACTAGAAATTATTATTGTAATCGCAATGTCAAAGCAATTTCCCGTCCTGCCACCTACATACGACTCTAGCATGAAGCTTAACAGTTCACAGCTTTTTAATTAGCACCTCATACGCAATTTATCCAAAATAAGTTCTATAAATTGTCATTTTTTTTTCCACAGTGGGTGTCATTTTTGTTTTGATGACGTTGGCACGAATTCTGATTACATTTAAGCCTGGCTAATTTGTTGGCAAAGGGAATAGTAGAGTGTAGGCGAAGGGACCGATGAAGGCAGATATGTATCATCAAGTGGTAGGTAAATGGACCGAATATTTGGAACCGTTCGTGTCGGAATTCGTTATTTATTCGATATATGAAAATGTAAAACGTATTTATGCTAATAAAAGCCGAAAATGCGTGAAATGCGAATTTATTATTCTGATTCCCTCGGCGCGGCGCAATGGTCCCCGCCCACTTCCCTATCCCATCTACATATGTATGCACGTATTTGTACATGTATTATTGTTGTCGAAAACTATTTACTATTGATGTTGATGCTCCGAAAGTTCATTTTAAGCCAATAACTTTTTTTTTGACGCGAAAAACAAAAACAAACATTTTGTGACCGCTGCTGTTGGGACTGTGATTATAGTTTTCGGTCTTTGGTGCGGTAATGCAGCGTGAATTTGTTTGTTTTTGCGCTGACAGTGTAATTAAGTGAATTAAGGGTGATAATTCGATTTTGATTCCTACTGAATTGAATTTAAATAGGCGGATTCTGGTTTTTAAATACAATATGAGTTTGAATGGGAATTATTTAAGTTTATGCAGCAACAGCAGTTCCTTTGGCTGGCTGAAAAGCAACAAATTTGACCACTTTGTCGAAAATGTTGATGGCTTTATTTAAATCAACAGAGGGAGTTTGTATTTGTAGCCTCAAGGCGTTAAGCATGCAACACCTGTTTTCCATATCCGTATGCACATAACATACATACAATAAATAATGTTCATGATATGTGTAGTGTATACTAACGCTTCAGGGGCTTTCGCACTGCTTTGATAATTATTGTGTTAAATATTTTATGTTCCAATGAAGTGCAAAGCTGATGATATTTTAGTCAAACATTTTGGTATGACATACTTACTTGCAATGTATGTATATGTAGGTACTATATATGAAAATTAAACATTCGAAAAAATTGACGCTCGTTGCCTAAACGGCTGTGTCGATTTTATTTAAAATTGACAACTAGCGTTTTCTTGGCTATTCGCCAGACACTTTTTTCATTTTTAAGACCAAAAATAAAGGTACTGTGGCAACACTTCCAGAAGAAAGAATAAAGAAAAACAAAAATGTATAAATGAATGTTCAGAAAGAAGATATAATGAAGGAAAGATATAATGATTGTATTAAATGGAAAGAGACTGCCGGTTAGGTAGAAGAATATACTGAGAAAATAAAGATATGATCAGCATCAGTCAGTTGTTATGGATCTGTTGAAGAGGAAAGACCTTTTATTTGTTTAACCGAATATTTATTTTAGTTTTGTATTAACAAAATTTAACTGCTTATTTTTTTCACAAAGTGTTTTATAGATTTCTTATACGAAACTAGCTGATCTCACATCGCTTTACTGAGCTTGTGAAAAACTGTTCGAAAATGAGAAAAAACATATTCCGAACGATCATTGCATCTATTAAAGATTCTGGCCATGGCTTTTAAATTCGCGAATGAGTGGATTCAGTAGAACGCTTATGGAAGTTAACATTCGAGATGAATTCTACGAAAGTACATTGCTGAAAGGATCGAAATATGATCGTCTTTCCACCCGTGGGCTTGTTTCGCAATTTTGTCAAAATTTCAAGTTGACAGTGAACAAAATTTTTTTTTTTCATAATTTTGCGCTCACGAGAGGGATTATGACTAGCCTAAAAATGTTTGAGCAGAGTATGAGTGCTTTAGGAAATTTGGAGAGGATTTAAAAGGAGGTGCACATTGGTTTTGAATGTCTGAATATTATAATAAGAGGGAAATGTATGGCCGGGTAAAGCATTCCATATTCGTATAGTGCGGCTAAAGAAAGAATCTCTGAATTTAAAGCTTACGTCCGAAGTTGGAATCAAGTGTAAACTGATGGGCATTCCCTAAAGTGTGTGTTGCAGCGTTACCACCTCCTTAAAAAAAGTCCAAGTAGATTTGAAGAAGTAGGAAGTAGATTTTAAAATATTTTGAAAAAAAGAAGTAGAATCAGTTGATTCAATTGAAATAAAGTGGTACCACTGGTGTGTTGCGGTTAAATTGTTTAAGGGAAAGGATGCAACTGGCTTCATCACTAGGACAGTGTTTATAAAAATAACGGTAAAATAATGCAAGACAAGAAACATTGCAGCGGTGCTCGAGAGATTAACATGTTTCTGTTAATGTTCTATATCGTCTATCATTTTTAAAGCTCTTTTTTTTAATTCTTAGCAAGAGACTCAAGTGGGTAGATAATTGGAACACCTGCCCAAATATGGGAATTGCACTCGAGCTAAGCCTTGGACGAATATAGACCTTCGAGATTACAACCAGATCAGAAGGGGTATAAAATTTCTTGCAACGTGTCGAAGGAATCTTAACCACTTGTAGCGTTTTTGACGACGTTGAATATGTGGTCATTCCACACAAGGTGGTCTGTTATGTACATACCGAGAACTGAGAGCTTTCCATCTTTGGTTGGTTTTTAACGATAGAAGAAAACAAGCATTGAGTTTTTGAAGCTTTAAATTCTACGCGGTCCTTTGTTCCCCATATGACGATGCTATCGAGATCAAACTTTATACATAGAATTATCATAAGCTGCTATTCGAAATCTACATCCGAAGAACAAGGAAATGCACCTGGAAAAAGAATATAAGAAGCTGAGAGTATGTACTGTCGTCAACAAAAAAAAGTAATGGATTAGAAGTTTCAGACAAAAGATAATTGATTAATTACAGAAAGAGAATCGGAGACGATCTTAATTTTTAATTTTTTCATTGCGACCATCTCAGTAGTTAGCTTTCTCGTATTGCTAAACGGTTCTGTAAGAAATTATTTTTCTAACTGGGCTTTGTTGTTTTTACGATATATTATTCAATTTTAGATTAAGAGATTAATAACTGTATAAAACAAGTTTATTCAAATTTTGAATGATTTTTTTAGAAAATAATTATCATTAGTTATAACGCAATAGAAGAAAATTAAAATTGAAGTCCAAAAAATACCATAAAAATTTAATAAATATGAACTCATTTTAATTTTAATAACTCTACAACGATTTGCACTTAATTTGTTTAATAATATGTCCGAAGTCAATGAATTATAACTAAGATACCTTGGGCATAGTTTTTCAATGCGACAGATCGCACGATCTTGCTCTTATGTTAAAGACTAAGAATTTCAAAAATGAATGTTATTTAAAAAAAAAAACTGTTCATTAGCATAAAATTCATTTTTCAAATGAGTAAAACAGCTCCTTAAGTAGTTTGAGCTAAAAAGAAGATGCCATGTAATTCAAGCAAATATTAATTTATGCAAGAACAAAAATTTTAAGTCGTTGTAGTGGTTTTTTAAAAAAATAACTTTTACACACGAAATTTTTAAAACATTTTTAAGAAAAAATGTTAGAAAGTCAACTTGAGGTTTTTATCATTGAACGAATAAAAAATAAATTTCCAAAAAAATATTGAGCCGTTTTTGAGATATCGAATTTTCCAAAACAAAAAAGATTTCTTGATTCAAAATAGCTTTTTTGGCCTTTTGTCTACTCTTCTTTTGTCTACGTCTTCTACTTGGCTGATTTATTTCAGTAGTAGATTATGTATTATAAAAACCTTCAAAAAATATTTCTTTTTTTTTTCAAAATTCAAAAATTTCAAAGTATTGAAATGCAATGTTTTTTTAAACTTTTTAGAAACTCCTCCATACAAAATTTCATTAATATCCGTTATGCCGATAATGAGAAATTCAAAAAATTGTATCAAAATTCTCGGAGCCGTTTTCGAGAAAAATACGAATTTTGAAAACCATTTTTTAACATTTGTATGGTGGGTACTGTTATTTTTAGGTAAAATAATTTATTTTTTTCTCACATATTGTAGATTATATCAAGTTTAAAAAAAAACGAGCATGGGGTTTTCGAAATATATGTACCTATTGAGTTTTGAAGAAAAAATTTTGAATTTTTTTTTTAAAAAGAAAAAAAAAAAAATTTTTTTGAAAATTTTTATACAAAATAATATGCAAACTCTTAGAGAGCCTTAGCATAAAATAAATGATCAAAATCGGCTTTCTTTTATGTTTCAATGAGTCTGCGTTTCGGTCTTAAAATCATCACCAAGTCATAAAATTTTCGGGTGCTGTTTCGATCGCTCTTTAATGTTATTGGGCTGGGGGCTGGGAACACTCTCTTCTCTCTCCTTGCCAGAAAATATTCTTTCTCTGCCTTTATTTTGGGCTGCAGTATACTAACATTTAATTACTTCTTCTGTCTCTCGTTTCGGTTGAACGCCTGACTTTTATACTACGTGTTCTTTCTCTGAGTTTGGTAACATACGGGGCTTAAGCCTTCTTCTTTTGTCGATATCGAGATACAAAGACTTCTGATTATTGGCTTCTAAGGTTGGCGAATATCTGGTGGAGAGCTTCTCGCTCAGGCTATCTCTGTGAACTTTGGAAACTAATTCCATGTGTTTCGCAAATTGTTTTTGTTTGACGATCGAGGTCCGAGCTTTTCCGCCATTTAGAAATCGTCAGAGTCGACGTTTGCATCTATTTTGTTGTTGATCCGACTGATGTCTGGATAGCGCCAGGTTGATTTGGGAATCCTTAGTCTAGGAAGCCTATTGAGACTTATCATATCACCGTATTACGAGCTTCTACAAAATCTATCTAATCTAACCAATGGTTTGTGGAGTTAGTTTGACTGTAGAAGGCAGAAGGGGATCAATAAATGATGCAGTGTTGGAAGATGCAGGGGTAATAGAATTGGTGGAGGATGAAGAACTGGGTGCAGTATAAGATACAAAATTTAAAGCAGATAAAGGTGGCACTCTTGAAGGAAAAATTGGGTTGGATGTACTTTTTAAGATGGATGTCGGTGTTAGGTTTAAATAAGGAATTCTTGGCTCCATATTTAAGGTCAATATTTGGAAAAATAGTATAAGGAGGGCTTGGATTGGAGACGAAAACACAGGCGAATAAGAATGAGTGTTAGGGTAAAATAGGTTTTTTCGTTTTCATTATTGAACCTATTAAATCGATTATTCCAATATGATATGGACCACGTAGTTCCGATTTTTTTTTTTTTAAACCTGTTCTGGAGAGAATGAGTAGTAATAATGATGGTAGTAAGGATGAAGCAGGAATAGAATCTTCTAGGGAAGATTCCAGAACAGTAGGAGTGATCAAAAAGTGGTAATTATACGCCAATAGTGAACTTAATAATGTCAGAGGTTATAAATGTTGTCAGAATGGCATGGAACGTCAATGATTTGAGTCGGTTCGTCTACAATCTGATTCAGGATGTTTAACTCCGAAAAAAGCTCAACATATCTTCCTTCGGGCGTTGTTTGACTATAAAAACGAACCTAAAATCATCAAATTCTGTCCAAATTGTCACTTCCATATAGTGTAAACTTTCTTGCAACATGCAACTGTCTCCACCGTCCAACATTTTATTTTTATATCAACACAAAAAGCACATTGATTCTCCTCTATAGCCTAACGTGTTCAGCACTTTTCCATTTTAATAATAATGATGATCACAATGACGACCACAACCAGTCGGTTGCGTTGCATTTTATGTTCAATTTGACTAGAAATTATTATTGTAATCGCAATGTCAAAGCAATTTCCCGTCCTGCCACCTACATACGACTCTAGCATGAAGCTTAACAGTTCACAGCTTTTTAATTAGCACCTCATACGCAATTTATCCAAAATAAGTTCTATAAATTGTCATTTTTTTTTCCACAGTGGGTGTCATTTTTGTTTTGATGACGTTGGCACGAATTCTGATTACATTTAAGCCTGGCTAATTTGTTGGCAAAGGGAATAGTAGAGTGTAGGCGAAGGGACCGATGAAGGCAGATATGTATCATCAAGTGGTAGGTAAATGGACCGAATATTTGGAACCGTTCGTGTCGGAATTCGTTATTTATTCGATATATGAAAATGTAAAACGTATTTATGCTAATAAAAGCCGAAAATGCGTGAAATGCGAATTTATTATTCTGATTCCCTCGGCGCGGCGCAATGGTCCCCGCCCACTTCCCTATCCCATCTACATATGTATGCACGTATTTGTACATGTATTATTGTTGTCGAAAACTATTTACTATTGATGTTGATGCTCCGAAAGTTCATTTTAAGCCAATAACTTTTTTTTTGACGCGAAAAACAAAAACAAACATTTTGTGACCGCTGCTGTTGGGACTGTGATTATAGTTTTCGGTCTTTGGTGCGGTAATGCAGCGTGAATTTGTTTGTTTTTGCGCTGACAGTGTAATTAAGTGAATTAAGGGTGATAATTCGATTTTGATTCCTACTGAATTGAATTTAAATAGGCGGATTCTGGTTTTTAAATACAATATGAGTTTGAATGGGAATTATTTAAGTTTATGCAGCAACAGCAGTTCCTTTGGCTGGCTGAAAAGCAACAAATTTGACCACTTTGTCGAAAATGTTGATGGCTTTATTTAAATCAACAGAGGGAGTTTGTATTTGTAGCCTCAAGGCGTTAAGCATGCAACACCTGTTTTCCATATCCGTATGCACATAACATACATACAATAAATAATGTTCATGATATGTGTAGTGTATACTAACGCTTCAGGGGCTTTCGCACTGCTTTGATAATTATTGTGTTAAATATTTTATGTTCCAATGAAGTGCAAAGCTGATGATATTTTAGTCAAACATTTTGGTATGACATACTTACTTGCAATGTATGTATATGTAGGTACTATATATGAAAATTAAACATTCGAAAAAATTGACGCTCGTTGCCTAAACGGCTGTGTCGATTTTATTTAAAATTGACAACTAGCGTTTTCTTGGCTATTCGCCAGACACTTTTTTCATTTTTAAGACCAAAAATAAAGGTACTGTGGCAACACTTCCAGAAGAAAGAATAAAGAAAAACAAAAATGTATAAATGAATGTTCAGAAAGAAGATATAATGAAGGAAAGATATAATGATTGTATTAAATGGAAAGAGACTGCCGGTTAGGTAGAAGAATATACTGAGAAAATAAAGATATGATCAGCATCAGTCAGTTGTTATGGATCTGTTGAAGAGGAAAGACCTTTTATTTGTTTAACCGAATATTTATTTTAGTTTTGTATTAACAAAATTTAACTGCTTATTTTTTTCACAAAGTGTTTTATAGATTTCTTATACGAAACTAGCTGATCTCACATCGCTTTACTGAGCTTGTGAAAAACTGTTCGAAAATGAGAAAAAACATATTCCGAACGATCATTGCATCTATTAAAGATTCTGGCCATGGCTTTTAAATTCGCGAATGAGTGGATTCAGTAGAACGCTTATGGAAGTTAACATTCGAGATGAATTCTACGAAAGTACATTGCTGAAAGGATCGAAATATGATCGTCTTTCCACCCGTGGGCTTGTTTCGCAATTTTGTCAAAATTTCAAGTTGACAGTGAACAAAATTTTTTTTTTTCATAATTTTGCGCTCACGAGAGGGATTATGACTAGCCTAAAAATGTTTGAGCAGAGTATGAGTGCTTTAGGAAATTTGGAGAGGATTTAAAAGGAGGTGCACATTGGTTTTGAATGTCTGAATATTATAATAAGAGGGAAATGTATGGCCGGGTAAAGCATTCCATATTCGTATAGTGCGGCTAAAGAAAGAATCTCTGAATTTAAAGCTTACGTCCGAAGTTGGAATCAAGTGTAAACTGATGGGCATTCCCTAAAGTGTGTGTTGCAGCGTTACCACCTCCTTAAAAAAAGTCCAAGTAGATTTGAAGAAGTAGGAAGTAGATTTTAAAATATTTTGAAAAAAAGAAGTAGAATCAGTTGATTCAATTGAAATAAAGTGGTACCACTGGTGTGTTGCGGTTAAATTGTTTAAGGGAAAGGATGCAACTGGCTTCATCACTAGGACAGTGTTTATAAAAATAACGGTAAAATAATGCAAGACAAGAAACATTGCAGCGGTGCTCGAGAGATTAACATGTTTCTGTTAATGTTCTATATCGTCTATCATTTTTAAAGCTCTTTTTTTTAATTCTTAGCAAGAGACTCAAGTGGGTAGATAATTGGAACACCTGCCCAAATATGGGAATTGCACTCGAGCTAAGCCTTGGACGAATATAGACCTTCGAGATTACAACCAGATCAGAAGGGGTATAAAATTTCTTGCAACGTGTCGAAGGAATCTTAACCACTTGTAGCGTTTTTGACGACGTTGAATATGTGGTCATTCCACACAAGGTGGTCTGTTATGTACATACCGAGAACTGAGAGCTTTCCATCTTTGGTTGGTTTTTAACGATAGAAGAAAACAAGCATTGAGTTTTTGAAGCTTTAAATTCTACGCGGTCCTTTGTTCCCCATATGACGATGCTATCGAGATCAAACTTTATACATAGAATTATCATAAGCTGCTATTCGAAATCTACATCCGAAGAACAAGGAAATGCACCTGGAAAAAGAATATAAGAAGCTGAGAGTATGTACTGTCGTCAACAAAAAAAAGTAATGGATTAGAAGTTTCAGACAAAAGATAATTGATTAATTACAGAAAGAGAATCGGAGACGATCTTAATTTTTAATTTTTTCATTGCGACCATCTCAGTAGTTAGCTTTCTCGTATTGCTAAACGGTTCTGTAAGAAATTATTTTTCTAACTGGGCTTTGTTGTTTTTACGATATATTATTCAATTTTAGATTAAGAGATTAATAACTGTATAAAACAAGTTTATTCAAATTTTGAATGATTTTTTTAGAAAATAATTATCATTAGTTATAACGCAATAGAAGAAAATTAAAATTGAAGTCCAAAAAATACCATAAAAATTTAATAAATATGAACTCATTTTAATTTTAATAACTCTACAACGATTTGCACTTAATTTGTTTAATAATATGTCCGAAGTCAATGAATTATAACTAAGATACCTTGGGCATAGTTTTTCAATGCGACAGATCGCACGATCTTGCTCTTATGTTAAAGACTAAGAATTTCAAAAATGAATGTTATTTAAAAAAAAAAACTGTTCATTAGCATAAAATTCATTTTTCAAATGAGTAAAACAGCTCCTTAAGTAGTTTGAGCTAAAAAGAAGATGCCATGTAATTCAAGCAAATATTAATTTATGCAAGAACAAAAATTTTAAGTCGTTGTAGTGGTTTTTTAAAAAAATAACTTTTACACACGAAATTTTTAAAACATTTTTAAGAAAAAATGTTAGAAAGTCAACTTGAGGTTTTTATCATTGAACGAATAAAAAATAAATTTCCAAAAAAATATTGAGCCGTTTTTGAGATATCGAATTTTCCAAAACAAAAAAGATTTCTTGATTCAAAATAGCTTTTTTGGCCTTTTGTCTACTCTTCTTTTGTCTACGTCTTCTACTTGGCTGATTTATTTCAGTAGTAGATTATGTATTATAAAAACCTTCAAAAAATATTTCTTTTTTTTTTCAAAATTCAAAAATTTCAAAGTATTGAAATGCAATGTTTTTTTAAACTTTTTAGAAACTCCTCCATACAAAATTTCATTAATATCCGTTATGCCGATAATGAGAAATTCAAAAAATTGTATCAAAATTCTCGGAGCCGTTTTCGAGAAAAATACGAATTTTGAAAACCATTTTTTAACATTTGTATGGTGGGTACTGTTATTTTTAGGTAAAATAATTTATTTTTTTCTCACATATTGTAGATTATATCAAGTTTAAAAAAAAACGAGCATGGGGTTTTCGAAATATATGTACCTATTGAGTTTTGAAGAAAAAATTTTGAATTTTTTTTTTAAAAAGAAAAAAAAAAAAAATTTTTTGAAAATTTTTATACAAAATAATATGCAAACTCTTAGAGAGCCTTAGCATAAAATAAATGATCAAAATCGGTTGTACCGTTTTTGAGAAAATCAAAAACAAAAAAATGACAGAATTGCGAGACCCACTTTTTTCGTCTTCGCTTTCATCGTAATGCCGACTTTGATCAAAATCTCGAGTTATTCGATTTTTTTACGAGTGCATAACTTGCCTTATAGTACAAGTAAAAATTAATTTTATGCTTATGAATAGTTTTTTTTTTAATAACATAAGTTTTTAAAGTTCTTAGTCGGTCGCTTACATAAGAGCAAGTTCGTGCGACCCGGTTGTGCATTTAATTTTCTTTATTTTTGAAAAGAAATTTAATTGTTTTTAGAAAATCGGATCTTTAAGAAACTGGTCAATGATTCTCTTAAATTTAATTATTTTTTAATTGAAATATTAAAAACATTAAATAAGCGTACTTACCAAAATTAGTTATTTAAATATTTTTTTTTTAAAACCCTCACAAAGATTTAAAATGTTTGTACTTACGTCAAATCAAATCTGTCCAAGAAACCACTAGAATTCTGTTTTGAGGATCCTTAGTTTTGGTAGTTACTTATCACCATGTTTCGAGCAGCTCTAAAGTCGTATCATCTTTTTATAATTTAAGATTAAATCTAAGAGCATCTTAATAATCGAAAGCTTCAAGAATAACAAAATAAAAACTATTAGAATCACAAAATCAGAGTTTGTCCAAGAAACTAGTATGAAATCAACTCGAAATTTAGACAAAAAAGTTTAAGCCAGCAGCAAAAAATCATACGTAGCTAAACTAAGTATCTTCCCTAATTGTATCACAACTTTCGAACCTGCTCCTAGTAGATAAATATCCTTCCATAACTTTAATACTATTCAATTTAAAAGAATAATAATATTCCTTGAATATTTTCTAACACCTTATTTTTACTTCATTAAACTTTCCACATCAAAATATTCAATCCTTTCTAAAGCCCATAAAAAAAACTTCAAATCAGAATGAATTTGTACGCCTCCTTACGAACACATCAATATCCAATTCGGTTCCATTTATTAACCACACCCTGTTGTTTATTATCATTAACAGCACAGCTTATGAAAGTTAAGCTCATAAATCAAAACTTTCACCACTAGATCATCGCAACAAAATGATAATATAATAACAAAACCCTTTACTTGGGCCGAAAGCCCATCACCCCTTCTGGTCACCCCATCAATAACAAAACATCTCTCGAAAAACTTTTCAGTAAAGAATCCGAAAGGTACTCGTACAAAGCATCACTCCATCACGAAGTGTCCGATTCCACATGGCAATACTTGGAGGTTCGGCGTAGCTACTATGGAAGAAGTTTACCAAAGGACCTTTATCAGGTGCCATTATTTTTATCCTTTTAAAGGAAACAACCGTCTAAGTTCCAACTTCCCCGACTAAGTAAGTGATGGGGGGAGGGCAATGGGAGGTAAGGCAATGGGACCACCGGCTACAACCGCGACGGAATGGTTTTATTATTAACTTGTAAATCTTTCTTATGCTGTTAACTTATTTTCTGAGAGGCACTTTCGGCTACGAGCTCCAACATCTCGCGCCATCGATGAGAAGAACTTTGATTTTTATTTATGAGTCAAGTTTTCAGATTAAAAGCATGTTCCTTTGAATGTGGAGGATTTTTTTTTTAATTTTTATTTTCTTACATGTTTTCTTATTTAAAGGAAAGGTATTGTAATTGTAAATATTTTCTTAAATTATCTTTTTGAATACTTTTTAAATAATGTCGAATGGGAACCACTAAATCGGCAAATTATTTACCCACAGTTCACGGTTCTTATATCTGAGAAAGACGAGGAGAAACCCCAGGAAGGTTTCTGCATGTTACAGGGTGTGTCTTAATTTTTAGAAATTTTTCATAGAGATATTCCTTAAAAAAAAAGTTCTACAGAATTGTTAAGCATATTTCCAATACAGACATCATTTACCACTGTTCTAGAAAAGACCTTACTTTGTTGTACCCTCACCCATGTTAACCCAAATATCTCTTTCTTTTAATGCTAATGGAAGAAAGGTTTTATTTTCAGAAGAATTGCTTAGCCTGTTCCATGATAATTAATATTAATCGCTAACAGCACACAGCATTGAGTTTTCAAAGCATTAAATTCTACACGGTTTTTGATTCCCAATTGGACTATGCTGTTAAGATCAGAATTTAATGAGCTTATCATAGGTTGCCGTTGGAAGTCCACATCCGAAGGACAAGGATTATCCTATAGTATAATCATGAAGCGTGATTTTGTGTTACCAAGGCTATCTAGTAGTAATAAAATGAACGACTGGATCGCACGAACTGGCTCTTATGTAAAAGTACTTTGGAATTCAAAATACATTTTATAAATATAAAACATGGATTTGATGAGATACAAATGTTCAAATGCATGGAATTGCCTGATTTCCGGAAAAGTATGAATTTACGCAAATAAAGTAAAAAAAATCGTTTTATTAAAGTAATTCTTTATATAAGAAATTTCTTTCAAAATTTTCTAGAACAAAATTTGGGATGCCAATTTTAAGTACTTAGTAATATAGATTTTAGGAAATAATTTCAAAAAATAATCGTTCACACGTTTTCAAGATATTGATTTTTCAAAAAATAAATTGGATTTTTTTTAAAACAAAAAAAAATATTTTTTTTTTCGAATATTTTTATATACAATATTATTTTAAGGGGGCTCTTGGTGAAAATTTTTGGTTAAAATCGTTAGAGCCTATTGAAATTCTAAGAACGTTGAAAATTCCTTGCAGTTCCAATAAGACCACGTCTTTATAGCGAAACTTCTTTATTTTATTTTAGTTTAGCTTAAAGAAAACTTAATATTTTACCATTAATAAATTATAATTTTTTACAAGAAAAAGCAATTTTCTTACCTTTGGTCTTTGCCTGGCTGTGTTTGGTTTTCAAATAAAATGAAACTGTTCAATAAGATGTCATATCGAAATGGCTGCATTCAAATGCAAAAAATATATAAGATAAAAATGAGTTCGACCAGCGAGCCAAGTCAAAGACCAAAGGCGAGGTCACATAGTTAATATATGATGTTTTAATTGACAACAGAGCCGTTAAATAGAAAGTCGAAAATCAAAAAACGGTTCTATGACAGGTACCATTAATAACATATTGCCCCAACATTTTTTTTTTACAAAAATGTAGTCCATGTCCATTGTATCACACATAATTTTTCTTATTAAAATATATAAAATATAAAATAAAGCCGTTTTCGAGATAAATAAGATTTTGCAATACGAGTGTATGGAGGTACCGTTAGTTTTGGAGCTAAAAAAAATTTCAATTTCTCCTCTAGGGAATCACCGAAGACCCTTAACTACCGAGATTGAAGAACACAGGTCTAGTGGTTTAGGCTGTAGTGAGAGGTACAGACTTACAGACACACTGAAACATGTTTTTTGTGTACTAAATTTTCCTTAAAATTTTTATAAAAAAAATTGATATGCAAATTGTTAGTATTCAATAAAATACATTTTATAACGTAATTTAAAAATTTATTTGTCTGTCCGTTTTCAAGATATTGAATTTTCAAAAAAAGAATTATATTATTTTTTTTTAAATTCAAAAACTATTTTTTCGGAAAAATTTTTAAAATTGTATATTTTCAAATTTTGGTAAAAATCGTTAGAGGTGTTGATGAGAAATTCGAAAATCAAAAAAACTATGACAGGTACCGTTAATATCATTTCTCCCCATTTTTTTTTTTTCACCAAAAAAGTAGTTCATGTCTATAATATCTACGGTGACTATCCGTCCTCTTTTTAAGAGGACAGTCCTTTCTTTTTGTATCGCGTCCTTTCTGTTTGTTTTTCTTAGAGAGAACAGCAATTTGTCCTCCCTTTACCAAATTGACCCTTCAGTGTCCTCTTTTTCTCTCTCACACTACGATTCTACGATTAAAAACACATTAAGAGCTTTTTTCATTAGTAGATCACTTAAAAATAAAAAGTAGACAGCACTGCTTTATGTTATCGAATTCTGGGGCCAGATTCTGTAAGAAAAAGAAACGAAAGCGATCGTTCGTTTTTCAAAAACGAAAGCAAATACAAAGCAAACCGTTCGCACGTACGAAAACGTTCGTTCGCTTTTGCCATACAGAATGTCACCCCTGTAAATTTTGCTATTGTGAATGATTTTCAAATTGTCATCTCCATCTGCAAGTTAGTGTCATTCTCGTTGGCATTCTTTCTTGTTTATTTTTGGAAAAGATACCGTTCTGGCATTGGGTTGTAATTAATTGAAAACGGTGAGCATTTATTTGGAAAAATTATTGGTAATGAAAGATTAATATATCGTTTTTTATACTTTTAGATGGCACCTAAAAGGAAATGCGTTTTTAATAGCGAATTGAAAAAAGAGTTTCCGTTTATTGTAAAAAATCTAAGCGAAAGTGATGTAAGGTGTTCAAAATGCCAAGCCAATTTTTCTATAGCAAAAAGCAAACAGCGGAAGGGCAAGCATCAATCATCACGTTGCAAGTAAGAAGCATAAGAAAGCCGTTCTTGATAGTTGCACCAATAAACAGATAACAAAATTTGTTCGCAATAAACAATTTGACAACAAAGAAAAAGAGCTTGCTGTTGTCGAAGGAACTTGTGCTTATCATTCCGTACAACATAATTTTTCCTTTAGATCGAACGATTGCACTTCTAAGCTGATTAAATCATGTTTCGATGATAAGTATTCCTGTGCCAGAACGAAGTGTGAAGCGATTGTCAAAAACATTTTTGCACCGCTTTCCTTGGATATGATAAGAGTCGACTTATCTCAGGTCACTTTCATTACTATGTTTTTAGACTGCTCAAATCATGGACCTCTTAAACTGTGTCCGATGTTGGTGCGCTTTTTCTTAGCGAATAAAAGAGTTCAAGTTAAAATATTAAGTGTTAAGGAACTTCCAGGTGAAACCTCCGATATAATTTCCAAGAGTCTTAAAGATATTTTAAGCGCTTATGAAATCACAAGAAAGATGGTGGCATTTTGTGCCGACAACTCCAACTGCAATTTGGGGGTGCAGCTAGAAGAGGAAAAAATAATATTTTTCACAAAATGCAGGATTTCGTTGGCAAAAAATTAATTGGGGTGAACTGTGTTACGCATATTTTAAACAACTGAGTACAAACTGCTGCTGACCTGCTCCCTGTTGATGTGGAAGTTGTAGTAATTAAAATGTACCTATTCTTTTTTTTATATTTACACTGTTAGGGTCGAAAAGCTGAAGGAAATACATATATGTGACAACGCCGATATTGAATACAAAAAATTTTGGGACACAGCAAAACACGCTGGTTGACATTATTTTCTGCTTTGGAGCGAATATTAAAACTTTTTAAACCCTTAAAAGAATACTTTCTGATGCAAGAAAAGTGTCCTACAGTAATCTTAAAGTTTTTTAATGATCCATGTGCTGAATTATGGTTTCTTTTTATTCAAAATCAAGCATCTATATTTGACAAATGTATTCTGCATTTGGAGTCTCAAAACATTTCAATGACAGAAGCTTCTCTTGTTTTAAAAGATTTTAAATTAAAACTTATGGAAAGGAAGGCAGAAGTGTTTTTACCATTCACTGTTCAAAATTTTCTTACAAAATTAGAAATAGAAGGTAAAGTCGATTCCTTCAATTTTAGAAACCAAATAAGTCCTTTTTATTAATCCTGTATTGACTACCTAAGTCAGTGGGATGCAGCGTTCAAGGATTTGGAACATTTTGAATGGGTACTTTTGAATAAAGTTCCGTGTCGGAAATCGGTAGAAAAAAGTTTTTCTAGTGTAATGGAATTTAGAAAAGATCTACAAATCAAAGATGAGGAATTATTTGACGAGATTACTTGTGTCAAACGATTTGTCAATGAAGAACAAATTGAAAAAAATGGAAAATTGAAAAATTGTCACCAGACAAAAGATGGGTCAAAGTTTTCAAACATTTCGATGAAGAATATGTGAAATATGAAAATATATTAAAGCTCGTAGAATTTTCGTTTTCGCTTCCGGCTTCAAATGCCCCGACCGAAAGGGTATTTTCAATTTCGAATAACATTTGGACTCCTGAGAAATCCCAATTAAAAGTTGATACACTACAGACAATGCTAATAACAAAGTGCAATTATGACTTCGATTGCGCGGATTTCAAAACTTTTTTAAGACATCGGGAAAAAATCTTTAAAAAAATATATTGCGAAGAAAAATATCAACATTAAACATATACATTCATACAAAGTCCTTTTAAATAACTATTATATTTATATACATAAATTTAAGTATGTATGTACTTTTTCGTTTTTTTGTGTTAATTAATTTTTATGTATTCGTTTTAAAAACTGAACTGAAATGTAATATGAAGTACAAGACTCTTTAATAAAAATAATTATTTGTTAAACTTTTTTGACCTTGTCCTTATTTCTTCTCCTAAAAAAATGGTCACCGTAATAATATCACACATACACCCCTCTTCTGATTTTCGTTCCGAATTTAATTCGTTACCGAAATTGATATTCGTACGGATTTGAAAACGCCGTTCCTAATTTCGTACGAATTTGCCTTGCAGTGGTACCAACATTCAGACAGGTTTTTTGTTACGCATGATGTGTCTTCTTCATAAAAGGCAATAAAATAGTTTTTAAAGATATATTTTTAAAAATACTTACATACATTTTTAGATTTCTGAATTCAAATTCTCCAGACAAAATCGAAACGAAATGAAAACGAAAGTATTACTTTCATACACGAAAATCAGAACAGGGGTGATAGTTTTTTTTATCAAAATCGTTAGAGCTGTTTTCGCGATAGATAAGATGCATTACGGGTGTATGGGGGGTACCGTTAGTCTTAAAGCTAAAAAAAATTTCAATTTACCCTCTAGGGAATCACCGAAGACTCTTAAATACCGAGTTTGAAGAAAATAGGTCTAGTGGCTTACGCTGTAGATCGAGGTACAGATACAGACATACATACATACAGACGGAATTATAGGACCCACTTTATTCGTCTTCGCTATCATCGTAATGTCAACTTTGATCAAAATCTCGAGTTCGATTTTTTTTCCGAATGCATAACTTGCCTTATAGTATACCTATAAGTCGCAAGTAAAAACGAGAATGGGATTTTGAGTTTTGAAAAAAAAAATTGAATTTTTGTTTTTCAAATCCAAAAAAAAATTAGTTTGAAAATTTTAATACACAAAAGTGGGGTTTAAACTCACATTGTGAAACTGGGGGTTAGTGATCAGGAAAATATAGATATAGGCAATCTGGCACGCTTCATAAGGAGCTCCAATTGGTTTAACGATAAGGAAGAAAGTCTTCAAGATACAATGTGGTATCACAATGGACTAACTCAAGGTCTAAGTGTGTCGGTCCAGCCGGCTGTCAGCCATGTCAACTAAACCGAACTTTACTTAGTTAGTGAGTTTACCTTTGAATGGGGGTTTTAATAAATGGGTACAACCGAGTAAATTGCTCACACCAATCGATTAAGTTTAGAAAGTCAGCCGTTGGACAACGTTAAAACTGTCGAATAGATAAGTTATTTCAATTAAGTATTCCTCATACCAATCGAGAAGATTGGCTCTCTCAACAAAGTAAGTTTGTCAATGCAACCCATTGAATTGATTACATCAATATTTATTAAGCGATTAAATAAGTTACTTTTACTATAACTTAATCGGTTATGGGTGAAATAACTTAGTAGAACCTAAATTAAGTACTTCCAAACCGACACAGTGCATATGTTTGGAAAAAAAAAATTCTTAACCGAAATGGCTTGCGTAATTTTAACCGAGTGAGTTTGCAGTTTCTACATTATTTGTTAGGAGTCTCACCTGTTTACTTTTTGATAACTATTTTTATGAGTGTATATTTTTATTTGACTGCAATATTTATTTTAAATAGTTAATATGCATTTGAAAATGAGGTGATTTCAAATAAGTAATAACATTCAAAAACGTCGAACGAAATTATCCTGTTTGAATTGTATATTGAAGCATTAAAGTAAGTCAGTACGACCGAGCTGTGCGTTTAATTACTATCTCCCTTGACTTATAAACTTTCTTTAATTTTTGTAGCTTCACGTCCTTCTCCGCGACCACGGTACACTTCGAGTTAGAGTTCAACTTCGTTGGAGTTCGGTACAGGGTATAGCTATTTTGCCGATGTTTACTCCTCGGGAGTGTAGGTATGTGTGTGTTGCTAGGCAAGTGAAGTTTATTAAGAGGGTATCCGATATGAGCACTCCTGTATATTCCATAAAATGACCCATAAATCCTGATATATATATTATGGCAGACAGTATAATAAATTGACTACAACGCCAGTTGAGACTTTATGGGGATCTAATTTCTTCGCTTTAAAAAAATATATCCAAACACAGCCGCTTGTTAGAGAAGTAGGTATTATGTGTGAATGTATTTGTGTGTCAGGAGTTTACTTTTTTCTCTGCTGATGTGAGCCATGAGGGTTGGCTTGGCACAATTCTGCCAATACATTATACGTACGGCTGAATAAGAAGAGGCGATTTATTTGCAAATTTGATCCTTTTCAGCAGTCGTTAACGTTTTGCTATAGTGTTCGAGTATTCTCGTGCTATTGTGGTCAGAGCTCATACTGCTATTTGGTGTTTGCTTGTTAGGTGAAGAGTGCATGCCTACGCGCTTCATTGAATTCTTCTATATTGAAAAGCTGGTGCGTAGGTGAAATTGGGTGGTTTGGGTGACGAAGGGAGGTATAGCTACATTTGCGGAAGGATCGAAGTTTCCACTCATTACTCACTGAGTGATGAATAGCGGAAAATATTTTCCGCTGCTTTTCTGCTGCTTGTGCACAAAGTAAAAAGTTTTATATGAACGTTAAATATGAGAAACAGTTAATTGAGTTGATGAAGGTTTTCTCGCAGTTCGCAAATGATTTGTGGTCAGAAAGTATTTTTAATATTAAAGTGGTGTTTTCTTTTTTTTTTTTTAAATGAAAAACAAATATTGCATATTGTTGAAATATGTACTCGTTTATTTGTTTTGTATTTTTGGCTTAAAAAAACATTGTGAGTTATTAGACTCTAAATTTCTAGCGTTTTTAACTTTTATTGAAATGAAAATTAATTAGTTAGAAATGGAAAAATAATAGCCCTGAGGTAATATAGGGTGAACAGAGTTATAGGAAAATGAATTTAAATTTGTTCTGGCTTTATTTTGAAGCTACATTCGTGCCAGTTACAATATCTACATCCCCTTAATAATATTACCAAGCGAGCGCAACGCTACGACACTTACATAATTATTCAATAAGCGCTATTCCAAAAATTTTTGATATTTCATAAAATGAAGCAAAGAAAATGACAAGATGACGATATCACCACATACCTCAACAGTCATTATGTCACCGTCAGCTATTCCTTCCCAGTCTGGTTTTCAATCTCGAAGACAGTTATGAAGGAATTTCAACTATTCGAAAGGAAGATACTGAGGATCTGCACTGGACCCTACTTCGACCGTCAGCGAAAGAAATATTACAGGAGCGAGCATCTTTACACAGAAGTGAATTTAATCCTACTGGGGGTGGCCGTGGCGCGATGGTTGTGAGCTCGCCTGTCAACCTCATGATCACAGGTTCGATCCCTGCTGTCGTTTCTGTCTTCTTAATTCCATTAAAAAACCTTATAAAGTTGTCATCAATGGGTTGCTGGTTTGCTCATTGCGTGTTGTTCAGGCATAACACTAACAACATGTGATTGAGCAAAACTAGTATGCCCATCAAATATGAAAAACGAATAAAATAATGCGAATTATAAGGGACATAAAAATAAGACACAGCATTTTCTCCGCAGTAGTTCAGCCGCCATCCCAGGAGATAAAAATCTGAGACAACCACCTTCAGTCTCAGAACATCGTGCCACACATCTTTCCTATCCTTCTTTCTCTTCCTTAACTTCACGCCCGCGCTGTGTTGATACATTTAAAGGGTAATCAAAATCCCTTGAGCGCGTGTAGATTATAAAAAAAAAAAAAAAAAACTGGACAAATATCTTGTTCATTCAACAAAGAAACTAATGCGGAACATCATCGACGACCCGAATCAGCTTATGAGAAGGATGGCCACAGAACAGCCACCTGAACCAAGGTTCTTCAGTGTGATGGAAACTCTGGATGACAACTTAATCATGGAGAACGAGGAAGTAGCCTCGTTCTACGCTGACATTGGGTCAGAATACCACCGCGGATAAACGCCATCCTTGTCGCTACAAAAATGACCACTGACAACCGGGAATAAACACCCTGATGACGACAAAAAATAACCGACTTCTAAATTTTTACTTGCGATATATGTATGTATGTACATAGGTACTATAGGGCAAGTTCTGCAATTGGAAAAAAAAATCGAACTCGAGATTTTGATCAAAGTTGACATTACGATGATAGCGAAGACGAAAGAAGTGGGTCCGGCAATTCCGTCCGTCTGTATGTCTGTAACTGGAACTACAGCCTAAGCTACTGGAGGTATTTTTTTCAAACTCGGTACTTAAGGGTCTTCGGTGATTCCCTAGAGGAGAAATTGAAATTTTTTTTAGCCCTAAAACAAACGGTATCCCCCATACACCCATAATGCATAATCTTACTTATCTCGAAAACGGCTATAACGATTTTGATAAAAAAACAAAAATTAAGTGTGATATTATGGACATGGACTATATTTTAGTCAAAAAAAATTTTGGGGCAAAATTAACGGTACCTGTCATATAACCGTTTTTTTTTTATTTTCGACTTTCTCATTCACGGCTCTAAGGATCTTAATCAAAAATTTTCAGCAGAGTCCCCTTAAGTTAATATTGTATATAAAAATATTCAAAAAATGTTTCTTGGGTTTTTTTGAATTTTTTTTTTCAAAAATCAATATCTTCAAAACCTATGAACGATTATTTCTTGAAATTTTTTCATAAAATCAATGGCGCAAAATTTTAATTGACTTAAAAGGTACGATGCTTAAGCTGTTTTAGTATAATACTAGGTTAAAACAACGAATTTGCAAATTTTAATCGAATATAGCATCATACTTCCTCTACAATTTTATTAAAGTTAAAATCATCGAATAGCTACTTTATTTTTTTAGTATAGTGCTAGCTTCATAATATGACTGTTTGACATTTGCAAACATCAAAAAAAGGTTCGTGTACTTACTTTTTTGCAAGAAATGTCATTGTTTTAGGTGTGTTCAAAAACAATTTATTAAGAAAATTCTTTCAGTACGATACTAATTAGAAAATGTTTAAAATTAAGAATGTGTTAGTAAACTACTTTAAAGTTAGCAAATTGTTAAGTAGTATCATACTAATACCTTAATAAAAGGCTGTTTAAAATTTTGCGCCAATATTATTCATCATCATCATCATCGGCTCGACAACCGGGTTCCGGTCCTGGCCTCTTTCAACAAGTCTCTCCACCTATCCCGGTCTCTAGCCGACGCCATCCAGTTGCGCACCCCAAGGCTTCGGGCGTCCTGGTCTACGCCATCTCTCCAGCGCAAGCATGGTCTACCACGCTGCCGTCTACCATAGAATGTACCACAAAGAACTTTCCGAGCAGGTTCCTCTTCGCTCATACGAGCTAGGTGCCCTGCCCACCGGAGTCTACCGAGCTTAATTTTTGTCACGATATCTGCTTCAAGGTAGATTGCGTACAGTTCATGATTGTACCGTCTCCGGAATCGTCCTTCCTCACATACGGGGCCAACAATTCTCCTTAAGACTTTTCTCTCGAACGCAGCTAAGAGGTCGGAGTGCCTTTTGCTAAGCACCCAAGTCTCGGATCCATATGTGAGTACTGGCAGGACCATGGTCCTGTACAGCAGCAGTTTTGAAGTTATGGTGAGATTACTGGATTTGAAGAGCTTTGACAGACTATAGTAGGCTCTGTTGAATTTGAGAAGCCGCCCGCGTATTTCTTCTTCTATATTGTTATCGGCTGCTACTATTGACCCAAGGTATTTAAAGGATTGCACCACTTCAAATTCGTGCTCCGCAACCTTGATTGTTTGACCAACTGTTCCTCTCGCATTCGACGCCACCATGTACTTTGTTTTACCTTCACTAATGTGCAGCCCCAGATTTTGTGCCGCCTGCTCGATCTGGATGAAGGAATCGTGTACAGCTTGTTCGGTTCTTCCGGTGATGTCGATGTCGTCTGCGTAAGCCAGTAACTGGCTGGACCTGTTGACGATGGTCCCTCTTGTTGCCGTGCCAGAGTCACGGATTGCTTTCTCCAACGCCAGGTTGAAGAGGAGGCAGGCCAAACCGTCCCCTTGTCGGAGTCCATTAAAGATGTTGATTGGTCTGGATAGCAATCCGGCTGCCAATATTATTAAATACTTAAAATTCGCATCTCACATTTTTTTCTTGAAAAATTTTTAAGTATTTTCTTATATACAAAATTTATTTAATAATAACACGACTTTTTAAAGTTTATTTGGTTTCCGAAATGGTGAAATGAAATCAGACAGCTCATCAAACTCATTAAGAGTTGAATTGCTGTCAAGATTTGGACTCCTATAAATGAAACAATAATGGATGATGTGATTGCGGACAGTAAATTTGAGCCACATGAAGTTAAAGTTCGTATTAGAAAAATGTCCATATTGAGAAAGACTCTGGCAAGCAACATCATAATATCTCACATAAACTAAAAAGTCGTAATGCCGAAAGAGTAATGTCATTAGGTTATAACTAGGAAGGCAAAATTCTGAAAGATCAGTGTTCGCATCAACCTGTGTGCCTAATGCCGAAACAGCCGGTCTGTACTTAACAGACTGGGCTTAAACGTCAAAGCATTCCTTCTTAGCCCACGAATTTTTGAAAACACAACACAAAAATTACTTACCATTCCAAAAAATCACAAACACACAAAACACAACTTTTACGATCTAAGTTCAACTGTGAAGTATAGGTCCAATGGATTAAAATCAAAATACAAACCGTTCTAAGTGTTATGCCCATAGAACACTTTTTATCTGATATCAATGAAGGCATACAAACACAATTGAACTATACATCAGATCTCACATAACTATCCATTACAAGAATCATGCCATAAGCTTCACAAGAGACATGCAATGGATAGCAAGCGACAGTTACTGGAAAGCAAATGGGTGAGTGGAAGATGGAGAGAGCGCGCCGTTATTTTTTTTACTATATTATTGGCGTTTTTT
This sequence comes from Chrysotoxum bicinctum, assembly GCA_911387755.1. Classification (NCBI taxonomy): domain Eukaryota; kingdom Metazoa; phylum Arthropoda; class Insecta; order Diptera; family Syrphidae; genus Chrysotoxum; species Chrysotoxum bicinctum. Next base: position 46,614,469 of record OU426987.1, read on the forward strand.
GGGCGCCGGCACCACGAACTTTTCGCACTCGCTACCGCTTGATATGGCGGTGGATCGACACTAATCCAAATAAATAAATCTGGTGGTGCAATAGGTCTTGAAAAACCAGGACCCAGTGCCTTACAGATCGCAGCTAATCCTGTGTGATTGCTACCAGAAATTTAGGTGACCTACAATTTTCTTCCATATTCGAACGGTTTAGATGAGCACCAGTTTTCATGAATAGAGATACTCTTGGAGGATTTGTCAAACCCGAAAATACTTATACTCTTCACATCCGTGTGGAGTTTACATTGCAGATCTGCCGTTGTGTAATTAAAAAAAAAACAACAATACCTCACTTCTCCTCATCAATTATTTCCATGATTTTCCTTTCATTAATAAAACTGTTCCCTCTATTTTCTCCAAACACCATTCAAAAGAAAGTCATAATCATTATTAAACTAAACTCGTTTTCATTCAAGGCGATGAAATATAAATTTTTTATTATCCACCATATTAGCCATGTGGGAGTTAAACAGGGAAAAAATAATCCGCAAGAAATGCATTACAAAAATAAAAAAAAATAGAACAAACAAATAGAAACATAGTATACCGTAGGGAGCACCTTGCTCGTGAACTGCGTCCTTTACACTACATCCCCAACTAACCTTTCACCCAACCATTACCATCATTGCCGTTAAGATGTAACAAGTAGGAAGCTAGTAGCAACACCACCATTGCACATCCTGCAATAATGTAGTACATACTCGTACATCCAACGGCAACAGCAGTCAGTACTTATACATATGTACATAGAAATGCAGATATATGAGTTCCATTGCTATCATTATAGTTGTATGGAGGAAGAAAAAATTAGAAGAGGATCTCATCAAACAGGAAGCGAAAAAAAAATGATATAAAATTCCCAGCGTAAAAATGGGGTAAAAGTCGGAGTTATTGCAATATTATGCACCTAGGTACCTTTCATAGTGCTGATAAAAAAAAAAAATAGAAAGTAAACCAACAAGGCCACCCACCTTTAACGGTTTGCTTTTTACCCCTCAGTTCCCTATTAAGGAGCTGAAAGGTTGGGGATAAACGAAATTTATGCGCAAAATTTTTGTTTACGTTTTAGTATCTGCCCAACCATCCGCAAATACTTTCATCCTTCCTCTTTGCAAATTGCTTGGGTAAAAATAATATTTCCATTGTTTTATCCTTAACCTTCTGGAAGAACAAAAATGCAATGTTTCGTTCAGTTTTGAAATTCATAACAATAACATGCAAAACGTTGATTACAGCGAAAATAGTGAGCTTTGAAAAATCGTTTAATAGTTAATTTTTTTTGTAATTGGAAATTTGAATTGATGATTTTTGAATGAACTTAAGTAAGGCACGTTCTTGGGGATAAAACCATGTAGCTTACATGCGTACTTTCCGCTGATAAGAGGGTCTCTTTTTCTTGAGATTTGTGCAAGGAATACTGATGTTAATGGGACTGGGCCATGCTTTCTTCCAACCATATTTTGAAGATGAGCTGGTGCATACTCCTAGCTAAGTCATCATCTACTGTTTTATTTGAAAATCTCAGCACCAGAGCCGTCAACTCCAAAAATTTTATTGGACTTTGCTCTTTTATATTTCCATATCCTCCCTTGATCCTTCTGGCAGGCTTCATTAAACTTCTAAGCTTCATTTCTTCAATTAAATTCCTTCTATTTTCTGGAACGCGCTCTTACCTTTCCTTTTTTTTCCATCTTTGATCTGTGATGCCGATCTTCTTTTCTCTTCTGTTCGTATAGTGCCCGAATAGACCTAATTCTTCTATTCAGCGCAGTTTGGTGTGCCTCTTGTTTGGCTTCAAGCGGTTACCGGCATTCATTGTCAAACCTGGGCCTTCGTTGTTGTGACTGTAATAAGACCAGCGCATTATAGGTGGCTTTTCTTATGGCTTCGTAATAATGTTTCCACTGATTTTCAATGCTTGAAGGCGGTTCCATAGAACTTCTAAGAGATTTTTTTAGAGACTCCATCGCAAAAGGACCTGGTGATTTTTGAGATTGTAGCCATGTGACACTTCAAAATGTTTGAAGATCTTTAATACTTGAATGGCTGGCTTCCATTACAATATGGTCAATGATTTCCGGTTGATTGTTAAGGAAATCTCCATACTTCCTTCTTTGTGAATGTTGAGATGAGAGAACTCCATACAAAATACCATAATGTTTCGCGCAGTAGAAAAGTAGTGTCGTGTAGGCTGTACATCCCGTCGCTTAGCTACTCGACTCGAACAGACTGAAACCACAGAAGACCATGAAGGGTGTTGCCGCCACCAGATTGGTCGTTCGGCCTATCAAAGAAACAACAACACCACGCCACCCACAGCGAATTTTTGTAAAAGACTGTGATGCTTTTTCTCCGTGGCTGAGGTAAACTCGTCGGTTCAGGGTTCAGGGTTCTTCCCAAAGAAGCAACAAACTTGGGTTTGGAGAGTCTAAAGCTCCGACTTAAATAACGTTTTTCAATACTGCTAAACTCTTAATCAATTTATTTCGGTGTCTTTTTTTTATTTCTAACACGGTATTTCATATAATTTTGATTAATAATATTACTTCTTTTCTTAAAATAAATAATACGGTATATCCTTCTCATCAGCTAGTTTGGGTGGTTGGTGGTGCTAGCTATAAACTTCTTCGCTAGTTGCACAAGAAACTGGTCCAGTGGCTTGATTTTTGCTTCTTCATAGAGTCTTTCATTGCTGAAGTGCTTCCTTCGCTGTCGGTCGAAGATAAGTCCGGTGCTTATCTTTAGTATTTTCCTTTCGAAGATTTGGAGCTTCAGAATTGCTGTCTTCGAAATGGTGTACCATGCAGGAAAATTGTAGCTGATGACGGGTCTGATGAGCTGTTTGTATATCAATAGCTTCACTGGCTGGCTTAGTCCGGTTCTTCTGGCTAGCAACGGGTGCAAGCGGTGAAACGCGAAGTTGGCCTTCCTTAGAACCTACCTAGAGTGCGGGTTGAAATTGAACAGCTCGTTAAGTTAACTCCGAGGTATTTAGCATTTCTTTTGGCTGCTATCGTTGACCCCTCGGGGAGCTTCACGGTCAGGTTTCTGCAAGTGGCTTCTGAACGACATCGGTTGCCATTGGTGGTGGGTCTCCTGAAACACACAAGCTCCGATTTGGCAGTGTATATTCGGATACCCCACTTTTTGTAGTACTCGTAGAGTTTGGAGACGTGGGCTTCCACTCTCCGAGCTGCAATGTTTGGCGCTATCGACGAGGAGTAGGTCAGCGAGTCGTCAGCGAAAAGCAAGTTCTCGCAATCAGTTGGCACGGGTTGATCAGATGTCATCAGGTTATATAGGAAGGGACCCAGCTTTGATCCTTGGGCGACTCCGGCTTTGATGGATTTGATAGAAGACTTGAAGCTACCTAGCTGAACGAAGAACTTCCTAAAAGAGAGAAAAGAAAATAAAATCTTTATTAATGGCGAAGGTAATCCAAGTACTCGAAGGTTATGGATAAGGGGTTCTATCCATACGCTGTCGAATGCTTTCTCGACATCCAGAAAGCATCCTACGGTGGCACGAGATGGCTGTTGAGTACTGAGGAGACGTCAGACTGGGATGCAGTGTTGAATGGCTTCCCAAAAGCCAAACTGCATGTCTGGGATGATATTGTGTTCGTTGCAGTACTTCTTGAGCCTCCTTAGGATGAATTCTTCTAGTATTTTGCTGACATTGTTGAGGAGGGATATAGATCTGTAGTTGTAAACCAGGTTTCTAGTGCCTTTCTTCGGGATTGCCACGATTTTTGCCGTTTTCCTCTAATTGGGGAAGTAGCAGTTGTTGACGCAGTTATTTATGATGATTGTGAGTAATATCATCACTGCATGTGGAAGCCTTTTGATGATGTAATTGGAGACTCCATCCGGACCTGTCGACTTTTTTGGTTTGGAATTGACGATGATTTCCGCAATTTCCTCTGGTTGGCATAGTTGGGAGTTGTCCGTTGGGCAACTAGCTGAATGATGGTCGTCAAACTACACTCCTTCTAAATTTGGCTGCAAAGTCAGCTGGACGGATGTCCTGATTTCATCCAGGAACACCGGGTCCGTTGATGGGCTGGGTGTGAAGTTTTCCTCGAAGTGATTCCCGAAAATTTCCACTTTGTCTGCTGTTGTTGTCACCTCAATGTTGTTGTTGATTATGACTTCAGGCATTGATTGGGTTTTCCCTAGACAGTTGTTTATTTCGCTGAATGTGTTTGGTCCTGGTTTTATGGCCTGTAGTCTCTTCTGGAATCGTATGTTGTTGTGCTGTTGGATCGAGTTCCGGAACATAATGTTTACATATTGGAGTTCGCTTTTCACTGCCTGGTAGTCGTTGTTAGTTGTGTTGAGCTCTCCTTGGAGTATTCTTTGAAGCCGTTTCCTTAACCTTTGTCTGTGGGAATAGAGATTCCGCACATACTCCGGGTACCTATCTTTGAACGTCTTGGGCACTTTTTGGGCTTCAAGGGCATTAATCACAGCTGACTCGAGGTTGTCGATGGCACTGTCAATTTCCTCATTTCTTAAGTTCCTGTTGGATGGTAGCATTAAGATGTTGTCTTCCTGGAATTAAATAAATAAAATTAGATGTTAGTAAGAACAAATCTAGAGTCGATGGAGTCCTAGGAAAGGTAGGTTTTGGTTGTGACACAACAACCAAGGAGTGTTCTTCGCTTTTGACATTTATCCAGTCCATGATTGCCTTTCCTTCAGGGTCAATAGAGGTGCCCAGCCATTGATGATGCCTCGCATTAAAGTCGCCGCCAATGAGTCCATAGGTAGTCTGCTTTAGATTCCGGTTAAGAATGTGCAGGTCGTTTTTAATATTTCCAGCCGTGGATTTACACTTGAAGTAAACACGGTGGCTTCACTGGTTTTTAGCCCTGTAATAATGGTTTCACTGGTGTTGGGTAAAATCTTGTTCCTTACAAAGATGGCCGTCCCTCTTCGGTTTTCCGTTTCGTCCTGCCGGTAGGTTTTGCCACGTTGGTTTCGCTGATGAGGGCAATATCGGGGGTATTTTTCTTCATAAATAAGTTAAATGACGTCCTCTTTACCAGGCTGTACAACAAGTTCACGTTATACGTCACTATGCGCAGGGTCTTTAATTGCATATTTAGAAGAGGAAGGTGGCCAATGCCACGGACTTCTCTCCATCGCTAAGCTGAGCGTAGTTTTGTGGAACCGCGCTTCTAGCTTTACCCATGACTGTGAGCAGGTCGGAACCAAAGATTCTCTGCACTTCATTGTTGAGGTTTACCGGGGCTGGTGTTTTGGCTGGTCCAGTTTTTGTAGCCATGGTCCTTGGTACAGGTGGCCGAGGTGTGGTCACCTTGGCAGGCGTTTTCGCTTGTTATGTCTTTTGGGGAGCTGGTTTTGGTGCTGGGCCTCCTCCCACCATTTCCGCGAAGCTGACTGCAGGTAGGGTAACCGCACATGCTGATGTTGCCACAAATTCTTGATGTACTTTCCTTTCGGCTAGGATCTTGTTCTGCTCTGTTTGCTTTGCTTTAAGAGTTGGACAACCCTTGTAGCTAGCTGGATGTCCTTCCTTCTGTCCCGCGTTCTCTTTGCGTTTGCACTGGCCTGGCTCGTGGTCTTCCTTGCATTTTACGCATACGTACTGGCGACCGTAGTTATTGGCGACATGTCGAAAGCGTTGGCCGTTTCGGCACTGCACGATGTCATTTGACTTAAGGCGCTCCCAGTGCACCCTCTGATTCATTACCAAAGTCTTGGTATAGACCTCGGCAATATTGCAGTCCTTGCTCAGCTCAACGACAAAGTTATTGTAGGTCTTACCCTGCGCCTTCCTTGCATTGTACTGAGAGACCTTAATGACTGGAAGACCCTCAATTTTAAGTTCGTCCTCCACTTCTATGGCCGCATACGTATGGTGGATTCCTTTAAGCAGCAGGAGGTTCTTCCTTTCCTCTCGTGGCGTAAATGTATTGTACTGGATTTTGCGTTCCAGCAAGAATTTTTTTATCTTATCAAATGCCTCCTTGTCTGCGGCGCTGATAATTATCATTCTGGTATTTTTGTTTCTGAATGTAACAGCTAAGCGGTTTGTTTTGCAAAACCTGCTGATTTCAGCGATGTTTCTGGAGAAACAGAAGATTGGCGGCATTTGGCGGTGCTGTCCTTGGCTTTTGGTGGTTGCGGCGACTTGCTGTTGTAGTTGCTGGCTGTTTTGGTGGCTGGGTGACGGTTGTCTTTGGTCCTGCCTGCTGTTTCAGTGGCTGGGTGATTATTGTTTTTGGTCCTGTCTGCTGCTTCGATGGCTGGGTTGGTTGTTGTTTTGCTGGTGTCGGCTTTGGAGCAAGTGGAGTCGCTTTCGATGTTGTCGGCAACTCGGCTTCCAGCTGGGGGCGTTTCATCTCTTTCTTGTCTGATGGCGTTTTCTCCTTTCTCCTTCGTCTCTTCTGACCAGGTAAAGGAGAATCACTAAAGTCAGTGCTGTCCTCCGTCTGGTCTTCATTGTCATCCTCACTTGAGGACTCGACACTACTGGCGGTGGAAGAAGCTTCATCACTGGAAACGTCTTCCGTCTCCATGTTGTCCTCTTCTTCTTCTTCGTCGATGTCCTGAGTTCGTTTGGGGCCGATGAATTTGCTAATGGCCTCGCTTAGCCTTTGACCATATTCAGGACTTGGGTTGTTAACCATTTTTGTAAGCAATGCTTCAAGCGAAGCAAATGCTGCCTCCGGATTGAATGGTTCTCCCATTTCCGGCTTGACTTTCACTTTTTTTTTCTTTTTTATTAATAAATTATTTCGGATTATGACGCGGAACACTATTTTTATAAAAACCGATGATACGCGCACTTCATTTATTATTAATTACTTTTTTAATCACTTTTTAATTTAATTGTTTGTTGGTATTAACCCTTTTTTCCGTCGGTAATAAAACAGGTAGCCCGTACGTATACCGGATTTATTGACCTTTTTTTTCACTTAGGGGTTGATTTCAATAAAATAAATTCTTCCGCAAAATGACTGTTCGCACTGCACGATGTACACTCACTTGACTGTCACTGAAGACAATTTTTTCGTTTTCCCAACCTTCACTTATTGAATCAACGGCTAAGAGTCAGTGTGAATTGAAACAAATAAGCGACAAAATTATATGTGAATCAAAGTGGGTATTGATCACATGACTTCGGGTACACACTGGATATGTGTAATGTGATTATTTAATACGGTGGTATGTGCATGACCTTGGAAAAATGTCACATTTCTTCTCCAAAAAGTTTATGTTGACTTACACTTTCGAAGCCTATTTCAAATTAGGAACTTGAAAAGTTTGCTTTAAAAAAAAACATACTTGGAAGACTCTTGACTTTTACAACTAAATCCACTTCTCCACCTAAAATAAAATCAAATTTTAATTCCCATATTTATCTGCCTCACTTTCGAAAGGCAAATTTGCATGCCACTCATACGTGGAATCGGTTCCCACGACAAAATAAGAAGATCAAAGAGATTTGCTTACACATTTCGTGACTTGAAAAGATATAATTTTCTTGCTCCGGGCCGACAATTTTCAAAGAAAAAGTTGTTTTGTCTCGCATCTTTTTTCGGTCAGTGTGAACCGTGTCGTCCGTTGATCGAAAGTTTAAAGTCAATAAGCAAATCACCCTGAATTAATAACTTTCCATTTTGTTATGACCTCTATATGAAGATGAGCAAAAAGCTATTTCAATCCAAAGTCCGTTTGCCATGTCAGACAACTCTTTGATACGAACAACACCCACTAGGTCAATCCCTAAAGCATAATTTTTTAAATTGACACCCTGAGCGTGGCTGGATTCTTTTTTCATCTACCCTGTTTAATTTAAAGGTATCTACACCAACGTGGCACAAACTCTAGCCTAGGTATGAGTTTTAAGTGCAAATATGTCTTTCACGTCCTCCAAGTTGAGAATCCTTTTACCTGACAGACAACTCTTTAATTTTGCACGTCCATCCATAACTGGCTTTGGCCACTTCAGGTGATACACCCTCTCTGCACTCATTGCATTAACAATCAGATTGACAAGGATCGCACACGTACTCGTACAACCTCTGTGCCCTCGAGCTGTGAATGCGACACGCAGGATATCCCTGGTGGATGAAGGTATTCGTGTTCATTAAAGTAAAGAAGGGCTATGTACATACAAAAATATTATGTTGTCCTTGTTCAAGATGGTGTGGTGTTTAAAAATGAGCCTCTAGTAAACACAAATGGATTTAAATGTTAAAGTTGTACATTGCAACGTGGTTGTGTGGATTGGATCTAAAAAGCTTGAAGCACAGAAAGATACTAAAATTAGATACACACATTTTATCCTTGAAAATCTAATGTTGTACATAGTACCCCCATTGGCATAATGGTAAGTGCGTTGGACCGTCATGCAGAGGGTCTTTGGTCTTTTTCAGGGGTTTACTGTCTCTTGCGAGGAATTGAGTATCTCTTGTCATAAGAACTGCTGCCGTTCGGAATCAGCAGGAAATTGTATAGGTCCTCCCATTCCTGGTAACACGCGAAGTACTTCTGGGTCGGCCCACTCCTCTGCCTCGTTGCGTGAGAGGGTTCCATTGCATCGCTTGACTCGCCACTTACGTTTTCGTATTATTGAGTCGATGAGTTCCTGACCTGTCCTCGCAAGAAGTTCATCATTGCAGATACGGTTAGGCCAGAAAATCCGCAAGATGTCTGCAGACATCTATTCACGAACGTTAGAAGCTTTCTTGTGACACTGGGTGTTACTTTCCAAGTTCTGCTTCCATAAAGAAGCACGGATTCTACATTGCAGCGGAACAGTCGTAGCTTGGTCTTTAGGCTTATAGAGTTGTTTCTTCATCTTTTGGACAGCATTCCAAACGCAGCCTTTGCTTTTCCGATTCGGCTGGTTATATCTAGTTTGGTCCCGCCATCAGTAGAGACAATACTCCCAAGGTATTGAAAACTCTCTACCATCTCTACTGGTTGTCCAGAAATATCTATTTGAGTAGATGAGGAAGTTCCAAGGCTGATCCTTTTAGTTTTTGACGTATTGATCTTAAGCCCTATGGTTTTGGCTTCTCTCTCCACCCTTGTTGTCATTTGATGGAGATCCATGATCCTATGAGAGAGTAAGCACACGTCATCCGCGTAGTCCAGATGTTTCAGGTGTGATAGCAGATTCCGCTGAATTCCTCCATTTAAAGTCGACAAAGCTGCATGCAGCACATCACTCATTACCAACAGAAACAGTATTGTGACAGTATATGACCCTGTCTAACACCACTTTGGATTTCAAACTCCTCTGACAACCTTCCTTTATGCAAAACATGACATTTGGATCTTTCATATGTAGCCTTGATAATAGCGATGAATTTATCCGGGATGTCCCTTCTGCGCAAGGCAAGCCAAATTAATTCTCTATTGACACTGTCAACGCACTGTTCGATGATGATCCGCAAGGTGTTGATGTGAAAAAGAACCAGTGCAGAAACCAGCTTGTTCGGCGTCAAGCGTGTCTTCTAGGTGGTCTTTTATTCGCTCTAGGACGATTCTTGCTATAACGTTCGCTACAGCAAGCACCACGCAGATTCCTCTCCAGTTTTCGCACTGCTTAGGGTCTCCTTTTTCGGAAGCTTGATAATCATCCCCTTTTTCCACTCCTCAGGAAAACTTTCTGTTTCCGAACTTCTTTCTTTGAGTGGGTGCAGGAGCTCAGACGATGTTGTTGGCGCGGCTCGTAAGAGCTCTGTGGGAATACCGTCAAGTCCAATCGCTTTGTTGTTCTTCAGCGCTCTGATTGCGGTTAAGATTTCTTCTCTACTGGAGGATACAGTGCGTGTTCGGGAATTTGTTACTACGGACAGATCATTGGGTGTTAGGTTGACTTCGCTGGTGAAAACGCGATTTAAAACCGCAGAAAAGTGTTCCTTCCACCTTTTGAGCTGGTCTTCATCCTAAACTAGCAGTGATCCATCTATGTCCTTTACCAGGTGTTGTTAAGAGCTTTGGACAACTGTTAGCTTTTTTGTTATTCTGTAGACGGCCCTACTGTCACACCTACTTGCGGCCTCTTCTGGTTCTGTTGCCAATGCGTTGATATAGTTACGCTTGCCACGTCGCACGCTGCGGTGAACTTCTCTCATCTTCATGCGGTACGCAGACTATAGCTTGTTTCTGCCTGCTGCTGACGTTGCTGCAATGTGAGCTTTGAGCTTCGATCCTAGCCCAAGTTTCTTCGGAAAGCAAGCCAGGCACTATTTCTTCCTTGCGACCGACCGACTATGCTTTCAGCACCTGATATGAAAACATTTTTCACAGCACACCAATGGTTTTCGATGGAGGTGGATTCAGTGCTACTGATTGCTCTTAATCCTTGTGAAAGATGGTCCCCTAGTTGTTGGCGGACTGCGGGATCCTTGAGTCTATCGGTGTTGAACTTGGGCATTCGTGTGTTTTCTTGAGATCTCCGAACTGTAGCTGTTCGTAATCTTACTGTAGCAACCATCATATGGTGGTCCCGGGCAATTCCCATTTCTGCACCTCTTCTGTTTCGAGCGTCCTGGAGACTGCTTCTGATCGTGAAGTGATCAATTTGGTTCTAAGTTGCTTGTCTGTCGGTCGATACCAAACTGATTTTGTGGCACGTCTTGTGCTCAAACATGGTTCCTCCTATAACAAGGCGGTTAGCGTTACAAAAATCGGCGAAACGTTCGCCATTGTCGTTCCGGTTTTCAACACCATGCTTTCCCATAACATGCCTGAGTCCATCATTGTCATTGCCAACCTTGGCATTCACCAGCACTCAGCCGGTTATAAAAGGCCTCGTTATCCTCGACAGAGGAGAGCTCCATTGGGGCGTAACACTGTATGATGGTGACGCGACGTACTCTACTCCGGAACCTAGCTTTCATGATCCTGTCATCTAACGGCTCCCAGGAAATTAAGCTCTTGAAAGCTGTTTTAGAAAGCAGCAATCCAACGCTAGATTTACGGTTACTTCCAGCTGCCTTTCCGGAGTAGAGTAGTACAGTGTTACGGGTTGGAGACTTATATTTCCCCGAGCCCAACCATCTCACTTCACTGATCCCTAAGATGTCCATCTTATACCGCATGAACTCACTCTCTAGTTTGAGGAGGAATCTGGCATTTTGTGGATCTTCACTTCCGGTATCAAGAAGCGTCTTCACATTCCAGAAACCTATCTTTGTCCAGGTACAATAGCCAAAAGTCGTCAACGTGTTATCGTTGCTTATCCGAGGCGTAGTGTCGGTTTCGTTAGCGGGAAATTATTTCAGTTACGAAGAATGCTAACCTCCGTAACCTATCCTAGAAAACTAGGCTTTTCCACCATCACGAGGAGGTAAAATAAGCACTTCACCGTGACTGATTGTTGCGCTACTGGCCCAGACCAAGTTCTGAGCAATCAATAGTTTCCCGATCAGGCACGATGCAGGTCGTACATTATGATATTGATCCTGAGAAGAAGAATTTTAACTAATACAAATACTCAATATCCTATTTATTTTTATTTTTTTTGTTTTTCTTTTATTTGTTTAATACAAAATATCAAAGTTATAGTTTATACGCATTTAATGCACAATAAGTAATAAAGTATGTTATCATAAAATTGTCAATCTGACAGACGGCTTTTGCCATGTCATAAAAGATTTGTAAAAACTTAAAAATGTGAACAATGTATAGAATACTAAATTGCAATAAAATCTTAAATCTAATCTAAAAATCTAAAAAAATCTATTGATCCTGGGCTCCTGTAAAGTTCTTGGCGTAATCCAGCGACTTAACTTTAACCAATGAAAAGAAATCCAAACGCGTTAAAACCCATGAGTGAAATGACTATTCGATTGAACCATTTTTCGAGATCACACATTACCGAACTTCCTCACCTTTAATCGATCATTTGTTTGAGCAGCTGTGTGGAATGTAGAAACATCACCCAACATCTTCCTGAAACAACATAACTACTTATCATCCAATTCTAGCCAAAAATATTCTTTCAAGATGTCGGGTAGAAAAATTCATTAACGTGGATGCAATGTAGTTTCCTGAAGCAAATGTAGTTTTGTTTCCGTTGTTGTTTTGTTGGGTTTGTCCATCCGAAGTTGCTAGTGAACAGTGAAGGACCTTCACTGTTGCGAAGCTTCACCGGAAGCTATATTCTGGTACCAGGGGAGATAGTGCCAGGAGGTCGATTCTTGTGTCGCAAGACGACTGGCCCTTTTGACTTCAAACTTTCTATTAGGTAAGGCCGCTAGTGGGATTATCGTGGTGGCTGTGATTGCCGAACATCATCGAAGAATGGTGTCCAAGTTTTCTAGGATGCAAGAGGTGCTAGATAGATCGCACTCGTCAGCAAGGGTCATGTCCTCTACATGTTCTCAGAATTGCTACTGGGATGGTGACACGCTATCTCAGTGCCGTGGTCACAGCTTAATGTAACTCCGTTAGTGTAGGTAAGCCCCCCGTGAAATTAAGCATTAATTGTCAGGTGTCCACGTTAAACGTTATTCGGTTCGTGTCAACGCCATTGATCAAAAAATGAACTTCATGGCTTATAATGATTTTTTAATGAAATTCAGGATTTTCTTTGAACTTTTGTAAGGCTCAATCAAAGAAAGTTTCGGCGCTTTAAATGATCAAGAGTCTTCAGGTTTTGAGTTGATTTGATCTTATATGCAATGTAGACTCCTAATAATTTGAAACATTTTCTACTGACGGATTTAGGACGACTCATTTTCGGTACTTACAGCGGAGATGTTTTAATTGTTCACCATCATCACGATCATCACAAATTTGGCCTCCAAACGTTAGAGAGTTTATTTTCAAGGGCCACAGAGTTAACGAGTATCATTTGTATGGTAAAGTTATATCATTTAGACTTACTGCTCCATCGATGCTATTTGTCATGGTGATCAGCTATCATGATCAGTAACATCAACTAAAATGATAAAACTTTATTATTAAAGTCAGTGTTCATAGTGCAAACGTTGTCCAAATTGCGCCCACGTGGTGGCCCTTCGCAGTCGACTCTTCAACTTTTGGTGTCCAAATTTGAGACAACTGGTTCAGTAGTCTATCAACCAACATTCGTACGTAAAGGGAACGCAAGATCGGCCGAGAACATCACCGCGGTCCGTAAAAGTGTAGGGTAGAACCCGGGACATACAATTCCTCGACGTGGACAAGAATTTGGCCGTTCGCAGATTTCAACTTGGCGAATTTTGTTACGGGGCCTGGGCTTCCACCCGTACAGAATCCAACTGACTCAGAAGCTCAAAGTGCATGTCCATAGAAAACTACGTTCGTTTGATGACTATATGCATCGGAGCTCTTGTAAGAGGACCCCGATTTTGGCCGAGAAATCATGTTTAGCGACGAGGCTCATTATTTTGGATGAAGGACTGTGTTAACAAGCAAAATTGCCGTATATGGGACAACACCAATCCATACTAGGTTCACCAAGTGCCAATTCAACGTTTGGTGTGGATACTGGATTGTTGGCCGGTGGGGTCTTTGGTCCGTATTGAACGAAGATAACCAATTTCTCATGGCTCAAATTGAACCATTTGAACATAGATGATATGTGGTTCGAGCAGGATGGCGCTACATGCCATACAGCGAATGCCACGATTGACATTCTGCATGAACGATTTGAGGGTTAGGTTATCTCTCGCAGAGGTGACGTTGATTAACTACCAAGGTCATGCGAAGTCACAGTTTTATGAGAATAAAACACAATAAACCGCTATCCGTAAGGTGAACATCACTCAAATTTAACCGGATCTATTCGAAAGAGCCATCGAAAATTGGACCACTCGGGTTCAACGTTTTTCAAAGATTCTGGTTGAATGTATTCCATATTTGTTAAAAAAGATTTTCATTGCCCCAAAATGTGTCCATTTTCATAAATCCAATACTTTGCTCTTGGAAATATTTTTAGGTGCTGTGATGGTGCAGAGTGAAGTGTTTTTTTTTTTTTTTTGTGATACGCACAATCGTGCCTTTTGAGGAATTTGCATGAGTCTAGCTCGTTTTGTGTCGCGTAATCTTCATTCGTATAGAATAACTATGCTTGTTGAAGAGAAATATGAGATGAAAATTCCAGAGCAAAAGCGAAAGCTGATTGGTATTTGCGTCTCGATGTTTGATGTGGTAGGTGAAATATTTCTTGAATTTCTGAATTTTGAAAAGAAAAAAAAAAAGAATTTAGCTTTATTTTAAATTTGTGTTCCTTAAGGCACGTTCTTGTCTTAAAAATAAACAAGTATGAATAAATTGATTGACATTTCATAGTCCCTTTTGCTTTGAGTTTGAATATTAAAATGATATTAGTTAAATAGCAAAAAGCTGGTACTTTTAATATTAACAAAATAAAGTATCGGAAATAGTATGATGTGTTCTAAATTGTTAAGTGAAAAAAATTGATGATACCAGGTCAAATATATTCTGTCACTAGACGAATTCAACCCGTTAAAGATGTGATTAAAAAAGGGAGTCACTAGATATTTCAACAATAAGTGCTCGTGTGCCCCAAGGCTCCGTTCTGTTTCTAACACTCTTTCTTTTTTTTCATAAATAATCTCTTCACTTTACTTTTAATAATTAATTCCGTCTCAGAGCCTTGTTCTTCAGCTGTACGTAGGGTTGCCAGACAGGACAGGGACAGATGGCTAAAAAAATCCCGGGATTTCAGCATACTGCCCGGGACAAAATAAATAAAATGCACGACTGGGTCGCACGAACTTGCTCTTATGCAAACGACTAAGAATTTAAAAAATGAATGTTATTAGAGAAAAACTGTTCATAAGCATAAAATTCATTTTTTAATAGACTTAAACAACTCCCTTAGTAGTTGGAGCTAAAAACAGGATGCCAGGTGATTCTAGCAAATATTAGCTTATGCAAGAACAAAAATTATAAGTCTGTACTGGTTTCTTAAAAAATAAGCTTTTATATAAAAATTTTTTAAAATGTTTTTAAGAAAAAAAAAATTGGTACAACAATTCAAAGTTTTTATTAGTTTTCAAATAAAAATTCAATTTATAAATAAAAATATTGAGCCGTTTCTGAGATATCGAATTTTCGAAAAAAAAAAAATGGATTTCAAAGTCGCATATGATAGCATACAACGCATTCTAAATTAGGGATTTTGGAAAAACTGATATAAACTCTGTTACGTGATATAATGAAACTCGCAATGCTATGTGTGACGAGAGAATAGCTCATCCAAACTATTTCCAACATACACATGGTTTTGCTTTGAAGATGTGCCATCCCATTATGTAATTTCTTAAATCCCGTTCTGAATAAAAAGCTGGGCCAGGCAGGCGTTAGATTCTCCTATACAGACTTCTCCTCCCACAAATCTATCGTCCCATAAAGCTAAATTTTTTCAAATTGAATAACTCACCAGAGTTTCCTTTAATTTTGAAAACCTAATTGTAAATGATGCAATAGAAATATTTTATAGAGAAAGATTTAATTCTATTTCTCTTCATGTATACTTTTTTTTGACGTAAAACTTCGTCTTCATCCCCACCTTTGGTATAATTAAAGGCTAGGATCGTTTTAATCGTTTTAATCTTGGTTGGGTATAGTTCACATTGGATTTTTGTCAAAAAATCGATGTAAGATGAACTGAATTTAACAAAAATTGTGTATTGATAAGGTCCTCACAGTCAACTGATGAGTCCATGTGAGATCGCCGGGTCGAAACGCCAATTTTTGTGGACTAAGGGCCAAAGAAACTATTTTGAATTGGTACTTATCTTCACTTTACCGAACTTTACAACTCCATCTATCAACGGTATTAAATCCAAACTCAAAGCAATCTTATTAAAGACCCTTAATTCTTTTTCCAATTTGTCAGCTTTATACGAAAATCCGATGGTTACCCTCCCTCTCTTTCTTTCAATAATGAAATTTCAAACGAACCACAAACAATTGCCAACTTTTTCGGTAGTTTTTTTTTTAAACAATCTTTTTGTTCAACGATTCGATCTATTCAATCAATCGTTCATTCAATCAAAATCATTTTGTATCCAGCGGGTTTCGTTCCGATACGAAATGTTTTCAATCATTCATTCTACTAAAATATTTTTACTTGCGACTTATAGGTACTATAAGGCAAGTTATGCATTCGTTAAAAAAATCGAACTCGAGATTTTGATCAAAGTTGTCATTACGATGATAGCGAAGACTAAAAAAGCGAGTCTCGCAATTCTGTCTGTCTGTCTGTCTGTTCGACTACAGGCTAAACGGCTCGGTCGATTTTTTTAAAAACACAAGTTTTTTTCTTTTTTTTTTAAGACCAAAACATAACGGTACCTGCCATACGATTTTTTTCGAAATTTTATAAACATTTTTTTTTCTCAAAAACTGTTCGACAGATTTTAAAAATAAAAATACAAAAAAAATTTTCCGAAAAATGGTTATTGAGGGTACCCCCATGGAACCATTTTTTTGTTTTTGATTTGCTCAGAAACAGTACAACCAAGTTTGATCATTTTTTTTTTTTTTTGCTAAAGCTCTCCAAAACGTAAATAGAATATATTTTCAAATAAATTTTTTTTGGTTTTTTAAAAAAAACTTAAATTTTTTTTCAAAACTCAATATTTCGAAAACCACATGCTAGAAAAGAAATTTATTTTACCTAAAAATAAAGGTACCTACCATACAAATGCTAAAAAATTTAAAAAAATGGTTTTCAAAAATCGTATTTTTCTCGAAAACGGTGCCTAGAATTTTGATAAAATTTTTTTTCTTTCAATTAATTTTTACGATCTTTAATTTAATAAAAAAATTTTGAAATTAAGATATTACAGCTTGTACCTACATACAGTGCCGGATTAAGCCAGCGCGGGGCCTGTAGCAAATTCTATCAAGGGGCCCTTAGACTGTTTTAGGTTAGGCACTTATCAAGTTTATGGTATTAAATAAAACAAAACTGTTACAAACAAACTTTTCTTGATTTAATTTGGGAAAATTTATAAATAATGCTGTTGATATCGACTTCTCGGAGTAAAGTAAATCATGTTCAATATTCATTAAAGTGAGGAGATTAAGACGTTGTTGGCTCATCGTGTTCCTCAATTCATTTTTAACACGTTTTAATGTTGAGAAAGATCGTTCACCACTGCAGTTCGTGATCATGAGAGACAAATAAATGCGCAAAGCAATTTCAACGTTCGGGAAACAAGATTGTAAAGAATTATTTATCAACAGCTTGTAAACGTGCATTTCCAGAGCCTCTTGATTCCTGCTGTCAATAATACCAGCCACATCAGAATTGAGCATTGAAGCGAATTGCACTAATTCGTTGCCCAGACTGTCCTCCAAATCATCTGCGTAAGCACTTACTATGGTTGCAGATTTTTAATTTCTTCTGGTGGAAGAGATTTTATATGAAGGTTTTTATAATACAAATTCTAGGTATATACTACTGAAATAAATCAGCCAAGTAGAAGACTTAGCACTATTAATGGACTTGTTGAAATATTGATTCAAAATAGCTTTTATGGCTTTTAGTCCACAAAAATTGGCGTTTTGTCCGGGTGATCGCACATGGACTCATCAGTTGGCTGTGAGGACCTTGTCAATACGCAATTTTTATTGAATTCAGTTCATCTTACATCGATTTTTTGACAAAAATCCAATGTGAACTATATCCAACCAAGATTAAAATTGTAATCATTAACGTTGAAATATTTTGCTATTTTCAACAAATTCAACAAATCCATTAATAGTGCTAAGTCTTCTACTAGGCTGATTTATTTCAGTAGTATATAGAATTTGTATTATAAAAACCTTCATATAGAATCAATGCTCGGCCACGTGCAAAATATTCCAACGTTAATGATTATAATTTTAATCTTGGTTGGATATAGTTCACATTGGATTTTTGTCAAAAAATCGATGTAAGATGAATTGAATTCAATGAAAATTGCGTATTGACATTTGACAAGGTCCTCACAGCCAACTGATAAGTCCATGTGCGATCACCTGAACGAAACGCCAGTTAGTTTTTGTAGACTAAACGCCAAAAAGGCTATTTTGAATCAGGAAGAGATTTTAGCTCTCGGAATATTCCGAAAATGCCAGCAATTTTATGATAACTGTTCATATACGTTTACCTAAAGCAGTGAGTACGTTATCAATGGTGAAAATAAATACCTGAATTTCATACCGTTGTCCTATTTGCGTTTGGTGCGGTGCGAAACATGATTTTTGGTAAGACCAGCAGATAGAAAAATAAAATTTTAGTTGATCATTTTGATGCAAATATTTTCTTCTTAGTAATTGTGACTAAATTTAATATTTAAATAATACTTTTTTATGGTCAGAAAAGGTTGGTGCGCGGGGCCCCCAAATGCGCGGGGCCCGTAGCATTTGCTACTCTTGCTTCGTGGCTAATCCGGCACTGCCTACATATCATAGAACCATTTTTTCTAATTTTGAATTTCTCATTATCCACACAACGGATCTTAATGAAAATTTTTATGGAGAAGCTTCTAAAAGGTCTAAAACACATTGCATTTCAAAACTTTAAAATAAATATTTTTTGAATTTTTGAAAAAAAAATCTATTTTTTTCTTTTTTTGAAAATTCGATATCTCAGAAACGGTTCAATATTTTTTTTTGTAAATTTAATTTTTATTCAAAAATTTTTTTTTAAAAGCCTTTAAAAAGTTTGTATAAGTTAACGATGATGACGCCGAAACTGCAGGCGAAACATATTGCACGAGCCGAATACGTGAAAGAGGAATGCAGGTGTCAGCGTCTAGCGCTTCGATGAGAAAAACTATGAAACCTGAATACCTGGATATCTGTGGCAATGAGTTGGCTTGGTGATGTGCAAAAATTAGTATTTAAGCTTGAGTATTTTAAGTCATTTTGTCATTCTTGTGTTTATAGGCAGAAACGCTGCCCGTTTGAAAAATAGATCTTTTTTAAAAAGTAAAAAAAACTTAATAAAGTTTAATTGGCGCCCAACTTGTGGTGCCCAGGTAAATAAGTGCAAATAAGTTCGCGTATTTTAACCCGCTTAAGTCGGCCTAAAGCAGCTCGCGGTAAAAATTAAAGCAAACAGTTCGCGTAATTTCTCGTGTAAGTCGACCTAAATAGCTCGCCACAGTGAAAATAACAGAAAATAACGTGTGCACAAAAAGATCCTGGGACCAGAACCTTTTGGCTAAAATCTATAGATCGACAGCCGACAACGAGGGAGAGTAAAGAAAGGCACCTGAGTAACTTCAATCAAGAAAGACGAAAAGGAAACCAGCCCCTTTACCAGCGTTGTTATATGGTTATTTACCACCCTAACGTAAGCTAGAATAAGAATTATAAAAATATAAAAAACTTTATTTGAATTAAAACTTATATGTGCATAAAGTACACATTATAAAGAATATATTAATTTATTCATTGATTTGCAAAAACAATATTATATTATTAAAATTTTCAAATATTAAACAACGTAAAGAAAAATACAAAGTTAATTCACTCATATAACTACTCGTACGTAAACAAATTAATTCGTAATAGAAGTGATAAAAAACAAGCTACTGCCCGTAAAAGTTAAGGATCAGTGATTTACATTATTAAAAGCTTTCTTATATAATTTTTTTTGAAAATGCTAACCAGAAATCAAAAAGCCGTCGGTAGTAAACCTGGTGCAAGTGGTGATTTGGATAATCAACCAATCAATACTGTTAATATTGAGTCTCATAATTATGAACAAAATCATGGACCACTTCCATGTCCAACTGGGGATTTAAACGCGTCGTTCCAGTCGACTAGTGGCTTTCAGATTGGTACTGGGATACCCCAGGCCACCCCTGAATTAGAATTACTTATAACAAGTATAGTCTCGCGGGTTGTTGAAGGGCAAACATGTAGGAATATGTCTAATTCTCCACCAAACCCTGTTTCCCAGAACGTGGAAGCAATTACTACCCAAGTGCGGGATAGGCTCACTCTCTCAGATTCAGATACTATTCCAGGAATAGTAAGAAGTATTAGAGATTTCTCTGGCGACCCAGGGGAGTTCAGCTCCTGGAGGAAAAGTGTTGAGAGGATACTTGGAATTTATGAGAAATTTAAGGGAACCCCTAAATATTTTGCAATACTGAACGTAATTAGAAACAAAATTACTGGCAACGCGGACATTGCCTTAGAGTCATTCAATACCCCTTTAGATTGGGATAGCATTTCCCAATGTCTCACACTCCATTATGCGGATAAACGCGATCTGGGAACCTTGGAGTACCAGATGATGAAATTAGTACAGGGGGGAAAAACAGTCCAAGAATATTATAACACCATATATTCCCATCTTTCCTTAATTCTTAATAATATTTCCTGCATGAACATAGGTCCAGAGCCTATGAAAGTGCTTACAGAAACTTATCGGAATAAAGCCCTAGACACGTTCATTAGGGGCTTGAGAGGAGATCTACCAAGACTACTTGGTATTCGGGAACCAACTGATCTCCCTCATGCACTTAGCTTGTGCATTAAATTAGAAAATCAAACCTATAGAACAAGCCAGGCATATAAGTCTAATAGTTCCGCAAGAAAACCCAGCTATGAACCCCCAAGGAAACCAAATCCAAATTCTTTTAATCAATTTCGTAGCTTTCCACAGCAAAATTCAGGCAATCGCTTTAGTGGAAACCCTTCCCAGAACTTTGTTAGACCTTTTAACAATAATCATAATCCCACTTTTAATAAAAATCCAATAAAAAAAGAGCCTGTCACTCAAGAACCGTCCGCACAAATAAGAAATACTCACTTGAGAAACCAGCAGCAATATGGTACAAATATTGCTCGACCATCTAATAACTTCCAGAATCGTCCATCTAATAATTTCCAGCACCACCCGAACGATAATTATAACGGCCCACAACAAAATTTCCACATATCAGAAACTTTAAAAAATCGTGATGTGTCGTACACCCAGTATGAACAATACGTGGCAGATTCTGATAATCTTTATGAGCAATCCTTAGAGGAATATGCTCAAAATTTACCCGATTCAGCTGGTGAATCAGAATGTCAAGATTACACTGACATTCATTTTTTAGGCTAAGCGATTCCTCGCTTCCCTATTTCGAATGTCGGACGGGGAGCGGGGATATACTAAAATTCCTCATTGACACAGGATCTAGTAAAAATTACATTAGACCTGAACTTGTTATAAAACCTATCGATAACGAACAAATTTTCTATGCAAAATCAATAGCTGGTGACGTAAAAGTCAGCCAGCATACTCTTATAAATTTATTTGACTTAAAGAACATACCACTTAAATTTTTCCTTTTACCATCTCTTAAAACGTTTCATGGAATATTAGGAAATGACAGCTTAAAACAACTCTCTGCAGTGATCTATACCAAGGAGAGCTTCATGTCAATCTGTAATAACTTCAAAATCAAAATCAAACAGCTTAAGGCGCAATCTATAAATTCGCTTGATATAACTTCTCTTTCAGAGAAATTTTTAAATGTAACACCTTCACAGAAAAATTTACTATGCCCTATTCTTCAAAATAATTTGAGTCTATTTGCGGATCCTGATGAAAAATTGACTTGTACCACTAAAATAGTAGCAGAAATTCGAACGTCTACCGAAGAGCCCGTTTATAGTGGACATTATCCATTCCCTATGTCCCTAAAAGGGGAAGTAGAAAAGCAAGTACAAAAATTGCTTGACGATGGCATCATTAGACCTTCACGGTCTCCATACAATTCACCAGTATGGATCGTGCCAAAGAAACCTGATTCCACTGGGGCCAAACAACACCGAATGGTAATAGACTATAGGAAACTAAATACAGTTACTATCGCAGATAGATATCCTATACCGGATATTAATATGGTCATTTCACAATTAGGGCAAAACACCTTTTTTTCTGTCCTCGATTTAAAGAGTGGATTTCACCAAATCCCCTTAAAGGAGGCAGATATCGAGAAAACATCATTCTCGATTAATAATGGAAAATACGAGTTCGTACGGTTGCCGTTCGGCCTTAAGAACGCCCCGGCAATATTCCAGAGAACTCTTGATGATATACTTCACGAACATATTGGGAAGTTTTGTCAGGTATATATAGATGATATAATTATCTATAGTAAAAATGAAAATGAGCATGCAGAGCATATAGCAACAATTTTTAACACCTTAAATAGAGCGCATATGAAAGTACATTTGGATAAATGTAAGTTCTTTCAACGCGAAGTTGAATTTTTAGGATTTGTTATCTCAGCAGGAGGTATTAAAACAAATCCGGATAAAATAAAAGCGATCTTGGATTTCCCTATGCCGGAAACTCTTAAACAACTACGGTCTTTTCTTGGTCTTTCAGGGTATTATAGACGCTTTGTTAATGACTATGCAAAGCTTGCTAAACCCCTGACAGCCCTCTTAAGGGGGGAGGAAGGACGAGTTTCAAAAACCAAATCGTCCAAACTACCCATTCAACTTAACGAAGAGGCTATCGATGCTTTCTATAAATTAAAAAGTTCTCTTGTTTCCCAAGACATAATCTTGGCATATCCAGATTTTTCAGAGCCCTTTGATCTAACTACGGATGCTTCGAACTTTGCACTCGGAGCCGTACTTGAACAAAAAGGCAAACCTATTACTTTTATATCAAGAACACTATCCAAAACAGAAGAACATTTTGCTACCAGTGAGAAAGAATTATTAGCCATTATATGGGCTCTAAGCTCCCTTAGAGCATACTTATATGGCACAGCAAAGGTACGCATTTTCACAGATCATCAGCCTCTCACTTTTGCTCTTAGCAATAAGAATAGTAACACCAAAATGAAAAGGTGGAAGGCTAGGCTAGAAGAGTACAATTATGAACTAAAGTACAAACCTGGGAAAACAAATGTGGTGGCGGATGCTTTGTCTATAGCACCTGCTCACCATGATGTTAATTCCTTGACCGTATCTCAACATAGCGACGAAAGTTCTGGCCAAGATCTTATTCAAATTGTGGATGCACCTGTAAATGGATTTAAAAACCAAATCTTACTGTCGGTAGGCAACACTCCTTCATATGAATTCAAAATTATTTTTCCTACCTATCATCGGCATATAATAGTAGAAGAAAATTACGATCAAGAAAAAATAGTCCAAACTCTAAAGAAATATCTCAATCCAAGTGTCACAAATGTAATTAAAACAGAAGAAAATATATTAGGATTAATACAAGAAATATACCCAAAACGCTTTAGGCAATACAGAACGCGTTTCTCCAGGAATATGGTTACAGACCTCATAGATGAGAATAAACAGGAGGAAGAGATAATAAAAGAACATAACCGTGCTCATAGGAATGCACGCGAGAATAGAATGCAAATTTTAAAGAACTTCTTCTTCCCTTATATGAAAAACAAAACAGATAGAATTGCTAAATCTTGCAAGATTTGCAAGGAAAATAAGTATGAAAGACACCCTAGTAACCCTGAGTTACAACCGACTCCCATTCCAGAATTCCCTGGGCAAATAATTCACATAGACATATATTTCACAGACAAAAAGGTAATTCTAACAGCCATCGATAAATTTTCAAAGTATGCCCTCGCAAGAATAATTAAATCAAGATCCGCAGAGGACATTAAAGAGCCTCTCAGAGGATTAATACTTGCATTCGGGGTCCCACAGACAGTAGTCATGGATAATGAAAAAGCTTTGGGGTCAAGTTCTACAACCTTTATCCTAGAAAATATGTTTGGTATAAAAGTGTTTAAAGCACCTCCCTACCAGCCGCGTGAATGGACAGATTGAAAGGTTCCATTCAACCCTTTCTGAATTGATCCGATGTCTCAAAACAGACAACATTCACTCTACCTTTTCTGAATTACTAGATAGAAGCATTTATGAATATAATAGATCTCTTCACTCTACAGTCAATAAAAAACCCGTTGATATATTCTTTGGTAGGCGATTGCTTAATAATACTGAAGACCTTGAGAAGGCGAGACGGGAAACTGTTGAAGCAATTGAAAAAAAACAAAGAGCTGATTTAAGTTACCATAATAAAAGAAAACAACCTTTAAAAACCTATTGTGTAGGAGATATTATTTACGTCAAAACTAATAAAAGAGTAGGAAATAAGTTAGATCCTAGGTATAAAAAAGAAATAGTAACCGAAAACCATAATTCCACAGTAAAAACGAAATCAGGCAAAGTTGTTCACAAGAGTCTGATCAAAAATTAACTTTTATTCCAACAGGGCACTAATCACCCTATGCGGTGCGGAGGTTCAAATACTAGATTACTCCAGTTCTCAGCTCATAAAAATAAACACGGGAACTGCAAAGGTACAGAATGGTACTTTCAAAATTGTTCATATGATAGAATTGGAAGAATATGGCGACTTAATTATAAGATTGGAAGAAATGCTAAAAACAAATCCGAATCACTCCTTTTATCCAATTTTACAATTCGAAATTCAAAGAATGTACAAAGACTCCAATTAAAAACAAAAGACAAACGATCCTTGAATTTCATTGGCAGTGCTTGGAAATGGATAGCGGGAAATCCCGATCACCATGACCATGAAATTATTAAGAATAAAATTAATAATGTACTAAAGAACAATAAAAAACAAGCTGTCATCAATAGAATCACAAGAAGTAAAATTAATGAAATAACTAATATGACAAATAGAATTTTTAAAATTGTAAATGAAAAAAATCAAGACAAAGAAATTTGGGAAATAAAGTATAAACTCGAAATTATTAAAGAGGAAATTGTGAATGTCGCTTATGCTATTCATTGGGCTAAAGCAAATATTATTAATTCCTACATTTTAACCAGTTCTGAAATTAAACTAGCTGAACAAGTTCTTAGAAACATTCCTTTTTTGAACATAGATGAGGCATTTGAATTTGCTAACGTAAGAATTGCATCTGATAGAAAAAATATTATTTACATAATTAGTTTACCGACCGACAAGCCCAACCATAATGTAACTCCTTTTTACTTAAGCCGGTGAAAATTGGAAATAAAATCAATAAAATCCCGTATATCAATGTTTTAGAATGTAATGATAAACTGTATGGAATTATAAACGAATGTAAATCTTTCAATAAACATACTATTTGTAGTTCTAATAATATAATAGATATAAGTAACACAACATGCACCCCCAAGCTACTCAAGAGTCAAATGTCATCATGCCCATTAATTAATAACCAACACATCCCATCAGTCGAGGAAATATCACCAGATGTCCTGTTCCTGAACCAGTTTAATGGTCCTCTCAAAGTCAACAATGAATCAATCACGTTAAATGGTACCTACCTGATAAAGCATGTCAACTCCCCAATCGAAGTAAATAATAAGGTGTATGAAACCATGGAGATCACGAAGCATCAACCGTTGCCTGCTATTTTACAACCTATATCAGAAAACGCAACCCTGGAAGAGAAACTATCTCTCGAGATGATGAAAGAACTGAGCATAAACGGTACTTCGCAGATAAGCTTATTAACCACAAAAAACAACATCAATTTCGCTACCAACATCGGACTTACCATAATAATATTCATCTTGTTCGGTGCTTACCTGATATCCAGATTCATACAAAGGAAAGAGCTAAGAAATAGTGAACCGCATCAAGTTCCTAAAAACGTAGCATCCACTGTCACCTTGGGCCTGGAAGATATTTCTCATCTTTTGAGACCAGCTACGTCGAACGCGGACGTTCGATCTTAAGGCGGGAGGAGTTAACGATGACGACGCCGAAACTGCAGGCGAAACATATTGCACGAGCCGAATACGTGAAAGAGGAATGCAGGTGTCAGCGTCTAGCGCTTCGATGAGAAAAACTATGAAACCTGAATACCTGGATATCTGTGGGAATGAGTTGGCTTGGTGATGTGCAAAAATTAGTATTTAAGCTTGAGTATTTTAAGTCATTTTGTCATTCTTGTGTTTATAGGCAGAAACGCTGCCCGTTTGAAAAATAAATCTTTTTTAAAAAGTAAAAAAAACTTAATAAAGTTTAATTTATATAAAAGCTTTTTTGTTAAGAAAGCACTACTACGACTTATAATTTTTGAACAGTTTTCTCTAGTAACATTCGTTTTTAAAATTCCTAGTCTATTACATAGGAGCAAGTTCGTGTGCATTTTATTTTTCCTGTCAGAAGGCACAACTGAAACAAAGTTAACTTTCCTTGATTGTTTTTTCTTTGATTCAGAAAAAGATAAACTACGTTCAATAAATTGAATTTCAGATAAGACTATGTGAAACCGGACGAGTTGAACTTCAAATTTGAACTCCAGTTCAAGTTCAGCTGAACTTTAGTTTAAACTTACACTGTGAAATGGGGGGTAACTGTTTCGACTTCAATCTCAGTTCACCCTACCTGAAAATCCGTCTTATTCATCCTTTCAATTCACTTCAATCCTATATTTAAGAGGTATATTTAAGTTAGAGTAAGAATAAGCTTGTACTAAGCCTAATAAATAAGGGTTTTGCCCCACCAACATTATTTTATGCCAACAAGTCGACTACTTTCAACGAGCTCGAGCCCAACATTTGAGATGCTATTGACCGACTGACTGCTTGAACAACTTCCAGCAAGCCAAGTTGGTAGTTTTAGTGTAGCTTCAAAATAAACCCAAAATCTATTTTATATCTCACACCGTTGTTGTTTTATTTACATTCCTTTTTCTATTGTTATAGAGGGTGACCCGATAATCCTCTATACGGGCCTGCAGACGTTATTGACATTATCAATAGTTCCTAATGTTCCTTTACGGTGAATCAATACTGACAAAACTTGTTGGTTGCGAAGAAAAAGATGATAACACCAAGCGTCACTATTGAAAGCAAGAACTTCGAAGCAGCTAGTGAGTTCATCTACTCGGAGTAAATATTGACTCCTCAAACAACAGCACAGTTTAAGTCCGACGAAGAATTTCCCTTGAAAAGCGCTTTTACTTCCGTTGGCGAAGCAACTGAGTTTGAAACTTTTCAAGTTTAAAACGAATTGCCTTTTCTAAAATGGCCTTATAGTGCTTATACTGCTAATCTTGCCTTACCGTACTGAGTGTTGTTGTTGTATGTATTTGGTCTTATTTGGCAAAAGGGCGAATGGAGCAGAAGAAACTTTCACGAACCTAATGAGCTATTCTTATTTGCGGATGTAGTCCGGTAAGAACTGTAGATGATGTCAACGGCCTTGGCTTTGATGAAAGCATCGATTCCCATCGATCAGGTAAATCAAGCATCATTGCGCATGGTTAGTACTTGGATGGGTGACCGTTCAAATACCAACCGTGTGCTGTTGACATGTGTTTCCTCTGTTGTTCTTTCTCTCTGTGTCTCTCTCTCTCTGTTGTATTGTCTAAGCCGATGGCCTTAGTTGCCAGTGCATTCAGTGTATCTACTTCGTAGATTTATCTACGGAGTAGTGTTATATGTAATGTAATGTAATGTAAGAACTGTAGATAGGTTTATAGTGAGCACTTGTCAGTTAAGACTCAATCTCACTTCTACCAAGCACTGCGGGTTCAATTATCAGCTATTGAACAGAGCTCCCAGGACAAGTCCCAGTTGCTTTTTGTCTTTGGAAGAAAGGTAGCCAGCCCTTTCCAGCAGGTGCGAGATCTTGATTCCTTGACAAACCAACTCGACATCGCTACCAATCAATATCTCGTACGGTCTGCCTCAGAATTCAAGCCAGCCTCCATACTGTTCCAAAATTGCACTGTGTGGGCAGTACCACCCTTGGTCCGTATTTTTCCAACTAACTAATGCTGGTAACAGCCAACCGCGTGACTTGGTTGGTATAACCACAGCCACAAAGTGCTCTCTTTACAGAGGGCCTGCCCAATTAACAATGAAACCAAAGTTTTTACACCCTGTTGGCTCTAATTACCGGGGCAATTTCTTCAATCTCATTATTCCCGAGGTACCCAATTCGGGTTATTTTGCTTGTTCTAAGTAAGTTTTATGGAGTAGAAACTCTATGGTGCAGACCATAGCTGACCGAAGCCCACCACAATATCCACCAATATTCTCGATTAGTCTTTTTTCGTCCTACAACGAAACTAGGAACAATAGTCCTAAGCAATCTTTTTTAATCTTTTAGCATTGGGAAGGACCATCAATTATGCAGATTGCTTAGACAAGACATCGAGCAAAAGAGAAAACATCTCAATTGCTTTTCTTTATGTCTTGGCCGTGACTTCTCTGGTCACTTTTGGGTTTTCTTAGTTGCCTAAATCCCCAGCTGGACTGCCGGAGAAACAGACTTATCGGGGAGGTGTAGTCCGGTAAGTCAAATCACGTTGACTATACATTAGGTCAGTTCTAAAACCTGTTCTAAAACATAACAATAGAACAATAAATAAGGTTTTAAACATAGCCAAACTACTTATGGTAAAGTTTATTGCACCATTCTGGAAACTTCCCCAAATACAAACGTATATCACCAACTCTTTGACTTTCCAAGTTTATCAAAAATCTCAATATACGTAAGTGCCTTTTCAATCAGATTTCAACTTCATGCACAGTTAAAATCCTCCTCGTTGATCAAACTTATTGCCTTATTTCAAAAAAGACTTTTATATCTCTTTCGAACTTCATCCTCCATCCAATCTATCTGTTAAATCAATGCTATTCATTTCAATTTTACCTTCACCTCACCTTCAAAGAAAACAAAAACATCAAAATCAACAAAACGATTTCCAGATTCAATAAGAAATTTCCATTTGGAGAAACAATATGTCTCCGTTACCTATTTTCAAGGATAACTATCATCAGCCATTTGCTCCTATTGTTAAGCTGCACAGCTTATCCTTTAGACACTTTTCTCTCACATAGAAATTGTTTTCTGACAAAAAAAAAAAAAAAAAAACTATCCACCAACGCTGACACCACAACGCCATCATAGATACAATCACAAGGAATTATGAAAACAAAAATCAATTACTTAAGCTTCGGTGCAGAGAAAGTAGAAAATATTGCCAACCCTGCACCAAGAAGAACACAAAAAGACACACCATGAGCGACGACGACGATAGGAAGGAAGCTGTTAAGGGAACTATTTCCACAGCGAAGGCACTAAACACTAAAGCTACAGCAGCCCTGGCAAAGGCATCACTATAAGCAGCAGATCGCGATACACATCCAAGGTAAAGGCACTATAAAGGATGAGCACACGATGAAGTTGGCAGTGACAATAATGGCAACTGAGCAGCATTCAGACAAAAAAAAAACAGGATATGATAAAGTTTGAAAATTCCTT
This sequence comes from Chrysotoxum bicinctum, assembly GCA_911387755.1. NCBI lineage: Eukaryota > Metazoa > Arthropoda > Insecta > Diptera > Syrphidae > Chrysotoxum > Chrysotoxum bicinctum. Next base: position 46,643,788 of record OU426987.1, read on the forward strand.
CGCCTTCGAACGATTCCTGCTAGCACCCAACTCCCATCCCAGCCCCCTAACTAAACTATGTATAGAAGCAAAAACTTCGAACTCAGATAGTAAAACAAAAATAAATAAAAATAATAATGAAACTTTTTCGAAACAACAGCACGGGCTTGAGAATTTTTACCCCATTTTCGCTTAAGGAAGAATGGAAGTGGGATATCCTTGAAATAAACAAGGCAAACAGAAAAAAAATCATAATAAACACAGCGTTATTCTTCGTTGGCTTGTTTCTTACCTCGGTGCTCGGTGTGCTTTATCTCTGTGCACCAAGATTGAAAGCAGGGGCTGTACAAAAAATGGGTTCGTTCATTTCGAAAGCAAGAGCAACTCTTCTGTGTTCTGTTCGCTGTTCAACAAGGACATTGTGACAACTTCATTCTTCATTGAATGAGCGAAAAGCAGGAGATGTTGGGAGGGTGGTGTCGGTGTGCCTATGCATGTCCCGCTTAACCGAAACAAAAACGGGATACATTTTCGGAGTGGAAAAAAGTAATAAGGAGGGAGTTGTGAAAGACGAATGGAGGGTGCCGAATAATAAGGTACCGAAACATGGGAGTAAGACTTCCATCGGCAGGAAAATTACAAGGGATGGAGGGAATCAGTATAGTTATGACATGACTGCGAAGTTCAAGATCGGATAAGGACGCAGCTTGTATGGAAAACAGAAATCTTCTCCAAAGGAGTTGGTATTTGGTAAATGATAAAGGGCTTTGAGATGCCGCATGCATTAATAAGGTATGCGAGTATTCCTAATCAGCTATGATTCTTCCATCTCGCAAAAAAAAATTACAATTTTATGACTTGGATTTGCAAGGTTTTGGAATTTCTTAAAGAGAAACCTCAGCACTAAACTCACTTGCTTATGAAAAAACAAACATAATAAAACGTGGGGATTTTTGTACACCTGTTATCGGTTTTTTATTTCAGACCTTCCTATTTCAAATAACTGACATTTATAGCAAAACAGAAAGTGTATAAGACCATAAGACCCAATTTTCAAGGCGAACCAATACTTTAGAAAAAGGGTCGTGTACGTCCAGAACAGATGAGGCGTTGACCTCCGTATAGCCTGATTGCCAAAATGGTTATTTATTCCAATACAAACTATTTAATAATCAGGGGTCATTTAATTTGAACATTTATAAATTGTTGAAGAAATTTTATCAGGCGTTTGCCAGGTCAGCAAATTCTAACACGCAAACAACAACAAAACAATGAATGAATTTAATTTAGGTCAGCAATCGGAGTGAACATTTAATCCATAATAGGTTAAGTTAGGTTGAAGCCAGGGTCGCAGCTGACACACTTAGACCAGAGTTGGTCTGTTGTGATATAACATGAATTTAAAGATTTTCTCTACTTTTGGCGAGTTCGTCAGTCTTAATGTCCCCATGGCTTAGCACCCTACGAAAGTGAATGTTAAACTGCACCATTTCCATAAGAGATGGACTGCAGTTGAGGGCTGTTTTAGAACTTGTTCGATCTCTACGTGTCAAGTTTAAAAAGCCGCTTGACTATCCGGAAGGTGCGGGCATCAGTAGTTGATAACAAGTTTTCTTTGAACCAAGACAGAACTTCTTTAATCGCTATAAGTTCCGCCTAGAACAAGCTGCAATGATTAGGAAGACTAAAAGAGAGACAGAGGTGACGTAGAAATTTTTGTCAAACTGTAGTTATGGGATCGCGTTATCGATGTGACTTTGAAGTGATCCGAATGTGTTCAGAATGATAGAATGCCCAATTTCATTCTCCTCTTGCAGGCATATCAGCAGCTCATTTACTACCAAGTTCCATAGAAGAGGAGAAAGAACACCACCTTGTGGCATACCTCTAGTGACAGATCTTCTAGTAGAAAAGCCGCCAGTTTTGAATTGATAAACCTACTAGCCAACATTTGGTTAATCAGTTCATCAAGCGAGTCATCTTCCTTCAGATATGGCAGTGCAGATGCAATTGCAGATGTGTCGACATTGTTAAAACAGCCTTCTATATCAAGAAAAGCAACCATAGTGTACTCCTTATGGTGGAGGAAATATTCGATAGTTCGTATTACCGAGTGTAAAGCAGTATCTACCTATTTTCATTTGCAATAAGCATAATTGAGCCTTAGACAGAAGTCTTTCAAGATTTTTTAGCAGGAATGATGATAAACAAAGAGGTCTGAGATCTTTCGGATGTACTTGGGAGCTTTTACCGGCTTTGGATATGAACACAACATTAGCTTCTTTCCATAGCAGAGGAATGTAGACCAGATTTAAACAACTGTGAAACTGTGTCTCCAGAAGGGTATAATTATATCTGAATTTCTTTATAGCTTGGCAGCAATTGTGCCGCCTTGTCCTGCAGACTATTAGGGCTTAGAGTTGTTATTTGCCCATTGCAGTAATCTATACTAATCAGACTTTTTGGGTAGTTAGGCTTTTTATTAGACACCATGTGGGATTTAAAATTAACGTTTTAAGAGCTACCTGATGGGAAATAAGTATATAGTTACAAGTTGAACGATATTTAGCATGAATTGGTACATGAGGCATCACCATTTTTTAGACTACTGGGCATGGTTGGATTTGTAAAGATGATTTTTCTTAGCTAAGATGCTTGTGAAGTTTCTTCTTATCTATCATAGAAACTCCTCTAGCCATATTGTTTGATTTCCTCAACTATTTCAATAGTTTGAGGGATTCTTTTTAGGAGTCCCAATCCTTAACTTATACTGTTAAAGTGCGTTTAGTTTGAATAAATCGTTTAAGGCAATCTTTCCTAAGGGGTTCAAGCCCCGAAACCCACCTCTTCTTCTTCCCCCCTTTTCTGGGTGAGTTGACAGGTAAGATTTATTAAGGGCTAAGGATAGATCATTTACTTAAAAGTCAAGTTCATTTACATATGTTCGAAGAATGATATATAACTTTGATCTTAGCAGACTTTCATGTGTTGTCCTATGTTTGGGCCAGTAAATTTTCCGATAATTTCGAAAGTCTTAGCCGCTAGGAGTTCTATCATTAACTTACTTACTTAGGTCCTCAGACCTTTTATGTCTGTGGGGGACCCCTAGTGGGGCATAGGGCGTCCACAACGCCAGCTCGCCATCGTGTTCGGTTCCTGGATATGAGTCGAAACTCCCTCCAACTCTTGTCTAGTTGGGCTGACTCCTCCTCGACTGTCCTTCTCCATGAGCTTCTCGGCCGTCCAGCTCTTCTTCTTCTTGAGTGAGCGGATTCCACTGCATTGCATGCGTTGTAATACAGTTGTCGCCTTTTCGAAGCGTATGTCCGATCCACTGCTACTTTCGACGTCGTATAATAGAGCCAATAGGTTCCTGATCCGTTTTCCTAAGGAGCTCTTCGTTTGATATACGATTGGGCCAGAAAATCCTTAGGATGTTTCGTAGACATCTATTAATGAACGTTTGCAGTTTCTTAGTGAGACCTACTGTTACTTTCCAAGTGCTGCTACCGTAAAGTAACACGGATTCGACGTTGGATCATTTAGATGATTCTCTATTCTGGATTCTGGATTTTCTATTTTAATCTCAATCATTTCAATGAGTCTCGATTTTCGATATCAGTTGACACGATTAACCATGATTTACTCGATTCTATTTGTTCCGATTCAATCAATGAGGATTATGAATGCCAAACTAACGGTGGACTGGAATTTCTGGGTTAAATTCATTGAAGAACATGATTGATCGAGTTGGTTGTTGATGTTGTAGGCCGCAAAAACAATTGTTGGGTTGAACTGATGTTATTTAATGTATCAGGATTCGGTATGTTTAATGTGGATTTTTGGACGTTTCTTAATCCATCGACATCGTAGCCATCGTTTGATGGAATTTGACAGTTTATGGCTTGACGAATAGAGGACGAATTCAGTTATGACGTACAATGAGTATACCGTACCAAATGTTAGCCGAAAGTCCTAAAATTGCTCTTTTTCGGTGCAACAAATAAAATGCCTTTTTTGGATATTTATAGACGTTCTTTAATCGATTTACACCGCTCTAGTATGATGGGGGTTGACATTACCCTCAATGATGAGGCTTATCTTCTGCCCTTCTGTATACGCGATGAACCTCTTTAATGTATGACCGGGGACGGGGCCAAGATATGGCGATAATAAGAAAGCAAACAAATCGGTAATGGTTTTATGGTATTGGTAATGTTAGTAATATATTTTTATCTAAAAAATTCTTTTAATGTATATCATAAAATTAAGCGAAGCAGAAATATTTTTAGCAAAACTGTGTTACGTTTTCGAGAAAAATACGATTCTCGAAGCATATTTTTTAAGATTTGTACCGTGGGTACTGTTATTTTTAGATACAATTAAATTCGTTTTCCCAAATCTTGTAGATAGCGTAAAGAAATTGTTAATTATCAAGTTTAAAGAAAATCAAGCAAGTTGTTTTCGAATTGAGTTTCTAAAAAAAACGATTTTTTTTTTGAAAATTTTGAAAAAAAAAAATCCTATTCAATTTTGAGATATTTTGAGAAAATTTAAATTTATGCGGGAGGTACCATTAATAACCATTTTTGGGAATTTTTTTTCAGCCATTATCTACTTTTAGAATTAGAAACATTTAAAATTTAAATCCTCTCTAACGTTTTCCCCAAGAACACATATATGTATGTATTTTTTTTTTGGACCATGTCCTGTAACTATCGCATCGATAAAAACATGGGCGACTAATCTGCTAGTTATAAACGTGCATACGTAGCCATCATTTAAACTTATGATTGACTTGTTAATATTTAATTTCAAGACATTGTTCACAAGGGAATTGAACTTACTCCTCAGACTTAAATTGGATTTACATGTTTCTGCATCTGCAAAATGCAGAAAAGTAGAGATGGGCAGATGTATTGGTATGTCGAAACCCGAAAGTGGGAGAGAATACACAGGTGGTAACTCTTTTTTATTTCCTATAAACTGCTATAACTTGTTGGCCTGTTAATACGAAACTATGCAATGAAAATTTAACTTATCTCCTTTTTCTTCCATTTCAATTTAATATATTTTTTTTTCATATCATGCGTCCTTCAACAGAAATTATAGAAAAATGTAAAAATATCGCAAATTTACAAAATACAGACGAAGATGTTATAATAAAGATGAACATGTTCGTCTTTACTATAATCTTGACTTCTGCATTTTTCGAATTTCCTATAAAGCAGAAATGAAGTTCTTCTGCATTTTGCACTTTTTCTCTCTATCTAAGAAATATGAATTCTGTATTTGGCATCCCTTTTTCTTGCAGAAATCAAATGCAGATACATGTAAATCCACCATTATTTTCACGTGTCTATCGTAGAGTTTCAAAGTAATTGAACAAACCGGTCTATTTCATAATTTAAATATTGTACGAAAAAGAACGCACTATTAGACTCCGCTACGTGACGTAAAGTTTGTTTGACTTATGTTTAAACAGGGATGTTGTTTGAGACAACATTACTTTTTGACACTTATATTCAAACAGAGATGTTATCTGATACACTAAACCGATTCGCTCGGAGCATTAATAGTGGCGCTCACATTCTCAAATTTGTTTGACAAGCACGGCATGATGAATATTTGATGGATACAAAAAGGAGCGTTCACATTCTTCAAACATGCTGTCAAACATCACTTCTTATTAGAATTTTGACCATGATGGACCAACATACTTGACAAATATGTCAAACATGCGTTCACATTCTCAAATATGCTTGTCATGCGGCGAAAATGTCCAAAACATTTTTTGTTTGACAAGCCACTAAATGGAGCGTTGACCTTATCAAAATCATGCCAATTCTCCAACTTTTTTTTAGGTTTCTGTAATTTATGTACATAGCTTACTCCCTCTGTCAGAGATTTATAAGCCGATTGACATCATTCCCACCTTGTGACGAAAATTGTTAAAGTAAATATAAGTGGCAAATACAAATGTTTTTAATCTATTGAAGTCGTAGAAATCATCCAGTTCATGGCTTAACAGATGGAGAACGATTTATATATTGATATAGCGAATGCTAAAAGTATATTTTGATATAATATAGAATATTTAATTCGATAATTAAAATAATTATATATGGTATGGCAGATAAAGGACAAATTAAATTTTGACATATCGAGAATATTTCATTGCAGATGTCAACTGATTGCCCTGAACAACATTTTTTGGATTTTTAAATGTCATCTCTAAAAATGCATTTTTGGGAGCATAAAATAAAATGCACTCGTCCATCACTAACGTGAAGTGGATTTGTTTAAGACATTCAATGAACCCGCTATGAAATTTTACACTAGTTGTTTTGTCTTTCGTCTTTTTGACATATTATCCGAGAGGTGAAGAAATGTTGAGGGATTGAATTTAGTTCTAGCCAGCAATGGAAAGCAATAAGATCGAGATTTCAGTACTCAAAGTTTCCAATGTAAGCACGCAGTCATAAGTACGCCATATTTCTTACAATGTAAACAGGGTCTTAAATGCAATCTTCGGTAAAGTAGGTTGCTACACGGAATGTGTAACCGTAATGTGAACGTATAAGTTTTACCCACGTTTTCGATTCCCTCTATAAAGTGCTTTGCACATGAGCTGCGACCTGCGAATGCGAATATATCTTTTTAAGCAATTTTCAATTTTTGTTTTGTTTTGTTTTTATTCTATGACGAAGTGAATTAATGATCGAATCAACTATTTAAAAGGAAAACACTGCATAAAATAATTATAAATTGAAATATTTTGCATTTTAAAATTTTGTACGCGACCAACAACATATCTTCTGCGAACTGTCAAATGTAAATTCGCAATCCACAACTTGTGAACGCATTCCACAAACCCGCGACTAAAAAATTCGTACGAATTCAACCATCCCTGGAGATAAAAATATCTGAGACAACCATCTTCAGTCTCAGAACATCGTGCCACACATCTTTCCTATCCATCTTTCTCTTCATTAACTTCACGCCCGCGCTGTGTTGAAACATTTAAAGGGTAATCATAATCCCTTGAGCGCGGGTAGATTATAAAAAAAAAAAAAAAAAAAATCATCGGCTCGACAACCGGGTTCCGGTCCTGGCCTCTTTCAACAAGTCTCTCCACCTATCCCGGTCTCTAGCCGACGCCATCCAGTTGCGCACCCCAAGGCTTAACTGGATGGCGTCGGCTTCTTCTTTTTTTTTGACAATTCGCACTGTTCGGCGATTTCGGTTTGATGGGAGAATAGTATACATAAGTCAACAATTTAGATGCAGTGTTGCCATTTTGAATTATTGACAGTCGAATTTGACTCGATTTCATCGACTTTTGAAAGGCACATGGTCATAAGTTCACAAGCCAAGACCAAAAAATAATTATAAAATTAAATTCTGATTTCTTTAAAACAAGTCCCTCACGCAAGTTCAATCTTTTTCTTCAGAATCAAAGTCCTTGAGAAAAAAAAAAGTCTCCCGCTATTTATCACAGTTAGTTAATACGAGACATCGCTATACATTTCGATCAATTTTTTTCTTTGTCTGTTTTTTTCAATCATTTCTTCCCAATTTTAAAAGGACCTTCATCGTAGGAACTTATGGAAAAAGCATTCTTATTTAAAAATAAACCCCAGCACATAAGGGAAGATTTTGGTAGCTTTAACTATTAACCTGCTGTCGTGTCGCTCGTTGAATAAAATCACACCGGGTATGAAAATCACTTGGATTTCATTCAAAAACTGATTTATGCAAAACTAAACAAAGCCCCGGCATTAAGGATATGGCTGGAGTTATGCTTTATCCAGCATCACCAACACTGCCAGAAGGTGTATCTTGCACACTGAAGGGGTAATCTCAACGCTTAAGATCATATCGTTTAGGTCGACACACCTGAGATAACAAAGTTCGCGCTCCAAGAGCAACAGCCTTTCTATAAACGAGTATGCTTTGGTGTCGCAGCACGCCCGCTATAGGTTACAATGTTTGTTGAAAGTTAAAACCGCAGGATATTTCGAAAGGATTTCATAAAGCACGGTTAACTATACTGAGCTGTTCGTCGGCTTCTCCTGTCTTGACTGTTATGCGTTTCTCTCATCTCCTTCCGTTATTTATGGATTTATGAATATTTAATGCTTCGAGAATCAGCAGGGCACCAAGTACACAACCAGCCCACATTTACCAGCTATACAACGATTCAACATGCTCCGGCGGAATCCTTCATTTTCTCAAAGGGGGGCGAACAGGTAAAAGGGATTTCGTGTAGGGCTTGTGATTCTTTAGTGTCATAGTGTGCTGGTGTCAGTATACTATCGCTCATCCATCTGCGAGCGCCTCTTGTATATGATGTTTCCGGGACGTGAAAACTCTTAAAACTTTAGAAAAGCATTGTTCTTCCGTTTTCGCATGAGAGCTTTACATTTAAACACCTTAAGTGTGCAGGAACTGGTTTTGAGTTAAAAACACACACACACACAGCCACACGCCCAACAAGAAAAACAGGGCGGATAACAGTCAAAAGAACCTGCCGGTAAAAGTAATACCTCTCACTCGCAGGGTTTAAGGGATCAGGTTTTATTGTTTTCTAGGGTGCGCACGAGGATGATAGGGAATTAAAAAACTTCGGGTAATGGTTTCGTGTATAATGTTGTTGGCGAGAAAATTTATAACGCTAGCCGCATCCAGCCCCTATTTTAACTCGATGTGAGATTTATGTTCTATCGTTTGGAGATTAGTAATTTAGAAGCATATCCTTAGCACCGTCGTGGGAGGCGTTGCGTTGGTGCGGTTAGTAAACGGTGGTGGTGCTGTGGGAAGAAGGATTTAAAGAATCCCCCACTTGGTAGGAGTGTTGAAATTATATTCACCTAAGACAAAGTAGAAGTGGGCAACAATTTAGCTAAGCTAAAGGATTTGCGGAAAAATAAGTTACTCGAAAACTGTACAAATCTTCATTACAGCCTTTTGAATATTTAGGTCTATGTAGGATCTTAGTGTCGGGTGGTTGAAAACAAAGCACAATGGTTCGGATTATGAATTTTCTAAAAGGTTCTGTTTGCGGCAACTTCGCGAAATCAAAATTATAAAATTGTTTAAAGGAGAGAATAATCTTATGTATACTTATACTCGTAGACGAGATACATTTTCTTTTAGTTTCTGAGTTGAAATTTAGTATAGCGACACCTAAATTCCAAGATATTTCATATTTGCGGTTTTCGGTGTTTTGAAACTTTGAGGAGTTCATAGTTCTTATAGTTCAAAGCTATAACATGGCTAAATTTCGAAGATCTATTACCTCATCCACTTGCTTTTCCTGCTTGACGAGTAACTGTCGCTTGCTCTTACTTGTGATGCTTCTCGCATGATTCTTGCAATATGCAGTTATGGTAAGTGAGATCTGATGTAAAGTTCAATTGTGCTTTGTATGCCTTAATTGATTTCAGATGCAAGGTGTTCTATGAACTGACCTATGTCAGTTATATTCTGAATGTTAATCCATTGGACCTACACTTCACAATTCAACTTAGATCGTCAGAATTGAGTTTTGTGTGGCTGTGTTTTTGAAATAGTAAGTGATTTTTGTGTTATGTTTTCAAATGTTCGCGGGCTAAGGAAAAGTTTTTTTTTGACGTGTACGCCCATTCTGTTAAATACAGACCAGCTGTTGAACACTAATTGAGCACTAATTTAAACACAGGTTGTTGCGAATATGGTTATTTCAGGCCAACATGATGTTGCTTGCCAGAACCTTCTTCAATACGGACACTCGACTAATATGAACTTTAACTTCATGTGGCTCAAATTTACCGTCCGCATGCACATTATTCATTATTGTGTCATTTACAGGAGTCCAAATCTTGACAGAAAATCAACTCTTAATGAGTTTGATGCGCCCGCCGTCTGATTCCATTTCCCGAATTGATTCCCTGACTCACATTATTGTGGGCTATTTTAAAGTACACGATTTAAGTTGGCTCCGCTATTTAGGACATACAACACCTGAAAAAAGATATATTGAGATTTAAGATCTTTGCTGAGGTGTAGGTACGACCTTACTCAGCTTACTCGACTTTTTTTTTATACTTCTCATCCAGATAAGTATACCATTAAGATAAATTTTCTGTTCGGTACTTGGGACCATTGTGTAATTTCGCGTGTCCCAACCATCCAGTTACAGAGAAACATCTCACTAGGACCGTTTGGCTATACGAGAAAGCCTACTCTGGAACGGTCTTAATGACTTTCTTCGAATCTTTAACTGGTGACTATGTTTCCTCGACCTAGTGATGTTGATAAATACCGGTGCCAATAACTAAGGAAAAGTCTTGGTACGATACAAGATGTAAAGAAGCTATCAGGTTTGATACTGACGTACCAGCGGATGAGCTGAAGAAGTAATCAAGTGAGGCGGACTCTTACTTAAATTTAACATTCTAACGTGTGAATGTACATGTTCAATATTCAATGTTTTTTTTTATCTTTATATTTTATCCTAATTTGGCATCACACATCATCTACTACCTTTCATTTTCCAAACAATGCCCCATTACATGCACCCACCTAATTCTCTATTCCTTAACTACACTTTCCTTCTACTTTCACATTTTTACTTCCTCTTGTGATTTGACCGTCGACCAGGCAAGTTCTCTTGATTGCGTTTGTAATTTTTATACCTACGAGTATTTTAATAAATAGATAATTTTAAACTTAATTTTGATAAATTTTTTTAATTATCAATCTCTTCTTTTTAGAGCTATCGTACATTGGTCCTTCAAGACGGATTTTCATTTTCATTTTATTTGCAAATCACTTTTAATTAAAGCCGATTAAGCTTTTCTGTGCATACAGCATACATACGTTTATACATATATATATATCTAGTGCGGAGTGTTGATTTGATAATTATAATTGTAATTAAGTACAAGCAAATCCGATCATTTCGATCTTTTATTCCTTATTTGAAGTGTATGAGTTCTTTTAAATTGATGTGCTTTCTCAATTAAATCAAATTTTAACACGTGAATTTTGTGCACATAGATATATAATATACATATATAAATACATATATATATAATTTAATTTTTTATGCAAATAAGCATATTAATATATATATATATATATACGTTTAGTAATTTCTTTTCTCTGCTGTTCAAAATGGAAGATACATTAGAATCATTATGTTTAAAACAAGAAATCTCAAAGAAGATTTGGAGTCTTTTAAGAAAAATTATGATAAAAGCCCTAAATCTCGGTTGTCTAAAGTTAGTCATCTACAAGCTCGATTACAAATTCTCGATGAGCTAATGTCAAGTTTTCGTGAAAACCACGTTAAACTTTCTCTGTTTTTCAGAGAGAAAAAAGAAAAGGATAAAAAGGTTGAACTTTCATATTTTAAAGAAAGTGCTTATGAACTATTTCAAGACATTTATTTGGACTTAAAGTCAGATATAGTGGATAAAATTAGTGCTCTTTCTGCTCCACCTTCACATACAGTTATTAACGATTCTTCTCTAAATATAACAGCGACTTCTGGTGATCGTAATCCTAACGAGGAGCATGGGGTGCATCTTCCCAAAATAAATCTTCCCGAATTCGATGGGGATTATAAGAATTGGATGAACTTTCACGATTTATTTACGGGAATGATCCATACAAAATCTGGTTTAGATAATGCCAGGAAACTTTATTATTTGAAGAAGTGTGTGTCAGGTGAAGCTGAAAAAATAATTCATTCTATACCTTGTACAGCAGCCAACTATGATTCTGCTTGGCAAATGCTATGCGAACGATTCGATAATAAACGTTTCATCGTCGAGTCGTATTTAAAAACTTTGTGTGAGCAACCTATTATGCGAAAGGAATCTTGTGACAATATTAAAAAACTTCTATACACTACCAAGGATTGCTTGACTTCAATCCAAAATTTAAAGATCAAAACTGATTCTTGGGATGTTCTAGTGATTTTCATTCTTTCTCAAAAGCTTGATTGTCAAACGCGTAAAAACTGGGAGCGCTTTTTAACAACAAAGGGCTCAAAGCATAAACCTGTTAAAAATCAAACAGAAACTGATTTAATTCATAACGATCTTCCCAAGCTTAGTGATTTTTATGAATTTTTAGAAGATTCTTTTAGATCTTTAGAGGCAATCGACTCTAAGCCAACTTTTATGATTTATGAAACAAAAGATAAGTTTCAAAACAATAAACGACAAGATCGAGTTAAGACATTTCATATTTCGAACAATTATGGTTCCTGCCCTAGTTGTAATGAATCTCACCTTCTTTATCAGTGTCCAAGTTTTAAGTCGCTTTCACATGAAAATAAATCTGAAATTTTGAAATCAAAAAACATTTGTTTAAACTGTTTGACATCTGGACATTCTGTTTCAAGATGCAAGAGCAATTTTAAATGCCGAAAGTGCAATAGACGGCACAACACCATAATGCACATTGAACATTCGAATCAAACCTCAAATGATGCTTCTGTTAATCCGGTTGTTGGTTCTTCAAACGAAACATTTTCGCATGTTTCAACTTATTTCGGTTCGAATTATAATTCGCAAATTTTGCTTGCAACAGCAAAGGTTAAAATATCTACTGCTTCCGGTGAATTTTTATTTAGAGCCCTCATAGACCAAGGGTCTCAATCATCATTCGTTACAGAATGCTGTGTTCAAAAATTAAGACTCAAGAAAAAGCCTCTACACTGTGTTATTAATGGTATTGGCTCAAATAATTCGAATATTTGCAAGGGGTTTGTGGAATTCAAACTAAGTTCCTGCACGAATACTAAATTTTCTTTACATGTCAAGGCTCTGGTTATTAATTCTATTAGTAGTTACTTTCCTGCTAAGAAAGTAAACTCTTCATTACCATTTGACATTGCCAACGTTTCTTTGGCCGACCCGATGTTTGCAGAGCCTGGACGCATCGATATTCTTCTTGGTGCAGATGTGTTCCATGAAATTATTCTCGATGGCATCATCAAAACTATTGATGGTCCTCTTGCACAACAAACTCAATTGGGTTGGATACTTTCGGGACCAATCAAAAATTCAAATTCTTTGAACAATGAGATTCAAAATGTTGTATCATTTCACACACAAGTGAACATAGATAATTCTCTTAGAAAATTTTGGGAACTTGAAGAAGTTTCTACTAAACGCGTTCAAACCACTGAAGATCGAGCATGTGAAAAGTATTTTCAAGAAACGCATTATCGTATTTCTTCAGAAGATTCTTCTTCAGCAAGATATATTGTTAGACTTCCATTCAAGTCAAAAGTCTCAGGTGGAGACTACCCTTGTTTTAAAAACTCAAGTATTAATGCTCGCAAACGATTCGAGCATTTAGAGCAAAGAACTTTTCCGAAAAATTCTAAACTAAAAAGTGAATACTCAAAGTTCATTAATGAATACATTGACCTTAAACATATGGAATTCTCGAGTAATTTTTCTGATCTTTCTGAGTCAGATAATGTTTTTATACTTCCACATCATGGTGTTTGGAAGGAAAGTAGTACCACTACCAAATTACGTGTGGTATTTGATGGTTCATCAAAACCTTCATTTTCAACTGCACTCAATCAAGAACTTTTACCAGGTCCTATTCTTCAAAACGACTTGTCTTCAGTCATTTTGAGGTGGCGAATATTTTGTATTGTTTTTACTTCGGATATCGAAAAAATGTTTCGACAAATTTTAATACATCCAGAAGAAACCAAATTTCAACAAATTATTTGGAGAAATAATCCTTCTGATCGTCTGCAGTTGTACAAACTTCAAACTGTTACATATGGTACAACTTGTGCACCTTATTTATCAATTCGCGTTCTCCAGCAACTTGCTGATGATGAAGCTAAAAAATATCCAATTGGTTCTAAAATTCTAAAGAGAGACATATATGTTGACGACATTATTTCTGGGGCTGATGATATAATCACAGCTAAAAATATTCAATTAGAGCTTCAGCAGCTTCTATTATCTGGTGGATTCAAGTTAAGAAAGTGGTCTTCAAACTCACCAGAACTTTTATCTGATCTTCCATCAGAAGATTGTGAGTTATCATTTGACTTTGATGGAAATTCCGATTCGTCAATTAAGGCCTTAGGCCTATTTTGGAATCCACATTTTGATCATTTTTTCTTTAAAATATCGTTTCCAAAACGCGATTCGCATACCAAACGAACTTTATTGTCGGATGCGTCTAAGCTTTTTGATCCTCTTGGGTGGTTGGCCCCAACGATCATTTTAGCCAAAATCTATTTTCAAAAACTATGGTGCGCTGGAATAGGATGGGATGATCCACTTCCCTTTCCACTAAGTGTTGAATGGGAAACCTACCGCAAAACGTTGCCTTCATTGGAATCTATTAAAATACCCAGATGGCTTGGAATTAAAACTAAGTCTTTTGGAGAAGTGCATGGCTTCTCAGACGCTTCGAACTGTGCTTATTCAGCAGTATTATATTATCGTTGCATACATGATGATAAAATTTCTATTAATATTATTACGGCTAAAACAAAAGTTGCTCCTATTAAACAAGTATCGCTACCACGTCTTGAGTTATGTGGCGCTGTGTTATTATCAAAACTATTCAAAAAATATATGACTGCAATCGAAAGTCAGTCACCAAATATTAAATCGTATTTCTGGACTGATTCCAAAATTGTGCTTGCATGGATTCACGCATTACCTATACGTTGGCAAACATTCGTTGCCAACAGGGTCACGGAGATACAACAATTGACAAACGTTTCAGATTGGTATCATGTACGCTCTGAGGATAACCCTGCTGATTGTGCTTCCCGTGGCTTACAGCCCCCTGATCTTCAAAACTTTGATCTGTGGTGGTCTGGTCCCAAATGGCTAAGTTTGCCTCAATCCGAGTGGCCAAATCAAGTTGCCTCAAAATTTGAAACTGAATTCGAAATGAAAACAAACACTAATTGTTTTTCTTTAAAGTTAGCATCTTCGTTTGATCTTTTATCAAGGTTTTCTTCTTTGAATAAACTTCTTCGTGTTACGAGTTATATATATCGTTTTATAAGATTTAAGAAAAGGAAATCATTTGGAGATTTTCTTAATCCTCTTGAAATTCAAGATTCATTTTCGAGTATAATACGTTTATCACAATCTCAACACTTTTCATCCGAGATAAAAGATTTAAAATCAAATTTACAAATCTCAACTAAGAGTAAAATAAAAAATCTTTATCCATTCTTGGATAATGAGGGTATCTTGCGCGTCGGTGGAAGATTGCAAAAAGCTGATATCGATCAAAATTCAAAACACCCAATAATTATTTCAAATAACTGCAATTTGTCTAAGCTTATGGTTTCGGATTCGCACCGTAAAACACTTCATGGTGGTCCCCAATTAATGATGTCTTACATAAGACATAGATTCTGGATTCTTAATCTAAGAAATCTAGCGAAAGCAGAGTTTCACTCTTGCTCTTTATGTGTCCGCTTTAACCACAGACGCAGTACACAACTTATGGGATCTCTTCCAAAAGTACGTGTCAATGAAGCCAGACCATTTCGTCACACTGGGGTTGACTATGCTGGCCCATTCGACGTTCGTATTTCAAAAGGTCGATCGCCAAAGACTTATAAAAGTTATATTTGTGTGTTTGTTTGTTTGGTGACGAAGGCGATACATATCGAACTTGTGTCAGATATGTCTACAGACGGATTCCTAGCAGCCTTTAGACGTTTTACAGGAAGAAGAGGAAGCTGCAGTGACCTTTATAGCGATAATGGGACAAACTTTATTGGTGCTAATAAAGCCTTACATCAAATGAATAAAGACTTCAACGAATTATGTCCAAAACATATAATCGAAAACATTGCATCAAAAGGAACTACATGGCATTTCATTCCTCCTGCCTCACCCCACTTTGGAGGATTGTGGGAGGCAGGGGTAAAATCAGTTAAGTACCATTTGAAAAGAATAATATTAAATCGAATTTTAACTTTTGAAGAACTCAATACTCTTCTAATTCAAATTGAATGTGTTCTCAATTCCAGACCACTTTGCCCAATTAATGATGACCCAACAGATACAAGTGTTCTGACGCCTTCACATTTTCTCATCGGGGAACCTGCATTTATAGTACCCGAACCTAACTTATTAGATGTCAAGACGAGCCGTCTTCAACGGTGGGAACAAATTCAACAAATGTTGCAACATTTTTGGGAAAAGTGGAGAAAGGAATATCTCTGTCGACTACAAAACCGACCAAAAAGACTTTCTAACAAGCAACGCAACTTTCAAGTCAATGACGTTGTCATCATCACCGATGAACGTTTTCCCCCAGCAAAGTGGCCACTAGCAAGGATTGTTCAAGTTCATCTTGGACCAGATGGTATAAGCAGGGTGGTCACTCTGTTATCAAATGGGAAAAAATGCAAACGTCCAATAACAAAACTTTGCTTGCTGCCTATTAATGAACCCATGGATTCATCGTTACCAGCCTAAGACATTTATTTTTTTTTTCCTGCAGCGAGTACCAGGCGCTAACAAACCTGGTCCCACACAACTATGTATATAGGAGGAAATGCCTATATATATTATTTATCAAATAATTTTTTTTTATCGATTTTGTTATAATTTAAACTTTAATTTTAAGTTAAGAACAGTTGTTCTTGGCCGGCGGAATGTTCAATATTCAATGTTTTTTTTTATCTTTATATTTTATCCTAATTTGGCATCACACATCATCTACTACCTTTCATTTTCCAAACAATGCCCCATTACATGCACCCACCTAATTCTCTATTCCTTAACTACACTTTCCTTCTACTTTCACATTTTTACTTCCTCTTGTGATTTGACCGTCGACCAGGCAAGTTCTCTTGATTGCGTTTGTAATTTTTATACCTACGAGTATTTTAATAAATAGATAATTTTAAACTTAATTTTGATAAATTTTTTTAATTATCAATCTCTTCTTTTTAGAGCTATCGTACAGTACATAACTTTTTATTGTAATCCAACTGGGTAGTTAGCGATTCTTGATTTTTAAAATCTTAATCGCTCAATATATACAAAGCAATGTATAGGAACGGAAAAGAATTTATTAGATTTCGTGATCTTATCTTTATGTCTTCCTGTCGTCTGAAAAAGAAAATGATTATTTCGCGCTTCGAATCACTTGCGATTGTTTTAGTAGTAACTATAGGAAAATGTGCGAAAACTTTTTCTCGACTCTATTTCTTTAAGTTTTTTTTTCGAGAAAATTAGTTGGGAATGGGTCTGAACTTGGCCATTAAGATTAGCCAAGCCAACAACTTTCTAAATTTTATAATTTTGCAACATAATCAAATTATTACATGACCAGTAAATTAAGGCAATGTCCCAAAGGTAATGTCTTTCGAGCTGAAATGCCGACACTTTTAATAAAGAAAGCTTGCAAAATTCTTTAACTAGATTCAAATCGATATGAAAATGCAGCCATTTTTACAGACAGCTATATTGATTCGGCTTTTCCATCCTTTAAATTGGATCAGCAATGGCGGTATTAGGTTGTAAGTTCGAACATTAACCTCAATGTCAATCTTATCTGGGTTTCGGGTAACATTCGAGTAGTGGGAAATGAAAGGGGTGACGATCTAAGGAGACAAGGATTAGCTCACTTGCGGAAAGAGTTAACATTCCTCCTGGTGTAATGAAAGAGAAAATCTTCTTTGTATTTCTCATAGAATCCAAACGTATGTGGAGCAGTTTCACCAACTGCTTTAATTCTAAAAATATGTTGTATACCATTAAGAAGTCCCAAAACAATTGACCTTATATAGAGATCCAGGCAAGACATAGCTAGGGTAGTTGCAACATGCACTAAACACTGGTCACTAGGGAAACATGCAGTAAATCTGGGCATTTTGTACGATACTTATTGTCATAGTTGTGGGAATCAGCAAAAAAAAAAAAAGAAAAAAGTCGTTCAATTTCTGTGGAAATGTCCGCCATAATGAGAGCCTAACCATTAGGAAAATTATTACTCGACGATTTTTACAAACTATGTGAACTGAAGATCAAAGAATTGATCTTTTACTTAAACACGACGAAGTGGCTCTGATACGAACCTCAGCAACTTCTGTAACGGGTACTCCTCCTTAAGACCGTGAGGTAGACGAGAGCTCATGAATCTCTCATCATATTATTGCAGTTAATTTGAATTTGTACCCTAATGGCAACATTGATATAACTGAGCTGCTGACATGTCTGGAAACGGAAAGCTACAGTACGGCGTTGATATTGCCCTATTATAGAAAAGTATTCTAACTTCTTAAAAAAATACCTATAAAACGCTAGCTTACAAGCTGGGCACAGCCTGGGAGTAAACCCTTACAAACACAAAAACCTTCATATTCATTAGGAAGACCAAAATTCCTCATGTAGATCCTCCTTCTATAAAAGATATTTTACTATAGCTCTTCAGACTTGGGTCATATTTTAGATGAAAATTGCGCTGGAAACATAATATATGAGTATAAGAAAGATTCAAACAGGCAACAGTGGCATTCTTCCCATGTAAAAAAAAACACTATTGGGAACAAACCAAATGTGGAAATCGTGACAAGTTAAGCAAAGTCAAACGATCATCTTGTTTGTGCACTACGAACGAACTCCTCTGCAGCACTAGACACAGAACATCTGCCGCTGCTCAAAATTTTCAGCCAGCAAACGTTGTGGTGTGGACAGTCACCTGCATAAAAGCTTCTTCACGATGGATCAATAATGAAATTGGCCATTCTATCATTCTGAATTCATTCGGATCACTTCCAAGTCAAATTAATTACACTATCCCAAAACTGCAGTACGACAAAGACTTCCAAGTTGTGATGCTTTTTTATTCAAAGGCTGAGGTAGCGTCAGCTTGTCCAGGGTCAGTCCGAAGAAAGCACAAAACTCGGTTTTGAAAGTTCAGAACTCCAAATAATGTCCGACTTTATTCAGTTTTATCTTAATTCTAACTAACAATTTATTTCATATACTTGTACAATTGTATCAAATCCTTAAATAACTAACACGGTATTTCATATACAGTAGACTCGCGGTAACGTGAACTATTAAAAACCGAGCGTGTTCACGTTTGCGAAGTTGTTCATGTTTACGAAGGTGAAAATCTTTAAATTTTTCAAATAAATTAGACATATGTTTTTACTCAAATTCATATATATTTTGTGTGTTTCGGTTTGTAAGTAGGTACCTAATTCATTATAATTTGTTAAAAAAAAAATATGTTGAAATCAGTTAAAAAAGGGGTTGTCTTTGTCCGGATTTTCTTTTTTTGCAAATTGCTGAACAAGGGCTTTTGGCGGAGACGTTCAAGTACGCTGATATCTGTTATACTTATGTTTTCTTTTTCTGTCCATTCCAAAGATTTATTGAAAATGTTGATTGCTTCACTAGGCTCTATTCTAGTATGTGCTCTTTCAAAATTCTGTCCTCGCTTTTTTTTCATCCACTGGTCAAAACCTCGTTCGTTTGGGTTGCGTTCGGAAGATCTTCAGTCCAGGACTAAATGCCAATCATTTACGGGATATCCCAGTTTTATAAAAACGATTCGAATAACCGACAAATGCAGAAAAGACAACAACGTTTTGTATGTTAAATGCATTTTAAATTTGTTCATGTTATAGGGCTTTCTCAACGTGTTCACGCTACAGAGTAGTCAATGTAAAAAAAATTGTGTTCACGTTAGCCGGTGTTCACGTAAGGCGGTGTTTTTGTTAACGCGAGTCTACTGTAGTTCACAAATTTTCATATACCTAAATAATTAACACGGTATTTCATATACAAGGGTGAGACGGTGGGATTAGATCCCTAGCCTTGACTGAAGCTATAGGCAGAACGGAGTGGGATTAGATCCCTAGCCTAAGGCAGCGACAAGACACGGTCAGACGGTAGGATTAAATCCTTAGCTTTGATTGAATTGCCTGGCAAAATCGGTAGTGAGATTAATCTCTAGCCTCGGCTCAAATCGCAGCGGGGTACAAACGGGGTAGGATTAAATCCTTAGCCTCAAACAAACGTTCGTGGCAAAACAAGGGGCGGCGGTGACAGAAGGTGGGATAACTTCCCTAGCCTTGACTGAAGCTATAGGCAGAACGCAGTGGGATTAGATCCCTAGCCTAAGGCAGCGACAAGACACGGTCAGACGGTAGGATAAAATCCTTAGCTTTGATTGAATTGCCTGGCAAAATCGGTAGCGAGATTAATCTCTAGCCTCGGCTCAAATCGCAGCGGGGTACAAAAACGGGTAGGATTAAATCCTTAGCCTCAAACAAAGTTTAAGACAAACTAAAGGGGAGGTACCGAGAAGGCAGAACAACACACACACAATTTACGGCCAGAGCCAAAAGCTTTGAAACGTCTGGATGTACACTACGCACCCTATCAGCGTGTTTCGGGGATAATCTGTAACCTTGATACTCTAAATTGGTATCCCAACAACAATAGGCGAGAGAAAATCCGATTTGGTCTCGATTTTCTACTTCCCTATATTACATCCATCGTCAACAGCAAATGTGAATACATAAAAATAAACACAATGCATTCATCGTAATTTGTTGTTGTACCACCGACAATGCTTTCTTCCTACTTTGTTGTTGTAGGGTAAACTGCCCAATTGTTGGCACCCCCCCAATGATTGGCACTTACAGTTTAAATTACTCGTATTAATAACATTTAAAAGTTTTCTAATAAAATATTTTTAAAAATATTAGCCTTAGTATATTTCTGATGATTTGGCATCATTTCTTTTGGCATCTGAAGTTAGTAGCAATTAAAAAAACGCTGTTAAAAATTTAGAATCAAGTTCGCGCCAAATTTAATGTGAAACTTGTGAAAACCGTAAGGAAAGTGGTGACATTGTAGTGTAATTTAATAATAAATTTAAGAGGAAAACCATTGTCAAGTGCAGTTATTATAAAAAAATTAACTATAACAAAGAGGTTAGTTCTTTTTATTTTAATATTTTATTAAAAATATAGTTTTTATAAGGGGTGTCAACTATAGGAATGTAAATCTATCAAATTTCCATTTATTGGCACATGCCAATCATTGGATGAGGTGCCAATCACTGGGTTGATTGGCACTATACCAATCTTTGGATGCCATGCCAATCATTAGAAAAAGTGCCAATCATTGGCTATTGGCACTGTGCCAATCATTGGTAAATGAAAAAGTTATAGATTTTCATAATTTTGTATCAATTTGCCTTAGGTTGATAATACACTTTTTTATCAATCAATAAAAATCTTATCTAATCTCGGCCTTAATTTAAACATAATGTAACTTAAAAGACTTAAATATAATTATAAAAATAAATTACCTTTTATTTATTAAACTATATAATTGAGTTATACTATTTGTTTATTTTGTTTTTATTGGTTTTAATAAACTTTAAAAATTAAACAAAATCAATGTGCCAATCATTGGTTTGTTCAGTGCCAATGATTGGAAAATGGTGCCAATCATTGGTAAAAGGACATTGTTTTACTTTTTATTAATTATTTAGTAATTTTAACAAAAAATAATGTATTTAATGTTTTTCACTAAACAAAAATATAATCAAAAATAAAAAAAAAATAAAAAAAACTGTCGTTTCTTAATTCCCATAAGTTATATAAGCCGAATAAGTGGTGAGTAACCTTAAGGTGCCAATGATTGGTCGGTTTACCCTACCATCGACGTGTTGTGTGTAGACATGTGTAACGCAGCGCTGCGTTAACGCAATGCGTTGAAGCAGCAGCTGCGTTACGTGCGCTGATACATCAGTTTGTAACTCAGTGACGCAGTAACGCAATAGCGCAGTTCATCAACTCATCAACTCAATAATCGAATAGCGCTTTTGAGAAGCGCAGCGCCGCGCCGCGCTGCACAGACAAAAACCATTCAAGCAGATACAAAAAGCGCTGACTTCCTTGTAGCGCTCCCATATTTTTCACATTTTTGACGGAATTCAATAAAATTCCATGATGTAGTATATGGTATTTTTGCATTTTAAGGAAAAAAATGTTTGTATTGCAGAAGACTTATTGCAGCTTGTGGGTAACGTAGAAAAATATTTTATATACCAAAATAACCGCTGATTGTTCAAAAAAATAATAAAATTTTAATTTTTAAAATCGGTTAGAAAATGTGGGCATAATTGTCAATTCTGCCTAGGATTTCTTATTTGATCTAACCAAGCCTCTTAACCACTTAAGTTGTATTACAACCTACAAATTTTTTTTAATATTCATATTTGAGATATTTTAACCTATGCGTGGACACCTCAATCTTATAGATGGAAGAAGTATTTCTCTAGTTATAGTCAATAGAGTGCAGCAAAATCGAACATTTTGAAAATTTTCTTGCATGGAAAATAAAAAAATCGAAGAATTTTTTTTGAATTTTTTCCACATTAGATACTATAACGAAGCTTTTAGGCTATGCACATGCATGTTGAATATATCAATATAAGCGCTTACTTGTTCTTAATTGAATGAAAGATATTTTGCAAAAATCCGTTAAAATGCCAAAAGTAATAAGTGATATGTAAAGCAAGCGTTGTGTAAAATATACAAGTCTTAAAAAAAATTTATGTTGGACTGAGAGCTTTTCAATTTTCTTCATATATTTAGAAAATATATTGAATAATAATACAAAATAGTTTTAATTTTCTATGTTCAGGTTTTTGTATTAATTTAAATTTTTTCACAATTAAGAGGGAGAACAAAAAAATCACTACTCCAGATTATTTTTACATTTTTTTCAGTGTAGTCGGGTAAAACTTGATATTTTTTTTTTCATAAATTGTATGAATGTCTAATGTCTAAAGTATTTTAAGACTTTAATCTTAAAGATCTGTATGATATTTTCGAAATAAAAAAATAGTTTATGAAACCATTTCTATTTCTTTTTTGTATGAAAATCGATTTTTTTCGTTTCAAATCCTTTCAACCAATTTTAGTGTGTTTCCTGTCGAATTAACTGTAAAACTTTGTTCAGCATTATTTTAGAAGAGGATTGGATCAATAAGTAGGTGGTAATTTTGTTTCAAAATTCTGAAAATTTTCATCAACTTTTGAATTTTGAGTGATTTGAGTCGAATTGATTTTTGCGTCATTAACTCTTTAGTATGAAATTTTTTGTTATTTTGAATTTTTTTTTACACAGAAATAAAGTTTGACATTTCTCGTTTAAATATATACTTTAATAATTAAGATCTGAAAACTAATAATCAAGTTAGAAGAACTAGAAAGTATGTAAATCGGCATATTTTTAAGATTTTAATTAAATTTTTAATCAAAATTTAATTTTTATTGAAAATTTGAGAAAAGTCACCCTACCTCCTCTCCTTTTTCATATTTTCCAAAATGACCTATGACGCATTTGTAGAATAGCATTATTGCAATTAACTTGCATCTTTAGTTTTTTAAAATTGTAAAATTTTTCATCAACATTTGAGTTTAGAGTTCTTAAAATCGAATTGAAAGGAACTCCTTGCACGCTTTTAGTAAGAAAAACTTTGTCCCTCCTCAAAAATTTTTAGACCAGTATTTAGGAAAACATTCTATCTTACATTTAAGACATTAATCTTGAAGATTGGACTATCAGACCAAAAGATATAAGTACAAACGTGTCCACACCTCAAACGAAAAAAAAAAATTTTTTGAAACACCCCCATTCTCACTCAGACTGCTTGGTCGACGATGAACAACTTGTGTGCGCTTGTGCGCTACGAAGTTTGTATGATGATGAGTTAAAAATACAACTGCGTTGCGCTGCGCTGTTTTGCTTCAAATGAGTTAAAACAAAAATCGGGTTATGGCGCAAACTGCGTTAATGCGCAAACTGCGTTAATGCGCAAACTGCGTTATGGCGCAAACTGCGTTAACGCATTTCGCTGATACAGTGAAGTGCGCTTGAGTTAGTGTATCAACGCACCAATTTTTACTGCGTTACCCATGTCTAGTTGTGTGTACTTACATCTCCGTGGGCGCCTTAAGGTAGGCAATAGTTTTGTTGTACTTTTAGCTGTACCTTCGGTGTATACGTTCAGATGTCGGGTTGAGCAGAAAAGGCGGCTTTATATAAGTAGCTGAGTAGTAGCGTCGGCGTGCCGCGGTGGGTGAAGTATGTGACTTCGTTACATTCCCCCCTTTCTTAATCAGACGAGAACCTTCTCGTCGATAACTTCCATGGTTAACGGTACAAGGTCAATCAACTTGACCTGGTTCTTAAATTTTAGACTCGCTTGCGTCCGACTTCTGTTGATACGGACGGAAATGCGTCCCCACGGCTTCTGAATATAAAAAGATTGCCGGTATTGCGGTCCTTTAAGAATAATTCCAACGAAGGGGTCATACCGCTGGCGGTTTATTTCAACAGGGACCTGTTTGGGTCTGATGGCTTCGGAATCTTGACTCGAACTTTTTTGTCGGGAAATATATATAATGCTGGCCTTGGTTGCTGCGGTCCTACGTGGTCTTGGTTTAGGGACACACGGTGGCGCAGGCGGCGACAAGGAACACACGGTGGTTGGGTTCTTAAACGGTTTTCGGACCTCTGGAACTGGAGGATTGCGGGTCCACCAACAATTTTCCGCGCTCTTGCGCTTAGCCCTAATCTTCTTCTTAAAAAAATTTTTTGATAACCGGGGTAAAATGGGCAGGTTAGTTTCTAAGTTGTGAACAGGCGATGTTCGGCGTGTTGCACTCTCGGGTTCTGAAAGGCAATTAATACGGATTTCTGGAGAGGTCTGGTTATGTCCCCTAGGTCTGCTCCTAGGCGGAGTCACGGCTTTGACTGCGGGTCGGGGTTCGGTATCGGTGGGCTCGGAATAAAATGCTGTAGTGACTGAACTGGCACGGCTTACTTCGTTTATTTTATTAGACTTCCTTCTAGTCACAAGAGTGGATCCCAAGAACATTTGCAATCCAGCTTGTTGCATAAAGTCCATCCCAATTAATGCATCGTCTACAAGCTCAGGCAGGTATGTTACTTCGCCTGTTAATTCAATACCTCCTATTGTAAACGTAGCTGTGTAATGCTCGGATGTTATAATTAGGTTTCCATTGGCCAAGAAGATCGGTTGATGATGCTCACGCCTTGGCAGGTCTAATTCCTTGAACCGGGTCCTCAGTGCCTGGCCTACGAAAGTCTTTGTAGAGCCAGTATCGAGTAAAGCTTGGTACTCATTATGATACACTTGGACGGGGATGAAATGTCGGGAGTCTACTTCCAGTGGTTGTGACGGTAGTGTAGTGGCGACAGCGACGGGGTTTCGGTGACATGGACAGTTTTTGGTTAAACGGCCATCTACTCCACAGTACGAACAAGACAAACGACAAACATGGTGAATTGGTGAGGCGAAAGCGGTAGGCAACGATGAGGGACGAACTTTCCGTTCATCATTTTTGATAGCCTCGAATTCCTCGGCCAGGATTGCAAGTTCGTCTAATGTACTGAAGTCTTTTCGGCGGATATATAATCTATATTCAGGTCGTAAATTATCAAAAATTCTATCAATGTTATCGGTTACGGAAATGCGGGGGTGCTGTCTAATAAGGTATTGGGCGGACAAGATATAGTCTTTCGCCTTTTCACGGGGTCCTTGACGTTTTCGCAATATCTCTTCTTCTAGCTTATGTAAATAAGCTTGATTTTAGAGTGCACGTTGATTATGTTGTCTCCAGAGGTAATTCCTTGTTAGGATTTTTAAAACGTAATTCAAATGAATTTAAGGATGCGTATACACTAAAGACCTTATTTATGTCTATAGTTTTACCTGTTTTGGAATATTGTTGTGTCGTATGGTCACCTTTCTATGAAAATAATATTTTTAGAATAGAGAGAATTCAAAAAAGGTTCACCACGTATGCCTTAAGAAAATTTAATTGGCTCGGACCCTTACCAAACTATATGGCAAGATGTTCTCTTATAGATTTGAAAACACTTAAATGTCGCAGGGAAGTCCAATGCATTTTATTTGTAAAAGATGTCATAGATAATCGAATATCTTCTTCGGAATTGCTTTCCTTAATACCCTTCCATGTCCCTATACGAATGTTTCGAAATAAAAGTGATTTGTTCTACATCGTCCCTCATAGGACTAACTATGGGTTAAATGAACCAATAACGCGTTCTTTAAAACTTTTTAATGGAGTTTGCAATGAAGTCGATCTTTTTATGAAGAGGGATTTTTTCAAGAAAAGAATACTCGTGCTATGTAATTGATTTTTTTTATATTTGTTTCTATTCTTTTTGTTTGTAATAATTAATTGTTATCTTAATTTTTAATTATGTATATATTATGTAAGTTATGAAAACTGTTGTATGTATGTATTTTATTTATTTGTATTGTATTTATTTTGCCCAAACTAATATTGTTCATGGCTTAAATTTTGTTTTTTTTTTGTAATCAGCAGATCTTTGTTATCAATTGATGAAATAAATAAATAAATAAATATCTAACGGGTAAAAACTGGCGGATAAAAGCCTCTCGGAAGTCTTCCCATGTGCAAAAACTATCACCTTTTATTCGCAACCACTCCAGGGCTCTTCCTCGGAACATCTCTGGCAGTGTTCGCAGCATATCGTTCAGCGGAATATTGTAACACCTGGTTAACTCGGCTAACCTCTCTAAAAATTCCAGCGGATTCCCAGTTGAATCGAATCTTAATCCCCATTGGCGAACCGTGTTCATTACTTCAGCCTCATAGTTCAAAGTAAGTTGGTTAGTCGCTGGTAGTTCGAATCTCGGCGGTGGCGGCATCGGCTGCGGAGCAACTTTAGGACTCGTTTGCTGGTAGGGGTAAGAGCAGGTAGGTTGATATGTCGGCATGTGAGCTGTCTGGTATGTCGGTGCAGGAGCGGTGAGTGGCTTGCTTATATCTGGCACTGTTAAAAATATCGGCGTATTAAACTGGGCTGGCGGTACAGGAATGTTGATGTGGCTTTTAAATGGTTGCGTATCGGCGAACTGCGTGGCGACTGAATGCTTTTCGTTAGGCTGCATTTCCTCGGCATTGTCTGCGTCATTTCGCTTTTCCACAATGTCTTCCCATTCTTCGCATAAGTTCTGCGTAGACTTATGCGCACGAAGTTCCTTGAAATGCTGGCTTAATCTTTTACGCAGCGTCTGTAGGGTTCCGGTAGTGTCTAACTTCCTGGTAGTTAGCACTTCGATGAGCTCAGCTTTCTTTAAAAAATAAATAAACCCTAGATTCTTGTATGGGTTAAAATCACTCTCCTGTGATTCGTCGGAGTCGGACATGTTGAATCTGGATCTGTGCGGCGGATA
Organism: Chrysotoxum bicinctum; assembly: GCA_911387755.1. Lineage (NCBI taxonomy): Eukaryota > Metazoa > Arthropoda > Insecta > Diptera > Syrphidae > Chrysotoxum > Chrysotoxum bicinctum. The sequence goes on from OU426987.1 coordinate 46,671,073, forward strand.
CGGGGTACGGTGGAACTTTTCGAAGGGTCACGGCTTCAAATTAATCTTTTGCGGAAGGCCTTTCAAAATCGGATAACAGCGGCGGTCGGAGTTGCCTTCCAAAAGATTTCGGGTCGGGAGTTCGGTTGAACCTTCTTAAGTCCCTGCTCGGGCGCCAAAATGTGATGCTTTTTTATTCAAAGGCTGAGGTAGCGTCAGCTTGTCCAGGGTCAGTCCGAAGAAAGCACAAAACTCGGTTTTGAAAGTTCAGAACTCCAAATAATGTCCGACTTTATTCAGTTTTATCTTAATTCTAACTAACAATTTATTTCATATACTTGTACAATTGTATCAAATCCTTAAATAACTAACACGGTATTTCATATAGTTCACAAATTTTCATATACCTAAATAATTAACACGGTATTTCATATACAAGGGTGAGACGGTGGGATTAGATCCCTAGCCTTGACTGAAGCTATAGGCAGAACGGAGTGGGATTAGATCCCTAGCCTAAGGCAGCGACAAGACACGGTCAGACGGTAGGATTAAATCCTTAGCTTTGATTGAATTGCCTGGCAAAATCGGTAGTGAGATTAATCCCTAGCCTCGGCTCAAATCGCAGCGGGGTACAAACGGGGTAGGATTAAATCCTTAGCCTCAAACAAACGTTCGTGGCAAAACAAGGGGCGGCGGTGACAGAAGGTGGGATAACTTCCCTAGCCTTGACTGAAGCTATAGGCAAAACGCAGCAGGATTAAATCCCTAGCCTAAAGCAGCGACAAGACATGGTCAGACGGTAGGATTAAATCCTTAGCTTTGATTGAATTGCCTGGCAAAATCGGTAGTGAGATTAATCTCTAGCCTCGGCTCAAATCGCAACAGGGTAGGATTAAATCCTTAGCCTCAAACAAACGTTCGTGGCAAAACAAGGGGCGGCGGTGACAGAAGGTGGGATAACTTCCCTAGCCTTGACTGAAGCTATAGGCAGAACGGAGTAGGATTAGATCCCTAGCCTAAGGCAGCGACAAGACACGGTCAGACGGTAGGATTAAATCCTTAGCTTTGATTGAATTGCCTGGCAAAATCGGTAGTGAGATTAATCTCTAGCCTCGGCTCAAATCGCAGCAGGGTAAACGGGGTAGGATTAAATCCTTAGCCTCAAACAAACGTTCGTGGCAAAACAAGGGGCGGCGGTGACAGAAGGTGGGATAACTTCCCTAGCCTTGACTGAAGCTATAGGCAAAACGCAGCAGGATTAAATCCCTAGCCTAAAGCAGCGACAAGACACGGTCAGACGGTAGGATAAAATCCTTAGCTTTGATTGAATTGCCTGGCAAAATCGGTAGCGAGATTAATCTCTAGCCTCGGCTCAAATCGCAGCGGGGTACAAAAACGGGTAGGATTAAATCCTTAGCCTCAAACAAAGTTTAAGACAAACTAAAGGGGAGGTACCGAGAAGGCAGAACAACACACACACAATTTACGGCCAGAGCCAAAAGCTTTGAAACGTCTGGATGTACACGTACACTACGCACCCTATCAGCGTGTTTCGGGGATAATCTGTAACCTTGATACTCTAAATTGGTATCCCAACAACAATTAATAGGCGAGAGAAAATCCGATTTGGTCTCGATTTTCTACATCCCTATATTACATCCATCGTCAACAGCAAATGTGAATACATAAAAATAAACACAATGCATTCATCGTAATTTGTTGTTGTACCACCGACAATGCTTTCTTCCTACTTTGTTGTTGTACCATCGACGTGTTGTGTGTACCTACATCTCCGTGGGCGCCTTAAGGTAGGCAATAGTTTTGTTGTACTTTTAGCTGTACCTTCGGTGTATACGTTCAGATGTCGGGTTGAGCAGAAAAGGCGGCTTTATATAAGTAGCTGAGTAGCAGCGTTACCACTTCCGGAAAAAAAGTCGAAGTAGATTTGAAGAAAAAAGTGAAGTAAATTGAGAAAAATCGAAGTAGATTTCAAAATGGCTTTTTACTTGCTTTTGGGAAAAATATTGCATACAAAAATTTTTTTCCTTAAATTAATACATATAACCTATTAAATATGTATTTAAAATTGTCAATACATTTCTTTTAATTTTAAAGAAATTTCGCATAAAATTACTCATTTGTGTATTTGGATTGTGTTGACGTTCTTTTATTTTATGGTAATTATGAGGTTATATATTACTATTTAGAGTGCAATAGAGAAAAAGAAGTAGATTTGGGCTTTATTTTGTAAAATTGAAGTAGATTGAAACAGAGATTTTTAAAATGAAGTAGATTTCAGTATTTTGCTGATGGTGCGAAGTAGGAAGTAGATTTTAAAATATTTTGGAAAAAAGAAGTAGATCTACTTCAATTGAAGTAAAGTGGTACCACTGCTGAGTAGTAGCGTCGGCGTGCCGCGGTGGGTGAAGTATGTGACTTCGTTACAAAGTTACCATTTCTGCAGGATATGAGGGTCTTGGAAAACGATTCTATCAATTTTTACACCGACGGATTGAAAACTGTCTTCCTAATCATTGTAGCGTCAGCGTGTTCCAGGCGGAACTTTTGACAATTTAAGAAGTCTTGTTCTGGCTCAAAGAAAACGTGTTATCAACTACTGATATCCGTATCTTCTCCTATAGTCAGGTGGCTATTAAATTTCTGGGTCCGATCTCTACTAACTTTTTAACAGGCTTTAACTGCCATTCATTTCTGTTGGGTTCTAGGGCATAGGTTCAATCCTGGAAACTGTAAGGCTAGATGTAAGCTTATGCTGAAACAAGGCGCTAGATAGAATAATATTACCACCTGTCTGATTCTGATGACATAACAGATCTTGCCAACACTTGATCTTAAACGCTCTAAGTGTCTGATATCAAGTAGATTGCACATCACCTCAGTTATTGGTGTCATAAATAGGCACTGTCATATAGTTTTTGCAGAAGCTGTATTTACGAGGAAGCGGTAGAATCAGTTCAATATATAATGCTCAGCTCTTTCCGTTTTCATAGACTCCATCTTCTAGAGTTATAATTCAAGTAACCTAGTGAGCTGATTACTAAAAGCATTTGCAGTTTCTCTCACTTCAGAAGGAGCTCCAAGTAGTTCAACGAGTGGGGAGAAAATCTCTAGATTCAAATGATATCACAATGGACCAATTATGATCTAAGCTGCTAGCCTCACACAAAGAAATACACAGCTAAGGGGACAATTATAGCTATCATTGAAATGCATCATTGAAAATTTTGATTTCAATTTTTAAGACGATTACACAAACTACATAAGTTATAGAATTTGTTTTACTTTAAAAAATACTAAATTCTGATTTTAAATTTCTTTTAAATACACTTTAATCATTTCACTGATAGAAATCATTTTCAGTGAACAGCTGATTTTCGTTTCTTTAACTTGGAACACAATTGCACCACTGAAAGTGTTCGGTTCTCTCAAAATTCAGTTTTGCTATCAATGATCAACTCTAACCTCAAATAGATAGAATTTGTTATTATCACTCACTGACAGGATCTCTAACTGAAATCAATTTCTTAATGATTGCTATAACTGGCTTGTCTAAAGAATAAAGTCAGCATTTCAGTATTCCACTGATTTGTTCCAATGATGCATTTCAACGAAAGCTATAACTATAAGCTGCAAAGAGTATTAATTTCAGAAAACAATTCACATGACGCAGTGAGTGAATATAAGCCGTTCAGAAATTGGAAAAAACTGAATTAGAAAACATACATTTTCATTTTTATTCACAATAACCAGGTGATGGCACATAAGGGCGGCCATCTCCAGTAGTCGGCCACTTCGTCGTATAAAGTACAGCGTAATAGTAAAGGCCTTCGTTCAACTTCCAGGCAAAAAATATTTTCTAATAGGCTAACGGTTTTTCTTTCTGGGTTTAAAATGTCATTCAATTGCAGCTGCTGGTTTTCTTGTAGAAAATAACAGCCGTATTAATAAAAAACGCTTATTCCACCTATATTCCATGGTTTTGCTAAACCATGGAATAGGAGTTAAGCCATGGCTTAAATATTTACATTAATAGAAACAAAATGTTCCCGGAATAGTAAAATGACGTTTATCAAAAATCCTTTTAAGAAAATCTTCTACAAAAGTAAGCAATCTCTTTTTTATATTCTCTGGCTACCTAAATTGATTGTCAATTGCTTGTGTCTGACTGTGGACATTTCTATTTCTTATTCCTTCGCTAAACCACCTACTTCGGTGGTTTAACTTAATCATAATTAGTAAACGTCACTTAACAGAAAATTTGTTTTATTAATGAAACTTTGCACTTAGTCCAGGACTTAACGATAAATCTCCACTAAACCATCTTTATTAATATGGGTGTAAAAGCTTACGTCGGGATTTCGATCGTTGTGTTTTTTATGCTTTTTTGAACAAAAAAAATTAGTGGAAGTAGTTTTTTAAAAAAGGTTTAATTGGCAATATATTGAAGGTAGGTGCACTATGTGCTCATTTTTTATTTGTTCATAGTTTATAATATTTGAGTATTTTCACTAAAGAACTCAAAAAAATATTTTTTTGTTATTAACTACAAGGGGGGCCGCCCTCAGAAGACATTTTTGTTTCGATTCTTCCTAGCTCGGCCCCCCGTCCGACTACTGAAAACTACTTGTATTTTGTGTTTTTTTAACTGAGTATGCAAAGTTAAATGAACAAATATTTCATGGTTTCATTAGTCGGCCGCCTTTTGACGTCAAGAAGGAATGGTTGGCCGACGACTATAGGCAACCAGTATTCTTATGTCGGTCTGTTCTGTTTTGTACGTTAGGTTGAGCGTACAGTAGTGCGACAAAGCGATGCGATGCGGGAAGCGTTTGCGGGCGAGAAAAATATTTACATTGATTCTTATATACCTACGTGCGCACAGTGAAGCGATATTTGATGCGAGTGTTGCGAGTTTCTCGCATGCCTATCGCAAGCATCTCGCACACAAACTCTTCTGACCACTTTTTCAAGCGAGTTTTGCGAGAAGGCTCACATTGTTTGTTTTGAGGTTTCAAGAAAAAAATCAAACGAATGAAATTTTGTTATTTTAGTACTTGTGATGTGTGGTGCCACTTTTTGATAATTTTGGTGGCAATAATTATTAAGGAATCAAAAACACAACCGCACAAAATAACTTTTACTGTGCGCATTAATTCTCGCATCTCGAATCACTTGTCGCATCGCTTCTCGCATCGCATCGCTTTGTCGCACTACTGTACGCATAGCCTTAGGCTAGGATTACACCATGTAAGATGTACTTAAATAACTTACTGCCGCTATGGTCGATCTGTCAGGGAGTCTCAGGACCAGATTTCTGCTAATTGTTGCGGTGCAAGGTTGAGTGTTTTTCACGAAAGCCGAACTGCATGTCAGGGACGATGGAATTTTCACAGTAGAATTTTTTCAGTCTTCGAACGATTACTTCTTCCAGTAATTTGCTGATGTTGTTGAGAAGTGATATCGGCCTGTACTTGGAAACTATGTTGGAAGTACCTTCCTTCGGAACTGGCACAATCTTTGCTGTTTTGCTCTTCTGGGGGAAGAAACAGTTCTTGACACAGTTGTTTAAAATTATTGTGAGGAAAATCATCACTGCATGGGCATGGGCAGCCTTTTCAGGATGTAGTAGGAGACACCATCTTTTCCAGCAAACTTTTTTGACCTAGAATTGCCGATGATTTCTAGAACCTCCTCTAGATTACATAGGTAAATGTGGAACATCGGCGGGATCATTTGCTGGATTGATGATATTACAATTGATCGGTCGAAGCAGTAGGTGGATTCGGACTGAAGTTTAATTCGAAGTAGTCGGCGAACGCTTCCACCTTGTCTTGGGTCGACTTAGCTTCGGTATCACTGCCGATGATAGTTTCCGGTTTTTGTAGCTATTTTTCTATTGATGTTTTAAAAGCATCAGGTCCAGGCTTGATTGTTTGCAATCTTTTCTGGTATTGGATATTATTGTGGTGTTGAATGTTGAATGTTGGTAATTTCTGTTTTCTGTAGAGACGTTTTCTTAGACGTTGTCTGTGAGCATACGAACTCTGAACGTACTCGAAAAGGTACTGGTACCAGGCACGAGGCGTGATTTTTTTGATAGCGGAAGCACCAAAAATGAAAGACCTTTGAGATCCAACCTTTTAAATTCCACTTTATGGTAATACACATAAAATAATATACATAAATAATATATTACAGTAAAGTCTTATTAAAAAAAAAAGCTTGATACCTTGCGCAAAGATTTATCCTTTTTCTTTTAAGGCAAAATTATCTAAGTACGATTTGATAAGAACTAAGCTACGAGTAGATAACCTTTCTTGTCCACATTTATTTCTAAAAAAATATTTAATTCTCTTAAAACATGAATATGATCTCTCTACAGATGCCATTATTAAGGGATATTAAAAATCTTAAGATTCCTTGAAGTTTTTTTGATTTAAAATTCTCATAATTGAAAATAACCTTTAGTTATATTTCTGCTGGAATGTCAAGAAACCTCAGATATGAATATAAGAAATACTATTTTGACCACTTTTTTTATAATAACAAAAAATAAACAGAAATAAACAGAATAAACAGGTGGATTGTATTTATCGCCACGAAAATAATTAAAAAACTACCACCTTTTAAATTCATATTTGTTTGTTTTCTGATAGTTATGAATGAATTGCACCTAAATTTGCACACACATTATGTTAAAATAAAACTCTTCTACCCCTTTTGTTCACGAAATTAAACTCATTATCAGTTTGAGACAATAAGCAACTCAATAGATACATTTTTGTTTTTCTATCTCTCTTGTAGGAAATTCTCGTAATGCATTCACTCAACTCATTCTTCACACATTGGGCAAAAGGCAAGAAACGAGCCAAAATTATTTTGACTTTGGGTTGAGATCAGTGTGGCCAATTCATAATTTGAGTTTATGCTAAATTCGGCAATTTAGCATGATTTTTTGTGTACTAAATATGCTAAAAATCATGCTAAATATTTTTTTTAGCTGAAAAACTGCCAAAAACTTTCCTTTAAACTAAAACAAACGGAACTTTGTTGTTTTTTTTTATAAATTAAATTTATTGAACAAGAAAAAACATTTTAAAAAATAATTCACTCTGGTTAGAACTAAAATATAAATATTAAATTATTAAAAAAAAATTAAAAATTTTGAGCCTCATTCAAAGCCTCTTCGAAAATATCAGGCATATCTTCTTCTTCTTCCTGGGTTACATAAAATTTTGATGCTCCAACCTGTTCATTAACTTTATTAGCAACAGCGAAATTATCACAACATGTTTCAGATAAATTATCCCTAATAAGAAGAATGCTATTCATCATATTTATTTTCATCCTGTTTCACCGCTGGTCTTTGACGAGATTCATGAAACTAAAAACTCTTTCAACAGCAGCAGTGGATATCGGTAAGACCATATGAAATGACAAAGTTTAAGGTCTTTATATGGATTTTAATTAGAAGCGTCAGTGAATTTATTTACTTCACACCAATACTCCACAGTGTGTTCCACATTTTCCCAAGTATTTAAATGTAAATTATTCCACTGTGTTTCTATTTTAGATATTAGCTTGGAATTAATTTTTCTACTTTTAAAAAATCTGTTAACGGTGGCTTGTGTATTCTCAAACACTTTTGAACCGAAAACAATTTATTTGCTGTAAAATTCTCAGATTTTCTGGTGTCTTTTTTTGAAGCTCTTTGATAAGCTTCAAAATACAGTTTTAACAGTTTTTTCTAAATTCATTTTCATCCTCGCATGTTATTAAGTCTTGTAGCTTGAATTCTTGTTATTTTCCTTCACACTGAAAGCCGAAGTAAGGATTGGGTAATAGTTTGTCGATAGTCATATATACTTTTAATTCATCTTAATTCATCTATCTTTTTAATTACAGATAAAATGAGGCGAGATAAATCATTAAAAACTTTCCGATAGATGGTGGTTTGTCAAGCAAAAGTATGATAGTTTGCTGAATTCATTAAAACTTAAAAGTGGTTGCGTTCAACAATACCTACAATAAAAATTACATTGAGGTCGGCACACACTTTCGTAGGTTTTGTTTGAACTTTTTATAAATTCAATTTAATTGCATGGTTCGTGTAAATTTCTGCTAAATTTTCATGCTAAGACCAGATATCATGCTAAAAAATATGCCGGCATGATTTGAAAAAAAAAAAATGCTAAAAAACAATTTTTCATGCTAGATTTAGCAGGAAAAATGCTTAATTGGCCACACTGGTTGAGATCTAAGTTAAGTATGCGAAATAATGGAATGCCCAGCTGTTGTGCATTCTATATATTGTTTGAGTATCATTTTTGTTTGAGCATTTTGTGAATATTGGTGAGTTATGTTGTAGGTATATTTTCAGTTGACTTGGAGTGAAAGGGTATTTTGAAATTGAGTTATGGAGGCGATAATAAGGAATGCATAGCTGTTAAGCATTTTAGCAAGAACTTTCATGAGATTGAGCATTATAAATAATGGAGTGATGTTGAGCATTCTCAGTTGGTTTGCAGTGTGGCATTTTAAGTTGTACCTAATAACCAGAGAGATCTTGATTTCCTTTAATAATTTTAGTAAAAGATGATAATGTTGTCATAATGATGTTGGAATGTAATTTACATAGTAAATGAAGATTCATTAATAGATACAAATAAAATAATAAAAATATTAATATAATTTGGAATTTTGAATTTAGTTCCTTGCTAGGTACGATTTTTTCAAATGGTTTAACGGAAGCACTCATTCCACTCAATATATGGACGCTTCGTCCCTGACTGGTACCTATTCTTTGGTTCTAGAGTGTTTTTGCTTGTCCAGGTCATCAGATAAGGCATGTTCAAAGTTGACAATTGCTACAACGATTTCGGTATACAGAAGATTTCTGCCTGAAGGTGTAAGAGCTAAGCTGTCTTCGATGTCCCTGTGAAGACTATCAATATCCCAGCCGTCTCAAATTAATGAAATTCTCAGGAGCTTCTGTTGTAAGGAGTATGGGTTGGTTGATGTTGATCGATAGTTGAACAGCTTCATAGTCCGTGTCACTGTTTAATAATGTACATACATAATTCCGGATTTCCCGAAGAGTGTGCACTAAGTTCGAGGAAGCCAGGAAGAAGTCCAGCGTTGATGGTGTTCTGGGAAAGGTAAGTTTGTGTTGTGAAACAACCACTAAGGAGTGCTGTTCCCGTTCTATTAAAATTGTGTTTTGAGAGTTATTAAATGCTAAAATGCTTCTTAAATACTTTCTACTATTGCAAATGGTATGAAAATATTAATTGTCGAATTGAGGCCGACTACTAGATACCTATGCGGCCGACTACTGAAACGGAAAGGGCCAACTACTCAATAATCACACTTTCATCTCCATAAAGGTAAATAATTTGTTTTATGGAGTAAATATACTTAATTCGTCTAGAATTTCGCAATCTACACATTTCAACTAATCATTTAAACTGATAACTCTATCAAAAACTTCAATAAGTGATTTTTAAACGCTAATCAAAGATAAAAAAAAAAGTTAACTGGCCGACTACTGGTGCCATCACCCCATTTGGAATGAATTGTGGAACACCCGAATTCCCATTCGCCAATTGAATTCACAATAAGTGGTAAGCATGGCCGATGAAGTTTAAATGTGTCCAATTCCATTTTTTAAGAAGTTTTTGGAACTAAATCATTCTTTAAGATTCATCTTGGTCCAAGAACCTCCAGTACATTTTTGAACGCGAAAGTTAATAAGCAAAAATATGAGTCAAAAGCTAGGAAAAACCTATTCAAGAAATTGATCCATTTGATGAAGTCTAAACATTCATCGTAATGTCTTTTGGCATAATATGTAATGGTGAGTGCGTTAGACAATCGTGCAAACAGTCTTGAGTTCGACTCTCAGCCGCTGCAAAAACGTTTTCCCAGATGTACTGACTTTTGCAAGAAACTGATCAATTCTCCAAGAGTATCTCTTGTTATGAAAGTACTACTTGTTTTGTTCGGACTTCGCAGAAAAGTAAAGGTCTCATCCATTCCTGTTGACAACATGCAAGGACGAATGGTTGAGGCACTGGGCTTTGAATTTCTTCGAGCTGTTGAAAACATATTATATTTATGAAAAGTGTACGAAAAACCAACATCTATCAAAAGAACATTTCTTAATGAATATATGGCTTCGAAAGTTCAGCCAATGTCATGTTTTATCTTCAAGACAAAAGACAATATATTTCCCAACCTCAACATTTTCTCTTGCCATCAAATCATGGAAAATGTGCAAATGCTATAAAACTTTCAACGCGCAATATTATCACCGTTATCAAGACTCAACTATAAAGACCTTTGTCTAATTATACCCTATTATAATAGGCTTTGTAAAGAAAAATTAACAAACTTTTAATAACTTCCATTTCCAGGAATTTTTGCGCTTAATTCACATTAAAACCAATTTACAAGTCTTCCACGAAGTGATTCGCCAAAATTAATTGAACACCCCAGTCACAAAATTTGTCTCATTTCAATCTGTCGCCCTGTTTTTGTTCGTAAACCAATTTAAATTAGAAAGATGAATTCATCAAGATGATAACCTGCCCCAAGGATGAGTCCCGTCAAAAGAACGTCCACCTACACAATATACACATTCCCCATCCCCATCCTCTGAAAAGGTCTGTCAGACTTCTTATCTGCCCTTGGCTGTAGAATATAGTTGAATTTGTATACCTCAGCAGCTCGCTCAGTCATCATCAAGCTCTCTCTCTAAAGGCAGAAGGAGCTCGAGGAGCAGGAACACAAACTGACGACTACCTGTACTCCAAAAAACAGCAGCTTCAGCTAAAGAAAACTTCCTTGGAGCACACCCTACAACACACACCCTCTCACCGGGAGGAGTGCAGAAGTTTTGCGTTTTATACTTTAATTAAATTTGTTAAAGGCAAATTATTTCATCCGCTTAACTGTTAAAGTGTCACAAAGTAACATTAATTAAAGTTTTGCTTGTCACACTGTGTTCTGTTCTGTTCTGTTATTTTGGTCTGCGTCCCCGTCCTTCGGGCCATGTTCATTAGTAGTAAAGGAATAACTTTTTTTCCTTCTGTCCATTATTTTCGTTTTTGTTTCGGTTTGTTTTCTTGCAAATTTTCCTCCCCTCCCCAGCTTAGGTATTAAACTGAGAAGATGAAAATAAAGAACAATTAAGAATGAACAAGTATTGGGATAAGCACGGTGTGCACTAGAGCTCATAGAGCTTACAATAGCTCAGCTTAATAAAGAATCCGGATGAGGAAGACAGGAATTCGCAACAAACTCTCCTCCAGGTGGAATGTGGAAAGTTATGCAAGCAGCAGACCTATACCTACGGAGGTAAACTTTAAACAAAGATTTTGTTTGCGAATATCTTATATCTGGGCGAAGGAAGGTCCCTACATAAAAGTATGTAAGTACTTCAACAAAAAAAAAATATGTAAAAGGGACAAGGAAGCAGTGCAAGACGTTAAGGACGGACGAGGAATTTTTCGTTTAACGGAAGTCGCCAAATTTCAATGGAATGGGATGAATATTCTTGGAAGATAGTTGGTCTTTAGGGAATAAATATAAACAGGACTTATAGATCTGGTGAAAATTTAAATATACCCCTAGGAAGGAGGGCTTGTGGCATGATAACAAATGAGTTGTTAAGCTGTAAAGCTTATAATGGACTATCGCTCTTCAAATAGTCTCTTGGTCAGTTCATGGTAGTAATGGAATGGCTTCAACTAAATGCATTTTGCTTGGAATTTGCAGAGGTACTTGCTGGAATTGTTGATGGGTTTTCGTTCAACGTTCAAATGTGAAGTCAGAAGGTTTAGTGTTTAAATCGATAAAGTGTTTGAATCGGTTTTTTAATTCCATAACTGCACCTCGGAATTCGGAGTTGATCGACATGACTCAGTCAATAAAGTAGTTGGACTTTCACTCTTAAGGATAGACCAGTGTCTCTGTGAAGCCCGTACGTACCGTTGTTGTATCTTCTCTTCCCTATTGTGACGGACATGATCCTTAAATCCACCCTGTAAAAATGCTTTTATGATATTAGCACCATCTTTTGATTTTTAGATGCACATTCCACAAATTATCACAAGAATTTTTGGGCGATAAGGAGAAATAAATATTTTCTTTCTTCGTGACCTTTTATTTAATTAAATAATGTTTATCCTCAAGTGGGCTTTAGGTCAATATTTTGTTTAGTTTTTTTATGTCACAACATAAAAAAACTAAACAAAATATTGACCTAAAGCCCACTTGAGGATAAACATTATTTGATAAGGAGAAATGTCAAGAAGAGAACTTTATTCTCCTTTTCGAAAATTCAAGAAGACTTCAGAACAGCTCAATTTACTTGAAAAGCCGCCTGTGTGAGTGACTTGGGTATTGGCTTAACGGCCAGAAATGAAGATATTAACAGAAATTAATTCTAGAGACTCTGCCACTGGAGGTAAAGGGTCTCAAATTATTTCATCCAAATACCTGATTTGCTGTCCGTGATTCATTGTAGATGGGAGTGTAATTTCGTCTCTAAATTGCAGGATTATTCTTATTACCCAGACTATAATATGATTGGGCAGGGTTCTTCCTTCTTCCGTGATTGCCGGATTCGTCCGATTTATTGGTTAATTAAGATTTATATGAGATTTGAGGAATCTTCCGTGGTTTGCCAGATTCATCTGTGGTTTTCTGGTTGCGTCCGTGGCTTGCCAGATTTGTGTTCCGCCAAAATTTATTATTCCGTGATTGCCTGATTCAGGTGCGATTTTCTGGATTCTTAGGTGTCGGTGGTTTATAAGTTTCGCCTGAGATATTTTGGATTCTTCCTCAATTTCCCGGATTTGTCAGTAATTGTCAGATTCATCAGTAATTTGCGAAATTCGTCTGTGATTTACCCGATCGATCCGTGATTTTCAGATGTGATTGTTATTTGCCGGATTTTTTCGTCTTTGTATTTGCCAGATTCTAAGATTATTTGCCAGATTTGTATGTTAGTTGCCAGATTCTTCGTTATAGTTGGATTCGTCCGAGATTTTTCAGACTTATCCACAATTTTCTGGATTTATGATTTTTAATTCTTCCGTGATTTGCCTGATTCGTGTGTGATCGGATGGATTTATCTGTGGTTTGTAAGATTCTTTCGTTACTTTCCAGATTCTTACGGTGTTTACCTGAATTATCCAGGATTTGGCAGATCTTGTAAGTTGTTTCTCGGATTCTAACTTGATTATTATGATAGCTACATACGACAACCGTTGCAGCAACACAGCCATGTTGAAGCAACCGTTGCTTCGTGTGTATCATTGTTTATTATATACTCGTTCAGTTCGTCGAAAACAAGCGACCAAGAAGGTTCGTGCGGACTTATATAAAGTAAAAAAACAAAAAGAAAATGGCACTTTTAAATAGCAGTTTTAAATAGTGTTAATTTTATTAACGAATACAAAAATTTTAGAGAGTTATGGGACTAAATAGTGAAAAATATAAAAACAAAAATCTGAAAAAAGCATATGAACAGTTAAAAAACGAATATAATAACATTGATGAAAATGCTATAGTTGAAACGGTGAAAGCCAGAATCAAAAACATGCGCACTGCCTACCGACGCGAATTAAAAAAAAAAATCAAAGTGAAAAAAGTGGCGCTGGTGTTAATGAGCTTTATCAACCAAATTTATGGTATTTTGATGTCCTTTATTTTTTGAGAGATTTCGAGATGCCTGAGCCTGGAATCACCACAGTAAAAAGTTCTGACGATAAGTGAGCCTCAACGGTAAATATTTTAGAATATTTATTTATTAAAAGAAGGACGGACGGACAGACAGACAAACGGACAAGTGGGAGTCACTGCCGAAAATACTCTTTGTAATTTATATTATTGTTTCTTACCTTACTCATTTCTTCAGAGTCCTATGCCAAGCGCGAAGAAACCGAGAGGCTCACAAAATTGTGAAAGGAATGATCTATTGCGAAAAGCTACCAGGCATATTGAAAATTTGTCACAAAAAGAAGAAGAGGATGAAGCCGCTGTTTATGCAAAGGCCTGGGCTTGCTCATATCGTAAATTATCAGTGGAACAAAAGCTTTTTGCGAAAAAGGCTTGCGACGAAATTTTTGTTCTGGGGCAGCTGGAGAAATTGAAGTTGAATTCTGTGCAGACCCAAACGCCCACATACCCATCCCGGCGTTCTGAATACAGGTCAATTCCACAAATAATATCAGTGAGCGATACTTCAAATAGTGGATCTTTTTCACATTCGACACCAATTCACTTTGATCAATCGACTTCTCCACAAGTCTTGCACGTAGAAGATTCTGGTGGAGCAAATGGAAGTCAGTACTCGTCATTTCACGGCCTATTTGTGGATCCAGACTTTAATTAGTTCAAATTTAATTACTTTCTTTTTTTTTTATTTTTTTTTATTATTTGCGTAATAAATAATAAGCAATACATAACTAATAAAAATATGAAAAAAAAACATGTCTGAATTTCTTTAAAAACCTTCTAAGGCTAAGTAATACATGGCTTCGCATAAATTGTTCCGTACTGTTTTTGCTTCATAATGGTGAATTCCTACTCAATGTTGGTTCCAAATTTAGCAGTTAATTTTCAGGAATATCTTCTGCGCCATTATGAGCTGCACCGATTTCTTTCTTTATAAAATTGTGCAAGTAGCAACAACTTAATAGGGGAGAGTGGTGCACATTTGAACACGCGGCACATGTGAACAATGCTTATAAAATTTTACTTTATTACTCTTTTTTAAAAGTAATTTAAAATTTTAACCTGTCAATACCATACCCATAAACGTCAATGACTTTCCCTGATTCTCTCAGCTGTCTCTCGGACTTAGAGGTGAAAGGTTTTGTTTTCGTTTTTTAGTTGTAAGATTTTAAAAAAAATTACTGCGCGATTTTAAAACAGGAACAAATTTTTTTGGAGGAAAAATAAATGTTAGACTAAATTACGGTAAAAGTTTGTTACCGAATATATTTCAGTTAAATATTTATAATAAATTTTATGTCACTGGAACAGTTGGGGCAGATTTGAACAAGCGTTTTGGGGCACTTTTGAACATGTTCAAAACTGCCCCGATTAGTTTTTTTTAGCATATTTAAGACATCTAAGAGAAAATTTAATCAGCTTCAAACAATAAATCAAGCAATTTGTTATCTGTTCTAAAGGGCAAGTATTGGTTTCAGATATATCGTCCGTCAGTCTCTGTCCCTGAAAATAAGACCTAGTTAAGGCTTTCTAGACAGGTCGAACAAATCTTGAAATTTGTGTAGCTTTAACTAAAGTATTCTAACTTAAGCTATTTTTATTCACATAAATTGAAGCTTAGGCTTGGAAAACAAGCTTAAACTAAATGAACTTAGTGTTGGCTATTACTAGAAAACATCCTTAACTAGCTAGCTTAATCTTATTCTTATTCACTAAAAATGCAGCTTTTATTTAAAAATCCAAGTTTTAGATTTAGCTTTTTTTTTTCTTATTAATATTTGTGGGGTTTTGTTTTTTTATTTTACAAATACATGAATATGATACAACAAGAGTATTAATAATTTTGAGTTTTATTGATAAGTTCATATTAAAAAATCAATATAAAAATAAAATTTAAAAGTTCTTTTATTCCGTAAAAAAAAATTATATCACTGTTCAAAAGTGCTTCTTCCAATTTCAAAACTGCCCCATACATTTTTGAACATAAGAACCTGTATTAATTGGAGATAAAAATTCAATATAAATATTTCGTTGAATAGACCAAATATATTTCTAAATTGAACGTCAATACCACTGTTCCATGTGAGTAAAATATCAGGCCGATTGCTCGAATATTTTAGGTTTTATCAGTCTGTAAAGCAAAAAGTGTTCAAATGTGCCCCACTCTCCACTACTACTTTGCTAGCTTTTTCGGGCCAAAGAGCGATGGTAGTATTCATTAGCCGGAATCTAGCCGCCAAAATTCCAATTGCATTTTCCACTTTTACCCTTGCCGAACTGAGCCTTTTGTTAAATAAATTTTGTGAGGCCGATAAGCCGCTATGTGCATAAGGCTTCCTTATGTTTAGACGAAGAGCAAAGGCATCATCCGACACAAAAACAAATGGAATCGGTGTTTCACCAATTACTGGACTTGGTGCTGGTAAGTTAAGTGGGTTCTCTTCCATTTTTTTTTTTAATTTAGTGTTATTAAAGACACCACCGCCTGAAATTCTACTATTTGCGCCAATGTTCACCATCAGAAATTCGGAGTTGCTATATACAAGCGCCATCAGTACAATGCTGAATGTCTTCTTGTAGTTGAAATAGTTGGAGCCAGAATGCGGTGGTCTTTTTATTCTAATGTGCTTTCCATCTATTGCTCCGAGGCAATGCGGAAACTTGCTTTTTTTATAAAATTTGGCAGCTACAACCAACCATTCAGCCGAAGTTTTTGGTACCTAAAAAAATGTTATATGTAAAAAGGGATGTTCATGGAAAAAAAACATCGATGTTTTATTCGATGTGATACATCGTAACCTTACATCGATGTTTGTCGATGCATCGCATAAAAACATCGATGTTTTCGATGTATCGAATGAAAAAATTAAATATATTTTTTACTTGCGATATAGGTACTATAGGGCAAGTTCTGCATTTGGAAAAAAAATCGAACTCGAGATTTTGATCAAAGTTGACATTACAATGATAGCGAAGACGAATAAAGTGGGTCCGGCAATTCCGTCTGTCTGTCTGTCTGTCTGTCTGTCTGTATGTCTGTACCTCGATCTAGAGCCTAAGCCACTGGACCTATTTTCTTCAAACTCGGTAGCTATGGGTCTTCGGTGATTCCCTAGGGGGAAAATTGAAATTTTTTTTTTAGCTCTAAAACTAACGGTACCCCCCATACACCCGTAATGCAAAATCGTATTTATCTCGAAAACGGCTCTAACGATTTTGATAAAAAAAATTAAGTGTGATATTAAGGACATGGACTACGTTTTGGTAAAAAAAAAATTTGGGGCAAAATGTTATTAACGGTACCTGTCATAGAACCGTTTTTTTGATTTTCGACTTTCTCATTAACGGCTCTAACGATTTTAACCAAAAATTTTCAGCAGAAGTCCCCCTAAGTTTAAAATAATATTGTATATAAAAATATTCGAAAAATTATTTGTTGGATTTTTTTGAAAAAATTTTTTTTTTGAAAAATCAATATCTTCAAAACCTATGAACGATTATTTTTTGAAATTATTTCCTAAAATCAATATTATTAAATACTAAAAATTCGCATCCCACATTTTTTTCTTGAAAAATTTTAAAGAAATTTCTTATATAAAAAATTTATTTATTTAATAATAAAACGATTTTTTAAAGTTTGTTTGCATAAATTCATACTTTTCTAGAAATCAGACGGCAATTTCATTTTAAATTCATGTTTTATATTTATAAAATGTATCTTAAATTCCAAAGTACTTTTACATAAGAGCAAGTTCGTGCGATCCAGTCGTGCATTTTATTTTTATGAGTTTTATTCAAAATTAGTTTTTTTAATTTTATATTAAATAAGTTTCATTATAAAGCAATCTTAGGGATTAGAAAGGGAAACATTAACAACCATATTATTAACAAATTTCAGAACAAGTTTTGTCTCAAAGCATGTTTGGTGAATGCTTGAAGTTGCATATTTTCCCAAAATTGGCAATATTATCGAGAGATTTGACATCTAGAAGACACAATCTTAAATTAAATTTCGGTTTGATTTAATTATAATATGGGCGTTATTATTTTGAAATCAAAAATCCCAATACTTTTGTTCTAAGCTTTGCATAGATAAAATTTTATTTACGCGACTTTTGAAAAATGTCTTTCTGATGGCACTGAGCAAGTCAAGTATTTGTACGCAATTTTGTAAAGTTTTGGGAATTGTTTGTAATCGGACCTATTTCCAAAGGGTTTTCACTGAGACGTCCAACAGGTGCCCTCAAGAACACGGAAAGCTCATCACAAACACTTTCTTCATTTTTGTTGGTTTTCCAGTTTTTGTGAACTAGTTTGTGATGGTCACTCCAAAGGCTGAAATCTTCGGATATTTTGTCCGAACTATGAGATTCAAATTCCATTTGCTCTTCATTTAGTAGATCTTTCTTCATCAATTCTTTAATTTTTTGAATAGCTTGAGCCTAGCTTGTACTCTTCAAAATGAAGTTTTTTGAACCGCTGTTGATTTGTCAGAATAAGCTTATGCACTTGCAGTACTAATGGTTCATCGATCACAAGCGATTCGGTTAGGTACTGTGACTGTGACTGTGAGTTGTGAGTGTGTATTGTACGATGCTTGCTTTATTCAATATGGATCGAATGAAATAACACCATCAAACTGATACATAAATTGAAAGAGAAGAGAGCATGTGAAATAAATTTAACTGTAGATTAGGCACTTTGAGTGAGTTTTTTCAATGCTTGCTCCATTCGATGCATCGAATAAAAAAACATCGATGTATCGGTAAGCATCGAAAGGGTGCGAAACATCGGATTTATCCGATACATCGAATAGTAAACATCGATGTTTTCGATGTATCGATATTTTTTGAGCAACCCTAAGTAAATCAACTTAAGTAAAAAGAATCAACAGACAAACCTTAATGTAGTCCTTTAAAGCTTCATTGATGGCTTCGCATGTCTCAATGACAATATTCCCAATAGCTTGTGGAGATACCGCTGTCGAAAATTTTAAGTCTGCGAAAGAGTTTCCTGTTGCAGGATACCGCAAAGTTATCGCCAGTGTGACTTCTGCTGATATTGCATCTCTCATTACGGTATCTTGTTTTGTTATTTTGGATCTTACCAAATCCAACAGTTTACAAATAGGGCTTCATCCATCCTCATATAATTTTTGTAGTCTTCTTGCTCATTTGTTTTCAACTCTTTCAGGAGCCTTTCGTTCGAAAATTCTTCTTTTTTTAAAAGCCAATTTTTTGGCCAGATTTTCTTCTTCTTTTTTGTTTGCATTTCCTCTTCGTACAGAAGTTCGTCAATTATAATAATTGCAGTGATCTCACGTATTACATCACTCATTTCAAAAATTTAATTTTATTTTTTCTTCCGCTTATGCCTTTTCTGTTCACACCGCTGCACGCAATACTGTGGTTGCGGCAACAGTTTTTTCGTGTGTACTGAACCAACAAAAGACGTTGCTGCAATGGTTGCCTCGTGTGTAGCTAGCATTAGATTTTTTTGTCACATTAATTCGCTATGTTTCTATTTCCCTCGTGATTTCCAGAATTGGTTGTGATTAGCCAGATTTTTCTGTGATATGTCCTTTTTCCTTGATTTTCCATATTTATATTTGGTTTGCATCAGCCTCCCCTAATAAGTCGGAATTTTCAGTGAATTATTAGATTAATCAGTAATTCGATTTCATTGTTTACAACATTCGTCTACTATTTGCTAAATTTTTCCGTGACTTTCCAAATTTTTGATTGATTTTTGCTGGATTTCATTGATTTGTCTTTGTTTTTCGGGATTTATCTACATTATGTATGTATGTTTTTCGTGATTCGTCCCTAACTTCCAGACTTGTTGGTTTGACGCATTAGTTTATGCTTGCTTGATTTTCCGGACTGCTACAATCGTCTATGTTTTCTGGATTCTTCAGTAACTTACTAGATTCGACTGTGATTTGCTGTATGCCTTCGCTGTGGTTTGGCGGATTCGTCCATTATTGTCAGATTGGATTTGTCGGATTCATACTTTCATAGGTGATTTCCCAGATTCGCCTGGGTTTCCTGAATGTCAGGTTCATCCATGATCAGACAGATTTATCTGTAATTTAGTGCATTCTTCCGTGATTTACCGGACTTTTCAGTCATTTAATAGATTCGTGACTGTTGGATTCCTACTTGATGTTCCAAATCTCTCTTCCGTGGTTTGCGGTATTTGGGCGTTATTTAGATGATTAGTCTGTCGTTTTGCAAATTCTTCTCCAATTGCCAGATTCGACTGTGATTTGCTAGATTCATCGGTGATGTATCAGAATCGTCTGGGATTTTCTAGATTCTTCCGTAATTTGGAAAATTTTTACGTGATTTCAAAGATTCGTAAATACTCGTAGTTATCAGGTTTGTCCGTTGTTTGTGAAATTCATCTGTGATTTTCCGGATACGTGCGTGATTTTCAGATTTGAATGTTGTTTGCCACCGGACTTTTTCGTAATTCTCCAGCCGGATTCTAACGTTATTTGTGCTATGTCAGATTTTTCTATAATTGCGATATTCGTCTGTGATTTGGCTCATTCATTGATGATTTATTAGATTCATAACTGATTTGTTCGATTCTCTCTTGATAAACAATATCTGTGATGTGTGATTTTTTAGATCCATAAAAGTTGGATTCCACCGTGATTTTTCATATTTATCCCCGATTTGCCGAATTCATGATTGTTGAATTCTTCTCCGATTTTCCAAATTTGTCTTTGCCGCATTATTCTATTATTTAACAGGTTTTACTATGATTTAGCGAACTCTTCTGTAATTTTCTAGATTCCTCTATGATTGCTATATTCATCTGTTGTTTGACGGATTCTTACGTCATTTTCTGAATTCGTCCATTATAGCCAGACTTTTCTGTAAGTTACCGGATTCGTCTGTGATTTACCGGATTCTTCTGCCATTTCCCAGGTTCATCTTTGATTTTCTGGATTCTACCGTGCTTTGACAGATTTGTGATCAGCCCGATTCATCTGCGGTTTTACAGATATACAGATTGGCCTATGATTTGCTGGAATCTTCGAGGTTTTACTAGATTCGTCTGGAATTTTCTGGATTCTTCCGTTATTTGTACGTGATTTCGAGGATTCCCCAGTAATCTTCAGGTTCACCCGAGATTTGTGCAATTTATTTATGATTTGCCGAATTCATCCGTGATTGCCATATTTGCCTGTAATTTACCACACTCTTCCATAATAAAATAGGTTTATCAGTGATTTGTCGGATTCTTCCATGATTTACCAGATCTTTCCGTGGTTTGCCCCATTGAATATTGTCTTTGAATTTCCAGATATATTAACAATTTTCCGAATTCATGATTGTTGGATTTTTTTATGATTTGCCAGAAGCGTCAATGATTTGCCGGATTCTACAGTGATTTGCCAGATTTGTCTTTGCTGGACAATTTCGTTATTTAGCAGGCTCTGCTTTGATTGGGCAAATTCTTCTTTGATTGTATGGATTCATCCATGATTCCCAGAATTTTCTATAAATTGTCCAATCCGTCTCTGATTTATCGGGTTCTTCCGTCATCTATCAGTGATTTTATGGATTTGTCCATGGTTTGCTTGATTTGTGTTTTTCCAGATTCGTCGGTGACTTGGAAGATTCTTCCGTAATTGACAGATCAACCTCTGATTTTTCTGGATTCTTCTGTATTTTGGTGAATTTATACATGATTTCCCGAACTTGTCCGTAATTGTTAGCTTCGTCCATAATTTGTGAGATTTAAGTGGGGTTTCCCGGATCCGTTTATAATTATCAGATTTGACTGTAATATACTGGATTTTCCTTAGTTTTCCAGACTCAACTTTCCCGGATTCTTCCGTTATTTGCCAAATGGAATGGCAGATTCTTCTGTCATTAATCAGCTTCATCAGTGTTTGCCCGATTCTTCCAAATTTTTCCGTGACTAACCCGATACATTTTTATTGGATTCTCCCGTAATTTTCCAGAAACCTCTGTACAAAATTCTTCCGTGGTATGTCAGATTTTTCCGTGATTCGCTAGATTCGTTCGTTAATTGTTTTTTCTTATAATTTTCAACGCACTCAAGGGATTTTGACTATCCTGAAAATGTTTGATCTCAGTACGAGCGTTTTAAAAAAGTTGGAGAGGATTTGAAAGGAGATTTCTGAGTATTATACTGAGAGGGAAATATAGAGTCGGGTACTTGTAGGTGTTTCCACATTCATGTGGGTGCGGCTAAAGAAATAATCCCTGAATTAAACCGTAAATTGAGCTCAAGGGTAAGCTGATGGGAACTCCCTGAAGCACGGATATTATAGTTAAGTCATTTAAGGGGAGGAATACAACAGGTTATTTTAGATAAGACTATGATTTACTGATTCACACATACTTCCCGGCCTTATTAGTTGATTCCTTGGATTATTGTTCAAGGACTCAGCCGTCACCAAGTTAATGATCCGAAAAAATTGTCAACAAAAAGATAGACCTTTGTTAAGCCAACGACTGAAAGTCAGCCTTGACACAAAATCCCACACACCGTTTGCAGTCTTTCCAAACAAAACTACAAGCACTTAACCCAGAAACAAATAATAGAGATCTTAAAATATTTTAACCCGATACCCATAATGTCCTTACAAATTTGTCGAAACCGTTTAAATTAAGCTTCTTACAACCAGTTTTGTTTTCTTGAGGGATCATTTGCAAATGCTCACGCAACATTTTCCAACTGTGCCCTATAGGACTGTGCAACTACATACCGAGAACCATAATAATTACTCAGGACCACTTCCATTCCTAACTTCATATCAACTCTGGTTAACCTGAGTGCACTATATGAGTTTCCTTCATTAAGCCTTCCATATTGTGGCAGAATGCATTTATAATTGCATGATTGTGCAAAAACTTTGAAAGGTCTCATTTTGAAATGAAATGAAAAATATGCTTTCGACCAAAGCACATTCACGCAACAATGGTAGTTTATTTTAAATCAATATGTCGTGCTTTTGTTAAGGACTTCTGACTAAGTCATACTATAGAAGCCCTCGTCAGGACAAAAACCCACATCGTGAAATGTTAATTTCCTCTTTATACGAACTCCACAATCATCTTGGTTTTAGCTTCTCCCTACAAAGGACGAACTCAATAACATCCTATTCACATTTGACGTCAAGTGCCTTTCCCTCTCCATCAATTCCACTTCTTGGGCCAATATACCTGCTGCTGCTGCTGCCAACAAGCCTTTCTCATGCTTATGCTGTCAACTGTATGGTAATTTTTCTTTTCCCCCAGAGGCTCCAAGTCCTCCCCCAGCATGCATGCCAAGAACTGCATTAATATCTTTCAATGTTTCACTCACCTTGAGCCACGCCCACACACCGAGTCAACCCCCTAAAACACTGCGAAACTAATAAATTTTACCCAGGTTATGGGCCCCACCCACCTCCGTTTTTCAAAGACAACAATAAAACCGCGTGGTATTGTGTACACTTTTCTGGTCCTCACACGCAAACATGAATGAAAATGCGAAAAAGAGAACAAAAAATTGCGAAGCAAAGAAAGAAACTTAATTAAAATCACAACCTTGACGAAAGAAAATGAAAACTGTGTACAAGCGGAAGAAATTTTCAACGTATTTGCATTTTACCGCTGGATGCATGAAAGAAAGAAAAAAAAAAATTAAAGAGGTACAAACATAATTTTTTCCTCAAAAGGAACAAAAAACTAAACGAAACAAAGCAAAATAAATGAGAATAAGATGCTATGTGAATGGGGAAGGGTTGAATGAGGCAGGATGTGATGGTAAGGGGGGAAGTGTGGTTCATTTCGGCTCTCTGGTTCCTTCTTTTAAGCCAAGCCAGCGATGACTTTTCCGCGCCATAGCCCAAAGCTATCCGAGAAACAAATACCAACTAGACGCTCGGCAGCCTTTTAACAAGGCCCGCACTTCGAAATGACATTGGAGCTAAAGACCAAAAAAGAGTTACAAGGAGTCCTGCATAAATACGAGTATATACCTAAATATAGGGTTAAGAAGAACAGAAAAAGAAAATGAACTGAATCAGGTCCTTTTGGTCTGGTTAAATACATACACTGTTTGTGGGACCATCGTTACGAAGTGCTCGTCACAGTCCTTTGTCGCTCTGGCTGTGCTGCTTGCCCGGCCGAACAGTGGGTTATTTTAGTGGAAAAGCTTAAATTTCTTTGAAGACCAATTTGGATTTGGAAGAGCTGAGAATGACTTATGTTTAAACTTGGTTGGTTCGAAGGTTTATACGTTTACAATTATGTAACAATTAAGCGTTTAAACCCCAAACTTAACCTCATCATAGGTGAAGGCAAAAAGAAAAATGTCAAATTCAAAAACTAATCAAAAAGTTCCTAAAGTTATCACTTTAATCTAAAAGCAAATAGATTTAAAGCAAAAGCAGATAAATTTATATTTAAATTGCGGGACCTATTCTTTTCATCTTCCTTATCATCCATATGTAGAGTTTAATCAAAATCTCTGGTTCGACTTTTATAACTTGCCAAATATGTAGATACCTATTTGTCGCATGTAAAAATCTCAAAGGTAGCGGAGTGGTTTTTTATATGAAAGAACTGATCCTCTAGGTTAAGGGTCGTGCAATAGTGGTGACTTCCCAGTCTCAGAAGGCTGTTAAGTTCCAAAGCAACAACAAGCTACCGATACGAGCGTATATATTGCTGATGAACCAACTAAACAAAATAATTACAATGAACTTTGGATCTGTGCATGGAGTGTAAGCCACGTTGATAGACCACGTGCAGCCAATCAGTGACTGGAGTACTACAAGACAGATCTCAAGGCCGTGCCGGGCAAAAAATTTGATAAAATGACCCCGACAGAAATGAGTTAAAATATACTATTATAACGCACAACGGCGCCTTTTACAAAATTAAGCGGTGTGGCGCTTACACTATACAAACAAGCACATCTCATAATTCGCCTCCGCAGTTAGGTAGGTAAAAATGGCGACCACTGCCGGTCTAGGTCTGTAGGCCAATTACTCCTAAAGTGCACCATTTATATACCATAACTCGTTTGAACTTGTGGATGTAATTGGTGTGGGAAATTATGGACATTTCTACACAGTCATCCAGTTTGGATGGAGTTCGGTCTTGTTGTCTCTTATTGTGTGTTTGCTCAATCATCCGAAATTCAAATGAAACTATCAACCAGATCACCACACACATTCGAAACCATTTACAACTAGGAAGCTTGTTGACTGTTTCCGAAGCAGTAACTAATCAGATTGAGTGATCATCCAGCCCCTTAAAAGCCCTTTGTCTTCTAGCTCGCGGTCTAATGTATCAAACAGAGGTAACGGCACAGAAGTAACCGAGGATCGTCTTATAGAGCAATTTCAAGTCCTTCATCTTAATTTGCGAAAGTTCGTTATCAAAAAATGACATTTGCAGAGGAAATAATTGACTGTTTTCTTTTCCCACAGAACCCCACGGCTTCGATAGTGAGTGTTGTGAAAAATACCTTTCTTTTCGATACATACTCTCCTATTGGTCAGTGTCCGCTATAGGCAGTAGCAATCCTGGCTGTGTATTGCCTAGTTCTACATATCAGATCAATACTTTGGGTTTTGTTGCAGGTGGGCTATATCTTCCTTGATTTAATGTAGATAGTTGAACTGTTCCATCTATGGTTTGATTCATTGAACAAAATTGGGATAAAAGTGCCATTCTCTGAGCAGAATATTCACTCTTTTCCTCATTTGAGTCATGATGGGCTGATCCTTGCCTGGCCAGCTCGTCTGCCTGTTCATTCCCATTAATGCCACTTTAATCCGACAACCAGATAAGAGTGACACCAAGGTTAAAATTAAGGCTAGCAGGGCCGTAGGAAGGTATTAAAATTCTAACTTAACTAACATCACCACACCAATCACCTCATAATCTAGCAATTTATTTTTTAATAAAATAAAATATCAATTTGGTAACTTTCCGGTGACAGTTCCAGCGTATTACCCGTTTTTATAGCGGTTTTCCGCTTTACGCACTAGGTCAGAACCTTAAGTCCTTCGTGGGCAGCGTACTGAGTTCGTATTATTGAGAATTTCAATTATTGTTCCTTTAGAGTGGGAATCCGAAAATCCCTGTTAATATCTTCGTTTCTAATATACGTAAGACCCATTTGGAAATATGCTTAAGAACTTCCTTGTACCTGTATAAAATTAGTTTGTTTTCGATACTGAGCTTATACAGTGCTTTCCGAGCAAACAGTTTGATTCTCTGAGTTTTTCATTCAACTCTATTACACAGCATTCGTTCGTCCAATTCTCACCTATGCGAGTCAAGAATGGTGGAACACCAACCCTTCTTATATGAAAAAGCTCCGAGTAGTTGAAAGGAAGTGTTTAAGAGAGCCTGCATGCATATTTAAAGAAGTGCTTTTTCTTCGTGGCTGAGGTAAACTCGTCGATGTCCAGGATTCTTCCCAAAGAAGCAACAAACTTGTGTTTGGAGGGTCTAAGCTCCGAATGAAATAACGTAATTTAATACTGATAAACTCTCAAACAATTTATTTCAATAGTTTTGTATTTCATATAATGTTATTTACAATATTACTTCTCTTCTTAAGATAAATAACACGTTATTTCATATAATCCTATATTCAAAAGCTTAAATAACTATCACAGTATTTCATATAAAATGTCCCCAGCACGCAACCTGGGGAACAAAACGGTCGGAAACTTTTTGCAGAGAACCTTGTCCAGCGATATCCTTGAAGAAGAATACGAAGGAAAGAAACGGTCGGGATCCTTATCGGAAACCCTATGTCCCTAGCACTCAATCTAGAGAAATAAACGGGTGGAACTCTTAAAAGAGAACTTATCCAATGAGCTTCCTTGAAGAGGAGCTCATACTCCAAAACATAATAAAGCTTGTCCTACTCTAGGTCTAGGTATTACTCTACTATTTTATAACAAAAATTTATATTAGCTTCATCATTACAGTAATGCCTCTCTGTCACCGAAACGACTTGTAAAAGGTTTTTGTTTGCGACCCAACCTTAAACTCTCTATACACTTGATTGGTATCTACACTGGACGAGAATAAAAGACAATTTTGTTGTTTTCCCAACCTCCACTTATCAAATCTGCGGCTAAGAGTCAGTGTGAACTGAAACAAACAAAAGACAAAATTGTATGTGATTCAAAGTGAGTATAACTTCAGGTGCATGCTGGATGTGATTATTTAATAAGGTACGAGTAGTATGTAGGTTACATACCGTTTCGCTCGGTAATATGATTAGGGGTCGTTGGTGTCGTAGCGTTTTGCTCAGTAATGTGATTAGGGATATGTGGGCGTTTTAAAGCTTCGTTACAGTGCACATTCTGATTTTCGTCAACATGTCTCAAACCAAAGGCTATCGCATTCTTCCGAAGTTTCCAGAATTGACAACGTCATCATAAACTTTGGGAGGAATCATACCGGAGGAATCCAAACCAGAACTATTTTACCCGATTTCAGGGTATTTCAGAAATGTTTTGGAGATATTCCTGTACCTGTAGGCTTATGCATATATAATATAGTATATATATAATAAAATATGCTGCAGGACGAGCAACGGATTAAAGAACCCTTTTAAATAGGTAGATGAGAGTACTGACCTGAGATACTGCATAAGCATAATGTGCGGCTTGACTGGGTTGCGTTCGAATCTTAGCTTTAACAAAACTAAGCTCTGACATGTGATCTCTGGTCTGACGATAACTGAAAGGTCTACGCTTTAAGCTGTGATATGTTGTTAACTCTTTTGAAAAATTGTTCTAGAATTAAGTGAATAAATATAAAGACCCTTAGGGTATCGTTAGTAGGCTTGAATCTATTCATACGCATTTATGTCCATTTAAGCTGTTAGAACTGATTGCTTTGAAGAAGAACTGTTCAATAAGTATGTAGGAGCTCATCTTCAAAATATGGACAAAAGAAAGACGGCTCGAAAATTTAACCTCAGATTTGTTTGTCTATCAGTCGAGAAAGGAGTTATTTCGGCTCTGAACCAGGGTTGTCAGGTTTCAAAAATCGGAATCGCCAAAAGTAAAATATAAATCGCCAAAAAATCGCCAAATTTCAAAATTTTTCACTGAATCATAAATTATAAAAATCAAATTAAATCATGCAACTTTTAATTATTACATCACTTTTATTAAAAACAAAACAAAAACAAACTTTACATAACATAAATCGTATAAGGAACTTCAACCGAAAAAAAAAACAAACAAAAAAGAATTAATTAGTTTTATTCTTATTCTTCTCCAATAAAATCGATGTAAGTGTCAATAACTTCGTCGATTGAATTTTTTCATAAATTTTCGAATTAAATGCCGAAAGCATTTCAGCAGACGGCTCAAAATTTTTGCAGCAAATTTCTTTTACTTTGGAATGAATCCATACTCTCATTATTGCATTTAATGCTTCAATTTCCATTTTTGAACAATTTTTTTTTTGTTTTAATAGCATTCATACAGTGGGTAACAGCTTAAATGATCCAGTTCAATTTGGAAAATTTAAAGCTCAGTATCTTCGAACCTAAATGAGATATCCAATCAGTTAAAACTACATATCATAAGTTATAATATCTTGAACACGTATGCTACTTTAGAATGTAACCAAGAAAACACAAATAGAATTAGAGTAGATTAAGCTGTTTAACAGCCAAATTTAATATTACAGCTTATTTGATCCAGATAATTTCATAAGCGTTAACGGAAAAAGGTAAAGCCTTGTAAGGTAGGCGTTTTTAAAATTATTTTCCTTATTGTTTTCGAGATAGGTTTTTTTGTTAGTTAAAGAAAAAAACTCCCTTGCTTTATTAATAATTTAAAATGGGTCCACGAACAACAATTGAGCAACGAAAACTCATCATAAGCCATTTAAAAAAGGACTTTCGCGGCGGAAAATTGCTGACGCTGTCAACATGAGTCCTAAAACAGTGCAGCATATCATTAACAGATTTTTGCATGAAAACCGTCTGGAAGACAAAGAGAAAAGTGCACCAAATAAAATACTCACTCCAGCAGATGAGCGCAAGTTTATTCGAAAAGTGCAGCAAAACCCAATGTTATCAGCTTCAAAGATAGCTTCTCAGGTACTTGAGGAATTGGGTAAGTCGTACAGTGCCCAAAAAATACGCCGCGTGCTTCATAACCATGACCTTCAAGGTCGAGTAGCTCAAAAAAACTGTATATAAATAACAAAAATCAACAAAATCGTCTTAGCTTTGCCAAAGAACATCTTTCTAAGGACTCTAACTTCTGGAACTCCGTTATTTTCTCAGACGAGTTCAAATTTAATATTTTTGGCTCAGATGGAC
The DNA here is from genome assembly GCA_911387755.1 of Chrysotoxum bicinctum. Taxonomy (NCBI): domain Eukaryota; kingdom Metazoa; phylum Arthropoda; class Insecta; order Diptera; family Syrphidae; genus Chrysotoxum; species Chrysotoxum bicinctum. The sequence goes on from OU426987.1 coordinate 46,700,164, forward strand.
TTTCTTACGTGTGGCGTAAGCCTAATATAGAGCTCAAAAAAGAAAATGGCAAACCTACAGTGAAGCACGGGGCGGCAGCGTAATGGTTTGGGCCTGTATGTCCGCTGCAGGAGTTGGCAATCTAGAATTTATCGATGGGACTATGGACAAAACTCTGTACTTGACCATTTTAAAGAAAAATTTGATCCAAAGCGCGGAGAAGTTGGGTGTACGCAATAATTTTTCATACTTTCAAGACAACGATCCGAATCACAAAGCAGGTATTGTGCAGTCCTGACGGATATGGAACTGTCCTCATTTGATGAAACCGCCAGCATGGTCACCGGATATGAATGTCCTCGAGAATCTGAGGGTACTGCTAGACATGGAAGTAAGGAAGCACCAAATTTCCAACAGAAATGATCTAAAAGAAGCTATTCTGGATGAGTGGAACAAGGTAACCCCAGAAAACGCTCAACAATCAATGCCGAAAAGGCTCACAGGAGTGATAGAAAACAAGGGCTATCACACAAAATTTTAATTTGTTAGTTTGTTGACCAATAAATGTTAATTTTGAAGTTTTTGTTTCTTTTTGTTAAAAGTGGATCAAATAAGCTGTAACATTAAATTTTGCTATATTTTTAGAAAATGCGGAATAACTTTTGTTAAATGCATCCTATGTATTTGTATAGTGGCATAGTTAAAGAAGACACGTTAAGTTGTGATATGTGATTTGAACGTCTACAATAACTTATTAAAATTTGGCGTTACAGTGGTTTAAATATTTTTAGATTCGCTGGATCAATTAAGCTGTTACCCACTGTATATGAAAAGGCTCTTTCGACCACTGCGTTGCTTGCTGGCAGAGAAAGTGCACTCAAGGCAAATTCCGCAAGCTCCAGGAACTCCGGTTGTCCTAAGGCATTCATCGTTTTGAAATATGTATTCCAAAATTTCACAGGGTCATCTTCGAGTACATTTTCTGGATAAAATTCGTTTGACCAATTGACAGAAATTAATTTTTCCCATTGATACTCATCAAGTTGTAAATTTTTGGGTGGTATCAAGCTAACAGACAGACTTTCAAAACAGGGTCGCAGTTGGCTCAAATGAACGCCTGGTGAAAAATATCCAATCGAAACAAAAAATTTATAGCACTGAGACAATCTTTTTCGCATTTCTCGAAGTAACGCAAGAATGAAATCGTTAATAATTTGCTTCTTAACTTCATTCAGATGCTCTGTGTTAATACAATTTTCTTTCGCGTTTATTTCAAATTCCGACCCTAAATCAATATCTTTCCAAGCTTTCAAGTTTTCTGGCTTCGTTACTAGTTGTAATATTTCATCACAGTCAGAATTTAATGGCGGAACAGTTGATAAAACATTATTTGCAAAGCAGCGTGCAACAATTTCAATTTCTTTTTCTGATTTTAAAAAGTTGATATTTGTAGCTTGAAAATAGGTGTTGAGTTTATTCATTTCCTTTATTATGGGCAAATTCCTGAAAGAAGTTTGCTGAACGTCATTGTTGTAGGAAGGGAAAAGAAAACGAAATTCTGTTTTGGTGTGCGTTCCGTTTTAGTATTTTGATGGCTCCATTCAGTAAATGGCAATGAAAAAGATTGAAAGTTTAAACAAATCACAAAAAAAATATTAGATTTTCGATTAAAAGAAGAAAAATCGCCAAACTAAAAAAATATCGCCATTTTCGGAGTACATCGCCAAACTGATTTTCGTGTCGCCAAATGAAATTTAAAATCGCCTATTTGGCGACAAATCGCCACATCTGACAACCCTGCTCTGAACTGCGCCAACTACAGAGTCATTAGTCTCCTTTACATCGCCTTGAAGATAATTTTGTTTTCTCGTTTTAAGTGAACCCTTGACAACTGACTGTTCGTGAACTACATTGCGGGCGGGATTGTACGGCGGGTTTGAGTAGTATGGCATGTCCAGGGCTTCACTGAACTCTACATTGTTTTCCTCCCAATTGCACAGACAGGCCTTTGCGCCTGGGTGCTGTGGTGGTCAACTTTAGTTGATGTTCTTTGGGGCCTGCTCAGCTGAATTACCAGCGAGTCGGAATAGTACCTTACCTTTAGCTTGTCTTTCCACGTTCCTGTCGACCTCATCGTGGTGCTCGTGGATAGGTTACGAGAGTAACTGAACCGACTAGATGGGAACAAAAACGGGACGGTATCCATTAAAAGTAGGAATCCGCTAAGGAGTGTGTTACAACTCACCTGAGGAGTACGCATATCTGGACGTGATTTCTACTTCGATCAGGTCTGGAAAAACGTATATCTAATAAGACTGGTAGGTCTTGGGGCTTTTGTAGGAAGTACCTATCTACAAGTGTGACCCAAGAGGTTGCGAAGCTTACCAGATGCTATATTCTGGTGCCACGGGAGATAGTTGCCCAAGGAAAGTGAGCAGTATGTCTTCGGGCTCTCTTATTCTATCTCCGATATAGAAGTGCAGCTGTCGCATACAAAGCGAGCAATCCATGAAGTTTGTAAACAATAGCGTATCGTCTTCGGGCTGTCCTATTCTGTCTTCGGATGGTGAGGTGCAGCTGTTGCGTGCGTGTTTGCTCTCTTCAGGCTATCTATGAGGTAGGCCCCCCTAGTGGGAGTATCGTGGTGGCTGTGGTTTATTCCATAGCGGAGACGTATGGTTTCCAGGCGTGCCTGGATTCAAGAGGTGTAGATAGACCTCGACTCTAAGCAAGAGATGTTTCATGCCTACAACATGTTACAGCTTTGCTACTAACATGGCTTCGGCTATCTTGGGGTTAATGGTCAGGACTCAATCTGACTCCGATGGTGGTAGGCCACTCGTGGGGTAAAGGCTTAATAGCCAGGTATCCACGTTAAATACCAGACAGTTCTGTTCGTGAACTACATGAATGGAACCAAATATTCACATTACGGCAGATCGTAGAAAACCACTGGAGATTCAAATTGACACCCACCGACTTTTTTATACGTTTCAAAATCACATGTGATAGCATCTATAGAGATGAGTTCAAGGTTTCCAAATCACCCACCGACACCTTTCTTGGAAATAAAACCTTTATACAAAGCAATTCACGGTCATGCGACTTCTAGCATATTATTTTTGAAAGAATATTACAAAACTCTCAATCTTCCGAAATTTGGTCCATTTCAGTTTTTCGCAGCTTACTCGCATATTGACATAATTGGAAGAACAAAGCATCATGCCACAGGCACCCTTATGAGTATTTGTCATCAAACCTAATTCCAATTTCTGGTCATATTTCGAAGTCAAAAACCCCACTGTTTATAGTCGACTTTACCGCCTTTGAGGATTTGGGTCGTCTCAGGAAAAAGAAGAAGAAAACAACATTTTTTTTATTTTTTCCAGATTTTTATTTCATTTAATTTGAAGGTTTCTTTATATGTGTGTACCAATAGTCCTTTTTTTAACTATTTTTATATTTTTTTCCATCTCTTCTGGGCGTTATCCTTTTATGCCTTTCAACTATGCCAGCCGTAAAAGTCAAATAGAAGGCTTAATATTATGCTGGCGGCAGCGTCCGGCGGCGGAGGGCGTTCATTTTGATGAGAAAAAGCTAAATGAGATTGTTAGGGAGAATGGGTAATTTTTTTTTCAAGCGTGCATTTTTTAATTATACTGTGCTGCTGCTGTTACATCCGAAGCAGCATTTGTGCCCTATGCAGTCTCGACCATATACAATAGAGAAGTGCGGTGGTGAGTTCTTTGAATGCATGCGATTTTATTTGAATTTGTTTATAAAGCTGTATACTTAGTTTTATTTTATTAATTGTCTGCTTAATGTTTCCAAAGCAATCATGAGTTAAAAAAAGAACTAAACACACATCACAAGTTTGCAATATATGTATATGCATTACCTGAATGAAACACTTTTCAAAATTGCCTGTGTCCGCAATTTTTCTAGAAATTAACAAATCAAATTCACCAAAGAAGATAATTTTGTTTTGACATTATGACAGCTCATAAGTTCTGTTCGCTCTAATTTTTCTTTTCTCAATGATTGGATCGATATCATAACAAAACTGATTTTTCTTGGGATGCGTACTTTTATTTCTAACAGAATTAAGACTATAGGACCTAACGAAAAGTGTTGGTTCGATACAAGCTGTTAAGAAGCTATCAGGTTGAGAATAAGTTTCCACTCCTATAAGGCCAAACCCAACAAAGGAAAACGGAAAAAGCATAAACAAGTTAGAAACCATTAGTAGTAGAAATTTCTGGTCATTTGTCAAGAACGTAAAAAATTCAACTTCATCTTCCGTTCCAATGCGCATCTACAATGACAACTCGATAACTAGCACTTTAGATAATGCAAATGTACTTGCAGCCCATTGTGCTGCTAGCTCTACGTTGCCTGTTAGCAACATTGCCCCTCCTGAACTTGAGAACGTAAATCAGTCATTGGGACAGGTACATTTCCGCACTCCTACAGTTGCAAGAGACCTTCGAGATCTTGATATAAGCAAATCCGCTGGTCCTGATGGTTTACCTCGAATTCTTCTGAAGAGGTGTTCTTCATCGCTGGGAAAACCATTGTATAAGCTTTTTCTATTGTTCTAAAATATTTCCTAGAAGATGAAAAACAGCCTGTTCATAAAAAAAGAAGATTGAAAACTCCTTAATGAACGGCAATACGGCTTTCGCTGCAATCTTTCCACAGGTGATCTGATGGCATATCTCACCGAAGAGTGGAACAGATCTTTCCCATGTATTGGAGAAAGTAAGATTATTGCGCTTGGCATTTCTAAGGCATTTGATAGAGTTTGGTACCAGGCTCTCTTGCGTGCGTTCGCTATTTGTTTGCATTAGAAATTATCTTCTAGATCGTTCAATACATGTTGTGTTGGATGGTCTTAAGTCTGATCGTCACAAAATAAATGCTGGTGTTCCCCGGGGCTCCGTTTTGTCTCCGATTCTCTTCCACGTTTTTATAAATGATCTCTTGTCTAAAATTTCCAACCAACTTGTTTGTTTCGCCGAAGAATCTACCCTCAGCTTCTCATACTTATTCTCAAATTCACGGCCATCTCCTTCTGAAGTGAAATTGCAGCGGTATCGTATGATGAGCTCATTAAACCCCGATCTTTACACCATTGTTAAATGGGGTATACAAAATCGTTGCTTCGAAAACTGAATGCTGTCTATTGTCGTTCAATCAAAATGTACCTCCTATGTCATTGTCCTTGAATGGCACTTGCATCGAAGAAACTGAAAAGGTATCAGTACTTGGTAGGTATGTTTGTCAACGACGATCTTCGTTGAAATGATCACATTCTCGAGACCGCCAAAAATGCTGCTAAATACTTAGGACGTCTATATCGATGTATTTTTGGATTTTTATACGTCCAAAACTCGAGTATAACTCACACCTTTGGGCAGGCGCAGCACAACCTTCTCAACCTTTTCTCCATTGATTGGATAGAATTCAGAACAGATCGTTAAAACTGATAGGAAATAGAGCTATCATGGATTCATTTCCATCTCTTGAACACCGTCGGAATTTTTCATATATTTACTTATTTTATTGCTTCTTTTACTAGTAATGCTCACTGGAAGTAGCCAGTTGCATTCCTTCCCTAAATCAGTTCATCAGTACCCGTTTTGCTGGAAATGCTAATCAGTTCATCCTCGAGCTTAATTTGGGTCGTACTGTCAAATATAGAGATTCGTTTTTTTAAACGGACATGATATTATGGAATAAATTACCCGGCACAGTTTTTCTGTTTCATTTTAATTTGAAAAAATTCAAGACCAATGTTCATCGACACCTCCTTTCCCTCCCCCCCCTTATTTTCCCATCGCTCATGCTGTGTTTAACACACTAAAACCCTTGAGCGCATGTGAATTATAAAAATAAAAGGACTGCACATATTCATGGAGACCATAGAGTGATATTTCCTGCAAGAGTAAAACTATTTACGAAGAAGATGAATATAGAATAAATAGAGGAAGAATACTTTTCTAGACTGTTTAACGGTAAAGTTGTCAAAATTCCACTGTTAGGGAAAAAACTCCGGTCAACTTAGACTGTGTTTTCCGAAATTTCTTTGATGTCGAGAAAGTTCTTATGTAAAACGTCGCGTATCTACCCTATTTATCATCTTTCTTGAATAATTGTAAGCAAAATTCAGAGGTGTTACAACCAAAGGTACAATTTTTTTAAAAGTTGACAATCGATTTTTCATTGGTCTAAGAAGGTATTAAGGCAGCAAAGCCAGCTCTCTGAGCACCAAGTATCCCTGTCCTGTTGTATGTGACAGGAGCTGGCGCGCTTTCAGAAGAAGAAGAAAAGTCTTCGGATGATGTGTATTCCAATGTCTATACCGAATAAATTTGAAGGAGAAGATTTAACGACGACCTTAACAGGCCTTACCATTACGTTATTATTGAGAATACAATGGGTTATCTAGACATCTGGTTACCTATTCATCTGGCCGACTGTTTTTAGAACATACTCCTGATAATGAACGGTTTGGAGAGAAATCCCCGTTATGCGTATAATTCAAAAAGACTTCAAACAACTTGTTGTTTGTAATTGCAAGGACCCAGCAGACCAGATGGAAGAAATTATTGATCGAAGGCATGGACTAGAAATTTTATCTAAGGTATTTCTAAAATCCTAAGTGATAAAGTTGAAAATAAAAAAATGGTTTAATTCGTGATACTGTACGTAAAAGTTTTTGTAAAATTTGTTCTTACAAAAAAAAATTAAAAAAAAGTTATAAAGACCCTCACTTAAGTTATAAAAATTAAAATGGGTGAAAAACAGACGTGTTCTTTATCAACATCGTCTTAATAAAAATATTGATACCCTCCCTTTAATAGAATCATCAAGATCATTTGATGAGATTGCGGAAAGTATAATGGATGCAATAAAGACTTCATATGCACTTCATATGACTGCAAGCGACTACGAAAGAAATCTTTTGTGTTTTTAAAGCTTTTCAGATCGACCAACTTTCTTCAAAACCCAGTATCTGCACTGTAATTCGCAATACAAACAACTATGTTCAACGAAAAAGATCGATTATCTGAAACTTGGAGCTCATAAACTTTTCTCTTGTAAGAACTTAAAAGAATTTTGGAACAATGTAAGGGAACTAGGAGGACGCTCTCAAAAAACTGCAAGCCTTGCAAATCATTTTAAAAAGCTGTTAGCAATTAATGATACTACCATTTTAGACTTAAGCTATGCGCAACCACTCACCTGTGTATACAAACTAGACTGTCCAATTTCACTGAACAAACTGCATACAGTTTTGGATAAAATGAAAAATAACAAGGCACCTGGTATCGACGGAATCCCTGCCGAATTTTATAAATTCGCCACTTTACAGTTCAAAAACTACCTGTTAAACTTCTTCAACCAACTCTACGATGATGCCTCCGTTCCGATCTGTTTTAATAAAGCGATTATCTATGCCATTTTCAAGAAGGGGGAGGCGAGCGTTGCTGAGAATTAAAGGGGCATATCTATCCTAAATACTTTGCGAAAAGTTTTTAGCTCAATTCTCTATGAGAAGCTTATTAGATAGATTGAGTCAACAAACCGCTTAAGTATTTTTCAAGCAGGGTTTCGCTCCGGATTCTCTACTGTGGATCATATCTTCACGCTGTCTAGTATTGCATCAAAGTATTTAGAGAATTCTAAGAAGCTCTACGTTTGCTTCGTAGATTTAAAAGCGGCCTTTGACACGGTAAACAGGCAAGCATTGATCTACAAGCTATCATCTATAGGTGTATCTAGGAAATTTCTTCTATTATACTCCAAATTCCTGGATTCAACAACTGCAGCAGTTTGGAATGGAAGCAACTTATCGGAATGGTTTGGGACGTCTACGGTACGGGTGTTCCCCAAGGATGCATTCTCAGTCACTGACATTCTTCCGGGAGGTGTATTTTTTGCGGGCTACTTTGTCAAAGCCTTACTTTATGCTGATGACCTGGTGCTATTGGCTGATACACTATGTGGTCTGCAACTGCAAATCAACAGACTTCAAGACTACTGTTCAACTTGGGGCCTAAAAATCAATACAAGTAAAACAAAAGCTATGACTTTCTAATCTAGACACCGAAGAAGGCTACCGGAGGAATTATGGACCATCAACAATGAATGCATCGGTGTAGTAAAGGAGTTCAAGTACCTGGGAGTGTTGATAACATCTAACCTTAACTGGAGCAAACATACAAAGGAGAAAGGTAGGGAAGCCAAATTAGCTATAAATCTGATGTGGCCAACGTTTTTCAGCAACAGAAACATTGATTTAGCATCGAAGTGCCGAGTGTTCAAACCAACAGTCAATACTTGTATGTGTTATGGGGTGCAAGCGTTTTTGGTACGCACAACATGAGGAATTCGAAAGTATTCAGAGGTTCTTTTTCAAATGATTATTCCGATTACCTAACGCAACACCAACGTATGCTTTACATGTGGAGTCAGGTCTAGCACCGATTTACATCCAAAATCTTAAATCGCATGCCAACTATCTGACTACAGTAGTAAAAAGAGAAAACGGACTACATAAGTCAATTTTGTTAAGGCAACTTCGAAGAAACGCAACACCGTTCAAGGAATGGAACCATCTTGCTGCGGCACAAAATGTAACGCTTCCTCTAACTGAAAATAACGTTATTGAATGGCAGAATTTACTTGATGATCTGATTGCTAAAACTGATAATGCGATATATTTACAATATCTGGAAAGGGCATCCTCTTTAGAAAGTAGAAACATTTACAGGAACCTGAACCACCAATTGTCATCCGATATGAATTATTTTTGCAAGGAACTGACTGCAGAAGCTATCGGTATCATTTTTAGAGCTAGAGTCGAAATACTTAATCTAAACTTTGTGCCTTTTAGATCCGATTTATCACAAATCTGATACTCACCATTTTATAGCAGTTTTCCCAATATTGCAAGAAATAAGGTGATTATATTTCCAAACCAGCTTTTTGACTTGGAACGAGCTTTATGATATTCTCAATGGATCAATTGGTTGGGTAAATCTCTTTAAATTTTGTAAACATGCTTTGTCATATCGCAATAGTTTTTGAACCTTAAGAAATATTCTCCTAGTTAAAAAATAACAAAAATTTGTGTTTCAAACCACGTAAAAATTGTATAGTAGATATTTATGTATGTTTCAAATCATTCAAATTGCTTAAAAAGTGTAATATCTTTCAAATTTAAAGTATAAAATGTATCTCAACATTATTTATCATAACTATGATTTTGAACAAAAACTACTCCTTTTTTAAGATTCGCTTTTTCTTTAATAATTTTTTCTTTAAAAGTAGAATAAGTTGATAAAATAAATAAAAATGTAAAAAAACTGTTTAATGAAGATTTAAAAACTTTCATATTTTACTTACATATATGTATGCATTTTAGTTTAAAAAAATCAGGCAGACGGCAGCTTAGCCATGTCCTTATATTCTTAGTTTTAATAGAATGTAAAACTTATATATTGTAATAGAGAAATTTATCTATCTATCTAGTCGTTGTAACTGATTTCGAGGAAAATAAGATTTTCTTCAATGATTTTTGAACATTGTTGTATTTGGATTCCATTATTTAAAAAAAAACCTGTGTGGTGTGTTCTAAAACCTTTAGAAAATTTCGGCTACATAGGTAGAAAATTTTATATGAAATGAATGCAGTCGTTTATTAGAAAGAACTACGTGACCCACCCTACCATCCTTATGTCAAGTCTGATTAAAATTTAGAGTTCGGTTTTTTTTTTTAAATATATATCTTGGTATGTAAGAATGAGTAATAAAATAGCGTATCCACTCCCCTCAGTCCATTTAATTCGTTAATATCTAAAACATGAATGACGCTGATTTTTGAAATTTGCAGCCTCCAGACTTCTGACAAAAAATCAGGTTAAACATTTTTTGCCTACACACTCTTTTTCTCAAGCTGTAGGTAATGAAATTAAACAGACGGAGCAGCACGCTATTATTTGTGTTTACGCCTTAAACAATCAAATGTAAAATGCAGTCTGTTTCCAATATTTGATATGTTTGTTTGACTTGACTAAACTACAATCCCCAAACCCAATATTGTATTTCAAAGAGCTTTAAATAAAATTAAAAGTCATTTATTCAGGGCAATGCAGTGCGTGTCGTGTGCATACAATATGAAAAACCTACCCAGTTTCGGTTTCCATTCGTTTTCATAACCTTTGTCTTAAAATGTCATGTTTGAAAAATTGTCAATACACACCTTACCTATACAGATTTCACTTTGAAAGTACATGCCAAAAGATATCGATGAGGTTGCCCAAACCAAGGGATCACTTAACTGGTGGTCAGGCATTTAACTTGCCTGTACAGTGTCCTACACTCTCGTATCTCGTATATGGATTTTGTGCGACAAACTGCTATATCAACAGAGTAACCCAAGTGAAATGCTATCCAATTCCCAACAACCATGAACCAACTAACCCGTTCTTAACTTCCAATTATTTAGGGACTCATTTGAATAGTTATCGTTGCTGTTGTTGGAATTTGTGTCGTGTCCATGTCCTTCTTCCCAATCGTGGCTACAAACTAATTTAACGAATTGCTTCCGACACAACAGGACTATAACCACCCGTTCGGCGTCTCGTATTGCCTCTGACCTCTGACTTTGTCCAGCACCTGCAGCAGAGCAAAGCACATTAGAGTTCCCTCCTTCGCACAGAGGACTCTGACTCGGACTCCGAAATATACCTACACTCAGTCAGTGCACAGCTCACATTTCAAATATTTAAGAGTTTCAGTTTGCTGAGTTTCAGCAAATCATGGTCACTAACCGCTGCCACCATCGTCACCACCATCACCACTGGCAGCATCACTCTCACAATGTACAAAACATGAATGGACAGCATCATTAAGCCAACGATTCACTGGAATGATGATGATGATAATGATGATGCCCGACTCCAACTCTAACTTTTGATCCGACCTGACCCCCAGGGAAGCACAAATATACTATGGCCAATCTTTGTTATCCATCTGAGGTTCAATGTTCAATTAAAACGATATAACCGAACACCATCATCGTCATCGTACGTCGTCCTCGTCATCATTCAGACCACCCCCATGCATGAGGAGTGGGGGAAGTGGTAGGTACCAATCGAAGGAGCTCTATACTCGCATAGATAGAGATGGTCATCATGTCCTGACGTCAAGTATCCTTTTTGGGGTTTGCCCATTCGTATGGCCTGTTACACTATTACATCACTGCATGAGGTCCACACCAATATGGTACACATGTTTGCCAGCTACGAGCAAGAGGGCGAGCAGAACTTGTCCTGGAGATGCAGACAGCTCGCAAAGTCACTAGTGCGTGTCCAAATGTCCACCCCCCAGAAATGCGTATGTATGCCTACTGAAGCCACATTGATCCCGCTCCAGAATAGTGGTTTGAAACTGAAGCAGTGGTTCACTGACTATAAGCTTTATGCTTCTCCAGAGATTCATAAACAATGCTAAAGGAAACCGATAGTTGAACCGGGCGGATGGATAGAAAAAGCACACAACTCTTCCATAAAGGGGGTCTCGATTTTGTGTGGCAAATTTTGGCAGAATCGCTTCCACAGCAGCCCCACTATTAACTTCCGAATATGCTTAAAAGAAAGGTACTTTGTTCTGGGGGGAGAGGTCCTTAGAGGTAGACCGAGCAGAATGTGTGACCATTTGATTTGTGGATATTTGAAGAGGATATTAATGCCACAGAATTGATCCAGATTAGAACGAATGCTCGGACTTGCATCTGCATCTAGATATGTGACTGCCTGCACTCTGAATACGCATTCGATTCAGAGCAGAACGTAATAAAGTCGATTTAGCCCAACAATGGCCGACCAAATATATCTACGACTCTGCTGAATCTCCGACCGAGTGCAAATGTGCTTCTATGTTTCTATGTGCAGTTGTGGGTGAGGTCAAAGACTAGCTTCATCTCGAATATTGCCAAGACCACAATTTGTACTGAATTATGCAATCGGTCTTTGGGAAGCAGACATTTTCAAAGTGATGCGTATTTCATGGTTGTACTTAAATGAAGCTCATAAATAAAAGGGCAAGTTTAATATTTTCCCTGCACATCTAGACCAAATGGAGTGTTTAGCTATACATATATCGATGAGGATTATATTGTTCCCCAGGGCAAATCCTCCTTTATATATTCCTATAGAGCTGCAATTGATAGTTTGTTTTAATAATTGAAGGAATTGTGCCAATGGGAATACGTTGTTGCACTTACCTCAAAATGTTGGTGAACACATATTGACATGTTTCCTATATTTTATTGTTCAATAAGTTCTGCTTGTCAATTTGGGATAAACTCCATTATATGGTACATAATGTATTGGTTTTAATTAAATATGATAACGATGATAGGTGGGGCGTAAGAACTTGTTTCGACAATTTCGTCTAAAATAAATAAAGTGGAAGCCAATGGATTGTATAGAGATTCTTAACCTATAGTGACTTTCAATTCTCAACAGTTTATGTATGCGTTTAAGCAGGAATGGAGGAGACCTACGATTATCAGCCGAATCCGAACGGTCAAGATAAGAAGTACTCTTCATGGCAAGAGGTGGATATTCTTCGAAAATGTGTCAATTCCTTGCGAACACCCTTGAAAAAATCCTTTTTTCCGTCTAACGGGGTCAAATCGCACGATTTCCGTGGCCAATTCACATAACCTCGGCGTAAGAAAACTATGTTCGAAAATCGGAATGTTTGGCACGTAGCCCTGGTGAAATCACATTCCGTCGGTTTCCATATTATCGAATTCGATCCAATAGAAATTGGTGATCAATTACCGATAGCCCTCGCCTTGGACGGTGATGAATTTTCCAACGTCGTTATCAAAGAAGTATGGACCGATAATTACCACCAGCCCTAAATTTATACATATTCTGGATGCACGCAATTTGGTGAATCTGGATTTTTATCGTAGCAAATTCGACAATCCAGCTTTTCATATTCATTTAGGCCAAGCTATGCAGTAGGCCAAGCTATGCATTTGGAAAAGAAATCGAACTCGAGATTGTGATCAAAGTTGACATTACAATGAAAGAGAGAAAAAAATGGATCCGGAAATTCCGCCTGTCTTTTTGTCTCTAAGACTATACCTCAACCTACAGCCAAAACTTCTGGAGCTATTTTCTTCAAATTCGGTACTTAAGGGTCTTCGGTGATTCCCTAGGAAAATTAAACTTTTTTAGCTCCAAAACTAACGGTACCTGCCATACGGGCGTTATGCAAAATCTTATTTATCTCATAAAACGACTCTAACGATTTTAATAAAATATAAAATGCACGACTGGGTCGCACGAACTTGCTCCTATGTAATAGACTAGGAATTTTAAGAACGAATGTTTAGAGAAAACCGTTAATATGGATAAAATAATTTTTTTTAATTTCTTTTAGTAGTAAGATATAAAAACAGAATGCTATGTAAATTATGCTACGAAAAAAATTTTACGTCGCTATAGTACCTATAGTTTTAATTTAAAAAATTAGCTTTTATATACAAAATTTTTAAAATATTTTTAAGAAAAAAATTTGGAACGCAAACTTCAAGTTTTTATTATTGTACGAATGAGAATTAAATTTCCAAAAAAAAATATTGAGCCGTTTTTGAGATATCGATTTTCCAAAAAACGACCTTTTTTCCAAAAATTCAAAAAATTATTTTTTTAATGTTTTGAAATGCCATGTTTTTAAAACTTTTTAGAAGCATCTCTAGAAAAAATTTCATTAAAATCCGTTATGTCGATAGTGATAGTGAAATTCAAAATTAGACAAAATGGTTTTATGTTAGGTACAAGCTGTAATACGAGTATCTTAATTTAATTTTTCTTATTAAATTAAAGATCATAAAAATTAATTGAAAGAAAAAAAAATTATCCAAATTCTAATCGCTATTTTCGAGAAAAATACGATTTTTTAACATTATTTAACATTTGTTTGATGGGTATCTTTATTTTTAGGTAAAATAAATAAATAACAATTTTTTTTCTCACAACTTATAGATTACGAGTATATTGAAAAACTTTTATTTATCAAGTTTAAAAAAAAATCCAGCATAATAATAAAAATCTATCATAATAACAAAATAAGAATAATTTTTGAAAATTTTAATGTACAAATCTGTTCAAATTGCTAGGGAGCTTTAGCACACAAAAAATTATTAAAATCGGTGGTACACAAAAATGGTTCCATGGGGGATACCCTCAATAAGCATTTTTCGGAATTTTTTCAACCATTATCTAGGTTTAACTAAATGAAATTATTTTGTATTTTTATTTTGTAAATCTGTCGAACAGACTTTAAAAAAAAATATTTATAAAATTTCGAAAAAAATCGTATTGGAGGTACCGTTATTTTGGTCTTAAAAAAAAGAAAAAAACTTGTGAGGGGAAAAATTTAAAGTGATTTCCCCCAAGTGAAGTGAAGATCGGCCGAGCCGTTTAAGCTGTAGTTATACAGACAGACAGACAGAATTGCGAGACGCACTTCTTTAGTCTTCGCTATCATCGTAATAACAACTTTGATCAAAATCTCGAGTTCGATTTTTTTCCGAATGCATAACTTGCCTTATAGTACCTATAAGTCGCAAGTAAAAATTAAGTGTGTATGGGCATGGACTACATTTTGGTCAAAAAAAATCGGGAACAAATGTTATAAACAATAGCTGTCATAGAACTCCTTTTTTGAGCAAAATTGTTGTACAAGAGCTCCTTTAAATTTAAAATAATATTTTATACAAAAATATTCGAAAAAACATATTTTTGTTTTCTTTTTTGTTTTAACGATTATTTTTTTTTATTATTTCCTAAAACCTATATAACAAAATACTTACAATTAGGATTCCAATTTTTTTCTTGAAAAATTTTAAAGAAATTTTTTATATAAAAAAAGTTTTATATTTATAAAATGTATTTAAAAGAGCAAGAATGTATGATCCACTCGTGCATTTTATTTTTATTTGTTCAAGTAATAATTAAAAAATAAAAAACTTAAAACCTGTATCATTATATTTTCTTATATTAAACTTACAGATTACCTAAAACTATATTTAAGATAATTAAAACTACTTTAAATTACTAAAAATATACATAAAATCTAGAACAGCCACATCGATGTTTTCGGTTGTATATATTTTTTTTTTTGTGCCACCCCGACGGTCCCTACTTAAAACTAATGCCTACATTTATACGTAAGTCGGGCACGACACGAAATCTATTCGACTTTAACTGTTGTGAAATTCCAAATTGAGCAACCAAAACGGGTACGCTTATTTCCTTCTATCTCTTTGGTTCTGATCGGACACTGTCCTACTGAAACGAATTCGTTCAGAGCCACCTTGAGCGAGAATGTCTGGAGCATAAAGAAGCTGTATATTCGCAGTTCTGCAGTCGACGTGGTAGATAAGCGGAACTGCCTCTCTATTCAAGACCATCCCTCGACTGTTTAAATAGAGGAAAGGCAATCATCGGCCTGATTAGGGCTACATTATGTAACAAATCACCTTAACCCTGCTATCAAGCAGGCTGCTTAAGACCGAACTGATTATCTGGTATGATTGTCCTTCGGCCACTTGGGCAGAGCTCTATTTATAACCTTGCTGACACTTATCGATATTCGCCGCATTGAAATTGTCCTTTCCGTTTTTACATATAAGTAGATTGTACATAAGTTCAGCTCGCAAAATTAAATGTATTCCATTCGTCAACAGTTTGAAACGTGTTAATGCATAGTTCGCGACTGTGAATAATAATTCCTTATTTATAAAGTGCAATGGTCTGAATTTTTTAATAATAATTTTTGTAAGTTCATATGGTATATCTTTAAAGTAAAGATACAGATCTTGAGGATCAGACTAACATCTGCTATTTTCTCAGAGATGAGGTGAGTACCTTATGTCTTATTTTAATCATTTATAAGTGGATGAAAACTTTTCAAAACATCTCCATTTACGATTATAAGTTAGTTTTGTCGAAATTAATTGATAAATTCTGATTTTGGTAATGGTTTCTTGATTAAATTCTAGCTTTCGGAATATTCTTTTATCATTCAACATTTGTCTTTATTACTGCGTATTAAACATTCATACATAAAACAAATCTTTTGACGATTATTTTTTGATTCATATTTAAAACTTTAATACATTTTTAAAATATTGATCTGTAGTTATATGTGCATTTGAGGTATGGATTGCATTCTGTTTAGCACCATCTTTGCCTAATTCATAATTTAACCGAAAAATTCACATATAAATGTACATTTGGAGGTGATTGTAATCAATGTTTCACCGTTTTGAGTTAAAACAAAAAAAGTAAGTATACGCCCAAGTGTACCACCGTGTTTTATACGTACTCTGTTCAAGAAGAATAATTGTCAGTACAGGGAAGATAGGACGCTTGCCTCTTATTCTGGTTTCATTGGCTTGCATAAGTGTGTCTCCTTCTAAGGCTATCACAGGGCTATCACACTCAACATACTCAACTTCATAAAACTTGTTTTCAAAAGTTTCAAATCCCAAAAGCTCCTTAATAAAATCCACTCTGTTTTGATGTATATAACAAGCGCACGATCGTATTGACTTGACAGTATCCCTTCCAGTGTAGCCGTATCTCATGATTCATCATGATTCTCATGCTTTTTGACCTCTCTTCTCATGAAATCATGAATTCACTGAAAATCTCATGATTTTTTAATTTTCCCTTAATAAAAGCAAATAAAATATTTAAATGGTATATACATTTGGCAGCGGGATGCTTTTTGCTTACTGGAACGAATTAATCGAAACACAACCCATTCTTTCGATTAATTATTTTCCGGTATTTCATATCTTTTGTGATGAGTTCTTACATACTTTTTATTTATTTATTTCATCTGTCGATTATTTCTATCAGACTACCAATAACTTATATTATAAAATTGAAGATATAAAATAATAATAATAATCATAATAAAACAATAATAATAATAACAAAAATAATATAAAATAATATGTACAAGTATTGATGCATTTAAATTACGTTGAGGACATTATGTTTAAAAATACTCCTAGTTTCACTGAGGTCGATTACATTGCAAATAGAGTTATAAGCAGTACAGGATTTAGAAATGGTATCACTACAGCCATAATTCGTTCTATGGTACTCAATAAAGAAAAAATCTCTAGATCTTATAGATCTAACCGGAGCATAAATATTGAAAAGAGATAGTAAAGGAGGACAAACAATATGATTCATAAGGACGTCTCTGGCCAGCATTATTAAAAAATATTTTCTTCTGGTTTCAAGTTCAATTAACCCAAGTAGCTTACAACGACTTATATAAGAAGGAGAAAAATTCCAATCCAGCTTTCCAATAGCAAAACGCGTAAATCTCTTTTGAACGTTTTCAATTCTCTTACTGTGACCAATATAATATGGATCCCATATTACACAGCAGTATTCCAATATTGATCTTACTAATGATGTGTACATAGATTTTAAAGCATGAGGATCAGAAAAGTCTTGGGAGTTCCTCTTAAGAAATCCTAACATTGCATTGGCTTTAGCAATTATATAGTCATAATGATGTAAAAAGTTAAGTTTATGATCAAAAATCACACCTAAATCCATTTTAAAATTAACTCTAGTGAGTTCAGAATTCGCGATCGAATAGTTAAAATAAAAAGGATTGCGACACATGAAAAATGAAAGTATATTACATTTAGAAATATTAAAATGCAGTTTATTTATCATACACCAATTGCTAACATTATTTAGGTCCTCCTGAAGAAGTCTACAGTCATTAATGCTATTTAAGGACTTAAAAATCTTAAGGTCATCCGCGTACAGCAAGCAGTATGAATGCTCTAAGTACATAGGAAGGTCATTAATAAAAAGAAGGAACAATATAGGACCTAAATGACTACCCTGCGGAACTCCCGATCGATTAAAGATAACCTTTGACACTTTATTACCAATACGAACAAATTGCCTCCGACCAGTTAAATAATTCGAAAACCACTTAAGTAGAGATGAATGAAATCCCATCAATTGTAACTTTTTAATCAGAATTTGATGTTGAACCCTATCAAAGGCTTTAGCAAAGTCAGTAAATATAACATCCACCTGACAACGATTTTCTAATCCCAGTCTTATATGATTCGAAAATAACGTCAAATTAGTAGTTGTAGATTTACCGGTAAAAAACCCATGTTGTTGTTCACAAATGTAGTTTTTCACCTCATAATAAACTCTTCTTTTTACTATTGCCTCAAAAATTTTTGGAATCAACGGTAATTTAGATATAGGCCGATAGTTGGATATATTTTGCCTTGACCCGGATTTGAATATTGGAGTTATAAGTGAAACTTTCCAAGAATCCAGAAATTCACCTGTTTGCAAGGATAAGTTAAAGATCAAGGTAAGTGCTTTAGCAATAGAGTCGGAACATTTTTTAAAAAATATAGGTGGAATGTTGTCAGGACCACTAACAGTATTTGAATCCAGACTCAACAACTCAGCCTTCACTTCATTCTCAGATAAAATTAAACTGCCAAGATCCGTTATATTACAGCCCCTAAAAATATTATAATCTAAAACTGAAGAATCTACATCCTCAACAAAATTAGATTGAAAGAACGAACTAAACATGTCACAAATATCTTCTTCACACTTTGAAACTGCGCCTTCGTACGTCATATTTTTGGGATAACCAACTGTTTTTCTCTTACTATTAAGGAATGACCAGAATGCCTTCGGATTACTCCTCATATCAGTTTCAACAGATAAAAGACCAGTCTTAGGACGAGCTAAAGCAGGGATGAACCATGCGTAATATTTTGTCTCGTGGGCTAGCCAATTTGTGGGAAAAATTTAAAAAATTAAAAATTTAAAACTAATTTTTGACCAAAAATTAAAAAAATGTTCTGCTAACTTTATAGTCTATGAAAGGCGATCAGTTGTTGATCGAGATTTGCAATGCAAGAAAAACGATTTACAGAAAATTTGAGACACATGGTTATTGATTAATTTTGAATACAAGTACCTTCACTTTGAAAGGAAATTTGCTCGCGGGAGTTCCCGTATGGGTAAGCTAGTTAAATCTAATTTTTGTATGTCTTTTTTCTATTCAAAGACATCTTTCCTTAATGGGCGAGTACACCTACATGCTTCGCAATTTAATTAAGAACAAAGTAAACAATTACAAAATTTTCAAAAACAAATCTCCTACCAAGGCCATAATGACCTAAACGAAATCAATAAATAAGATATTTAGGGCCATTTGCTGGAACGAAACTTACGTAGCTTAAGTTCAAAATAAGCTTTTATGTGACAGTTTACGTAGAGGAAAAAGTAGAACATAAGCGTTTATGTTGAACATAAATATTTAAGTTTCGTTTCTGCAAATGATCCTTAAAGACCAATTGAAAACAAAAGTTATTTAAGATTTCTGGTATGAATTTTATTAAACCAAATATGTACACACTGCCATGAAAATTTTCTTTTATTATGTAGGTAAAAGATAAGATACTCTTATAATTAAATTTTATTATTAATGTTAAATAAAATGAAATGGAATCCTATATGTACTCGTATGTATTTTTTTACTTTAATTTTTTCTAAATTTTTTGTGAAGCATTGTTAAAGTTATTATTCTAAGAGCCCAAGCAATCATGATTTCATGATTTTTTATCATGAGATTTCTAAAAAATCATGAAATTTTTTTTTGAATCGGCAACACTGATCCCTTCAGCAGTGGGATTCAACTGTCGCGCTTGGGTTTACAACTTTTTGCGAAGAATTACAACAACAATTCTTTAAGGAAAGTCAGTGGCTTGCTCTTTTTGAAGTAAAACATCTTTTCCGGCGTTAGGGGTAAAAAATGTTCTATGGAGCTGTCAGTGACATGTCAAAACGATACGCTAAAGCGACATGGTTCTTACAATTATTGTTCGAACTTTGTTAGAGGTTATTTAAAACACTTTAAAATCACCTTTTATTGCCGAAAGAGAATATTCTTTTAATGGCACAACCAAAACAACTAACCTACACAACAATTAAAAAAATAATTTCATTAAAAAATTAGATAATAAAAGCTTTTCTTCAATGAATTATGTGTCCGAACAATTCCTCGATCGGAAATCACTTTCTTTTGTACACAAAACACAAACAAATAAATATTTTTCATAGTTTTATTTATTTAAAACATAAAACACTTTAACCTAAGCAATACTAAATACTTATAAACTATTTAAATTAAAAAATAAGCACTATTATTTACAAAATACTTAAAGCGTAATATAAAAATAACACTTGTAAATAAACTATCTGCTTAAGTGCTTTCTGTTGTCAAATATAAACTAGCATTACCATATGCGAAGAATTTTAAATTCTGTGTCAAAATTAAATTAGCATTGCCTACAATTTTAAAATCCTTGGGCTCCAACACAATGAATGAGATAAGAAAAAAGAGATGTAACGTGATGAAACATCGTCGTTATTGTAAATCAGTTTCAAACTATGAAAGCAGACGAGGATATACGTAACTAAGCATTTCTTGTCGTCACTTTAAATTAAATTAATTAATGAAGTAAGAACAGTGGCGCACATTCAATTTTTAGTTTCACATCTATTGGTTGCTGAGATGAAACATATGGGCTTATGTTTTATTTTACTATATATTTACCATATGTTTCATTTTATCAACCAAACAGTTGCGAAAATAAAAATTGAATTTACGTTTCAGGCCCAAGGAATTGCGGAACGATTTTATAATAATTAGGCCGCAGTTATAGCTTTCATTGAAATACATCATTGGAACAAATCAGTGGAATGTTGACTTCATTTTTTTTGACAAACCAGTTATAGCAATTATTGAAAGATTGGTTTCAGTAAAAGATCCTTTCAATGGCTGATTACAACCAATTCTATGCATTTGAGATTAGAGTTGATCATTGAAAGGAAAACAGACATTTGAGAACAGAAAGAGAATCGAACACATTCAGTGGAACGATTGTGTTCCATATTAAAGAAACGAAAATCAGCTGTTCATTGAAATTGGTTTCTATCAGTGAAATAATAAAAGTGGATTTAAAGAAAGTTCAAATCAGAATTTTGTATTTTATAGAGTAAAAAAATTCTACTACTCATTAGCTTCATTTTGGTATCAATTAAAGCCATTGCAGTTTGTTTATTCGCCTTAAAAATTGTAATGAAAATATTTTCAATGATGTATTTCAATAATAGCTATAATTGAAGCCTTATAAAAACTTTTGTCTGTCGTTTTTAATTGTATTTGTCAAAATCTGACAAATTTAAGCGATGATAAAAATGAACTTTCACGATTTAATGATGTGCACCCAAGTTAGTAATCATGTGCGTTAAAAAAGCGCCATCTCTGCGTCATAAAGAGAGCCATCTGTTCGTCAAACAAGCGGCATCTGTGCGTCAAAAAGAGCGCCATCCATTATGCTCAACTTTAGTAACAAGCAAGTTATACATGATTTTCTTAATAAATTCAAGAAATTGGCAGATAGACCAAAGTGGTCATTTCAAAACTAATTGCATAATTTTTGTATAATTGAATCAGTTTTGAGTTCCAATTTAAACCTCCTATCATTTTCAATTCGAAGAAATAACTATTTAAAGAAAATGTATTTGGAAGTGGTTTTGACATCTTGCAATTTACAAGACTATACTAAAACTATATTTTTTTTTTATGTTTCCGAAAAGCACATGAATCGTACAGAGTCTTGGCTTTTGGGAAAAGAAGTTTTACTTCAAGCGCGCGTACGTCAGTACACACAATTTTTTTTTTTTAAGTGGAATTTTTCCCAACGTAGTGTAGTGAGGGTGCTTCAGGCGAAACTGCTTTGGAAAAAGCTCTCCCATAAGGCCTTTACTGACAATTTTTGTTGAACAGAGTATAGTTGCTTTAAGAAATAATCAAACTAAGGAATGCATATTTACGTCATAAATTTGTGAAATAACTCAACATGAAACAAGTATTATTCCTGTTTTTTTTTTTTTTTAAATCAAAGTGAAAATGCAATGAATGATTTCTCTGTCCCTTTAGTTTTAGTGAGTTGGACAAAAAATATATATTGTGGTTAAGAACCATTTGAAAACAACTCTTGTATTAGAGCGAATAAAATAAAAACAAATTATTCAATTTGAATCAAGAAGTTTAGTCAAAAGCTTTTGAAAAATACGATTTCAAAGTCAAAATTATGAAAAAACACTAGAGTGCTCAATATCGGCTTTTACGCAATGTCATAATGATGAAAAAATGGTTTATTAGGCTGGATGCGTTACCAGTCGAATTAATTCCATCAAAGACATTGAAAAAAAAAAAACAAACAAATAAATTATTGACGTATGTCCAGCATATAAATCGTAATTATTTTTGTTTAGTAAAATAAGAAATCATGACGTTTTTTAAAATCGATTCCGACTTTAAGTTCCTTTTCGGATCTTCAAAAGATGGAGCTCTGCACCGTTAAAACGATTTTTGCGATACTTTAATTAAGCAAGTTTTTGCAAGGCATATCAGCAACTATAGAATGATTTTTTATTTGTTATTCATGTAATATATTGTATTTAAAAGCTTGTAAATAATAATAAAAATAATTGAAATTGAATTGAATTGAATTAAAACATCCGAAGATGTCGACTTTTTTTTAACAAACTAAGCCAATAGCACAATGATTTGGGTGAAGATAACTACTGACTTATTAAAATAAATAACTATGTATAAACAGTTAAGGATTTGGACATAATTAAAAAGAAAACATTGATTTTTTTCATAATTTTTCAAGCTAAGAGTTTATATTTTAGATGCAGTGCAGATGATGGTATTTTCTATTGTTCAATTACTCTTGCAACCGGCACTAACAAGCAGAAAAGCACTATCGTCACCGAACAATATTCTGACTCAAAAAAATACCTACATATATATATTACTTTATTTATAATGATTAATTTAAAGATACTTTTTAGTTTTTTAAACTGTATTTATATAAAATAAATTATAAAATTATTTCTTAACTAAAAAAACACATAACGGTTTGTTATTATTTCTTAAAATAGATATTTAAGGAAATTTCAAAGAACATATTTGAGGCATTGAGAGCAGAAGTGGCGTAACCCTCATTTGTTTCAATTTTGACTTTAAAATGCACAATGGTCAAAAATAAAATTTCTTTCAACACAGAGGTGACGTTACTTATATTTGCTCATAAATCAATACAAAAATGCTGAAACATTGTTTCTGCACGGAACTTTTCCTAGAGCAGAAATGGTGTAACCCACTTGGGCAAAATAGAAACCGTCCGTTTTGTGCCAATATATTGTTTCTCATAGTGACTATCTTGTCAATCAAATCGATCACAAAATGAGTGGCCAGGCTTACTTAAGCCTTGTGACCAAGACTTTGGTCTTATCGAAAAGCAAAAAAAGTATTTTAAAGACATTTTTGGCCCTATGAATTGGCAGACGGTTATAGCAGCGGCAAGAAAGAAGAATCCATTTCAAATTATTGTTATGGATGAATCTATGATGTTTTTGACAAAAAAATTGGAAAAGAATATAACAAATCGGAAAATTAATGTAAATAAAGGGAAGGTGGAATGGCTTAAAATTCAATGGCTACAATTTCTGAAAAAGACACCTTTCAATATTTTTTACAAGTACAGTAATAACGAAGGCGTGCTTTTTGATACTGTGTTTTTGAAAAAAAGAACACCTGCACTCATCACAGAACTCGAACTATTGTTTCCAAAATGGAATGCCGTAAGTGAAGCAAAAAAGAAAAACTTATTGGAGTTACTTAATTTTATCTCACCGAATTACCACGACTTTTATAAAAAATTGAAAACTGTTTCTATGGACAGAGACGTTGGGCTGGTTGAGTACGTAGATGACGAAGAAGAATGAAAGTACCTATCATAGTAGTGTAAACTTAAACTTAACTTTCTAACTATTTTGTACGATAATTTTTGTTATTTTGTTGCGATAATAATTTTTTTTTCATAACCAGGTTTTCAAATTATTGGTGTAACCACCTTTCTTTTTTAAATTTATTCCAGTATCTAAGAAGCAGTAGTGGTGTAACCCACATAAAACCCAGTAATTAATAATTTAAAGAGAAAATTAAGGTCTTAAATACAAGATATCCCACTAGTTTATGTCATAACTGAAGTTTATTAACTATTATTTTAAATAGGAAGCTAATAACAAACATTT
This sequence comes from Chrysotoxum bicinctum, assembly GCA_911387755.1. Classification (NCBI taxonomy): domain Eukaryota; kingdom Metazoa; phylum Arthropoda; class Insecta; order Diptera; family Syrphidae; genus Chrysotoxum; species Chrysotoxum bicinctum. The sequence continues at coordinate 46,724,433 of OU426987.1, forward strand.
CTTTTTCGTTAACTTTTTAAACCGTGATTTTCTCAATAAGTGAATATTGGGGTTACGCCACATCTGCTCTCAATGCCTCATTTAATGGTGGTAAGTTCTACAATTCGCACAATAAACGAACTGGAAATAAAATTAACAGGGAGCTGATACCATTGTGCTTGATGATGGCATTCAACAAATGTAGAAGTAGTCGAGTAAAGCTCTGCTTTCCAAGTCGTATTTGGGCGATAATTTTGCTTTTTGACGAACCTATTCATCCAGAAATGGGCCTTATCGCTGAAATTGGAGTCTACTTCCAACTGCTCTAGAACCAGATGACCCACTTTCATAAAACATTCTAATAGTATTCATGTGTTATTGGATGCTATTATTCTATACTAGCCGACCCGTACTCGCGTTGCTTCGCAAATTGTAACTACGAATATTTTTTTAATATTAATATTAGCATATGAAAACATTTCTCAATGGGACTGAGCATATTTTCTATAATAATATTACCGTATCGAATTAGATTCTCTTTCACACTTGAAAAAAAAAGGAGTTTGTTCATGTTTGTGCATATTATAAATATAACAATATAGAAAATAATAAAATTTATTTCAAATAAATGGGCTGACTACTTTTTGAGTTCATTCAACCCAAACTTTAAAATCGTTTCGCTTTTATAGAATAGTTCATGTGCCCGGCACTGTAGTCAATTGAATGTCCATTTTTGTCACCCAAAATGCTATTGAGTGTATTCAAGTAACTTAAAAAATAAAATGCCCGACTGGATCGCACAAACAGTACTTTGGAATTAAAAATACATTTTATAAATATAAAACATGGATTTAGTTAGATAAAAATGTTCAAATATATGGAACTGCCGTCTGATTAATCTTTTTATTATTAAATTAATTTTTTATATAACAAATTTCCTTAAAATTTTTCGAGAACAAAATTTGGGATGCCAAATTTTAAGTATTTCGTAGTATAAATATTAGAAATAGTTTTTTTTTTCGAATACAATTATATACAATATTATTTTAAACTTAAGGGGGCTCCTGTTGAAAATTTTTGGTTAAAATCGTTAGAGCCGTTAATGAGAAAGTCAAAATATCAAAAAACGGTTCTTTGACAGGTACCGTTAATAACATTTTGCCCCAAAATTTTGTTTGACCAAAATGTAGTCCATATCCAATGTCCATAATATCACACCTAATTTTTTTTATCAAAATCGTTAGAGCCGTTTTCGATATACTCGTAAATAAGATTATGCATTACGGGTGTATGGGAGGTATCATTAGTTTTGGAGCTAAAAAAATTTCAATTTTCCTCTAGGGAATCACCGAAGACCCTTATGTACCGAGTTTGAAGAAAATAGTTCCAGTGGCTTAGGCTCTAGATCGAGGTACAGCCATACAGACATACGGACATACAACCATACAGACAGACAGACGGAATCGTCGGACCCACTTTATTCATCTTCGCTATCATCGTTATGTCAACTTTGGTCAAAATTTCGAGTTCGATTTTTTTCCAAATGCTGAACTTGCCCTATAGTACCTATATCGCAAGTAAAAAAGAGCCCACACTGCTCAGCGATGTGACGATAGAATTAGAGAAACAAAAAACAATGTGTGTGTGTAGGTTAGTTAGATGAACTATACAATAATACAATACAGAAAAATTGAATATGTAGGTAGGTAGGTAAGAGAAAAAACATAACTATTAAATGGAACACATATTAAGAGAGAGAGAGAGCATGGGAAGAAAAGAAAATTAAAAATGTTGGAATGATAATGAAATGAAACAAAGCAGCGACCTCGCGATTGTGATGAAATCTAATTCCTGGATAAAATAAATTCTAATTTTATAATTTGTTTTTTATTTATTTCTCAGGTTCTATGTTTAACTTAGAAGTGATTTTGGGCTTAAAATTTGCGCAACAATATTGACTTTGTAAAGCAATGCTAATCTTTGTCGATTGTTGTATAGGTTTTTTAGATATGAGTGGTTGCATAAGTCAACTAATAAAAAAAAATGGACAAAAAATGTAAAATTAATAATATTTAAGTTTGACAAATTATTAATGAAAAAAAATTATAGCCATAAACACTCTTATAACAATATAGAAAATAATAAAATTTATTTCAAATAAATCGGTTAACTACTTTCTGAGATCGTGCGTTACAAACTTTAAAATGGTTTCGCTTTTATATAATAGTAAAGAAGTATAGATGTTGATTTGACAAAGCAGGTTAAATAATCGACAACCAGTTTCACATATATAACATCAACGATATGGCCGTCACAACTCGACAAATTTCGGAAATAATTACCGTTTATATGCTAAACGTTTTTCCCTCATTTTTTGTAGAAGTTATTTAAAGGTGACATGTTAGAAGCTTAATCGAAATCATTAGAGCTACTTCAACTTATCATCGCGGGGCTTCTCTTGTTCTACGTAAGCTTCAACAATAATTTCCAATTTTGTTCGACGTATGTATATCACTTTTAAGATTTTATATGCAGCTATACCATCGTTATGTTAAATTTGATTAAAATCTTGAAAAATGTTGTTTGCATGGAACCTTTATGCTTGTTGGACATTGCCTTACTCGTATAGAAACTAAAAAAAAATGAAACGAAAATAGTTGTTCGCTTATTTCTCAGTGAGATCCGTAGTTGCCTGCGCCCGTTAAGAAAACTTCAAATAAACTTTATACAAAATAATTTGACGTTGAAAAACAATCTTACTTTTGAAAACAGCTTACAGCACATTTTTCTTTTCATCTTTGAATGTTTTTGATCTTTTGTATAATTTCGAAAGTTCAAAAGTTGTGGTATCAAGAATAAAACTTTTTTCCGCCAAGTTTCTAGAGTATTTAAAGTTTTTTTTTCAAAGCGAGAAAAAACATGACCATAAAAATACAAAACTTAATTACAAAAAAAAGAAAAGAATTTGAGCTCTCAGCCATAAACTAAGGCCTATCACTCCCATTCATATACATATAGGTACAACACTAACAAGGACATACGCAATTAAAGATTCTATCTTTGATTTTGGATAGCATATTGTCTCTCAATTATTTTTCATCTGCTTCCTCAAATCTATTTGAACTTTTCCAATCACGAAATCAGAGAATATACCGAAAATGCAATCAAAAACTCAATTTTCCGTGACCATGACCACCTGGAGCCTTTCAAACTTCTGACTTTAATGAGAACAAGAGCATTTCATTTCATTCTTCTACCGAGAATATGCCTAGAGGAAGGAATCGAAATCCCATAGGCAGTGCCAAGCACTTCCTCTTCATTCGCATCTAAGACAAATCTCAAATCATTTGCAATGACCACCTGTTGATGGGGCTGAATTGCACATATTCAACTAAATTCCACAGCCCCAATACCCCAACACCTTTGACTGGCTGTGAACATATTATACATAGCTCGGGTTCGTTTTCTTTTGGCCTTTTTTGATAGTGTTCTTTTCTTTGTTGTCGTCCTGAACTTAAACCAGCCATAAACCAAAGGAAAAGTTATCCGCACTTAATCAGAGACTTTTTTTGATTGCTTTCGTTGACTTTGACAGTTGATCTTCTCTAAAACCCCTCTGGTTATGGTTCTTGTTTTGTTCGACTGGAATCTCAAATATTTCAACAAAAAAGTTCTTGCAGACTGTGCGAGCTGGGGTTAATTTTTTTTTTAAAAGGTCAAAGGTGCAAAGGAACTAGAAAGTGAAGTGTTTGAAAGCCAATACCCGAATAAGTTGGTGGAAATAAGAAGGACAGAATTTTAAGGGAATTTATGCCTGATTTGTGCAGCTTAAAAGTAAAAAGCTTATGATGAAAAATTAGACTCGGAAGTCCTTTTTGATTCAGCATAATCTAAGCTAAATGAGAGACCTATATAATGTTAAACACAGCACGGTGGATGGGAAATTAAAGGGGGGGGGGGGAGGAGGTGTCGATTAACATTGGTCTTGAATGCTTGCAAATTGAAATGCAAAGGGAAAAACGCGCCGGGTAAATCATTTCATAATCGTGCTGTGCGACTAAAAAACGAATCTCATATTTGACGGAACGACCAAAATTATGTTCAAATGATAACTGATGAGTATTCCCACCAAAACGGGTATCACGGGTGAACTGATGTAGGGCAGGAATGCAACTGGCTACTTCGAGTGAGCATTACTTGTGAAAGAAGCAATAAAATAAGGAAATATATGAAACATTCCGACGGTATTCAAGAGATGGGAATGAACCCATGATAGCTCTATTCCTTATCAGTTTTAACGATCTGTTCTGTTTTTGGCGGTCTCGAGAATCTGATCATTCCAACGAAGATCGTCGTTGACACACATACCTACCGAGTACTGATACCTTTTCAGTTTCTTCGATGCAAGTGCCATGCAGGGACAATGGCATAGGGGGTATATTTTGATTCAACGATAGTATGGTAGACAGCATTGAGTTTTCGAAGCATTAAACTCCAAACTGCTGTTAAGATGGGAGTTTAATGAGCTAATCATACAATAGAACTTCACTTCAGAAGGAGATGGACGTGAATTTGAGAACAAGTATGAGAAGCTGAGGGTAGAGTCGTCGGCTAAACAATGAAGTGGATTAGAAGTTTCAGACAATAGATCATTTATAAAAATGAGGAAGAGTCGGAGACAAAACGGAGCCTTGAGGAAAACCAGCATTCATTTTGTGCAGATCAGACTTGAAACCGTCCAGCACAACATGTATTGAACAATCTAGAAGGTAATTTCTAATCAAAAGAATAAGGGTTTCGTTAATACCAAACGCACGCAAGATAGCCTTGTTCCAAACGCTTTCAAATGCCTTAGAAATATCAAGCGCAATAATCTTACTTTCATCAAAACAATGTAAAGATCTGTTCAACTTTTCGGTGAGATATGCCATCGGATCACCAGTAGAACGATTGCTGCGAAAGCCGTATTGCCGTTCAGTAAGAAGTTTTCGATCTTCAAGCGTAAGTGCAATTGGTCGATAGGAGTAGGGGGAGGAGGGTTGCCTTTCTTTTGAACAGGCTGGACAAATGCTGTTTTTCATCTTCTAGAAAATATTTTAGCACAACAGGAGCGATGGAAAAGCTTACACAATGGTTTTCCCAGCGATGAAGAACACCTCTTCAGAAGAATTCGAGGTAAACCATCAGGACCAGCGGATTTGCTTATATCAAGATCTCGAAGGGCTCTTGCAAATGTAGGAGTACGGAAATATGCCTGCCCGATTGAATGATTTACGTTCTCAACTTCAGGAGGAACAATGTTGCTAAGATGGCAACGTAGAGCTAGCAGCACAATGAGCTGCAAGTACATTTGCATTATCTAAAGTGCTAGTTATCGGGTTGTCATTGAAGATGCGCGTTGGAACCGAAGATGAAGTTGAATTTTTTACGTTTTTGCCTTAATGTGATTCTTTTTATAACAACGTTTCTAACTTGTTTATACTTTTTCTGTTTCCCTCGGTTGGGTTTGGCCTCAAAGGAGTGGAAACTTACTCTAAACGTGATAGCTTTTTTACAGTTTGTTTGTTAATTCTGTAAGAAATAAAAGAACGCATCCCAAGAATATTCACTTTTATGATCATATCAGCAGTGGCATCTACGTAACTTTCAAAGAAATATATTGCCCAGTTAAAAATTCTTTAAAAGTTATTTAGACCGTCCCAGTTGACTTTCTCGTCAAACGGTCCTTGTAGATGCTTTTCTTTAACTGGATAAATGGGACACAAGAAATTGGCTGATATTACATAATGGTCTGAAGTGCCGAATGGAGAGTTTACCACGTGAAGCTAAAGCTCATATTAGAACAATGTCCGTATTGAGGAAGGCTCTGGCCAGCAACATCATATCTAACATAGACTAAAAGGCCATCATGGTGAAAGATTAATGGCTAACGTTAAAGCTAGGCAATTTAAATTCTAAAAGATCAGTAGTTGCTCTAACCTGCGTTTTACTTATTGCCAAAACAGCTGGTCTGTACTTAACACAATGGGTGTATACGTCAAAGAAATTCCAAAAACACAAAAATCACTTACCATGTCACAAACACTCAAAACACAACTCTGACGATCTAAGTTCAACCGTGCAATGTAAGTCCAATGGATTAATAAATAGAATATACAAACCGTTCTAAGTGTTATGGGCCTAGAAGACCTTGCATATGAAATCAGGCAAGGCATACAAACACAATTAAGCTATACATCAGATGTCACTTAACTATCCATTGCAAGAATCATGCGATAAGTATCACAAAAGACATGCAACAAGCGATAATTACTAGTCAACTTGTCTAAGACTTTACCCCTTGACCATCCCTGATACATCAAGAATGCTGAACTTGAAAAACCGACCAATAAGTCCTTATTCCTTAATTCCCACAAATCCGCACATAGTTTCACCGAATGGTGGATTACGCGAAAGGTAGTTATGAATTCGCGTACCTCCTTTGTTTTTTCAAAACTGTTAGAAGATTAATAACTAATGCTTACTAATTCTGTGATAAACTTTAGAAAAATAAATTCACTTACGTTACTTAATGGTCGCTCCAAAAGTGATAAGGAAGGCCATCTAACCTTTTTGAGGGGCACTGCTCAACTATAGACTACTGATTCACTAAAGGAATATGTCTTCAATATGTTACTGACTTCAAAGTAAAGGAGATGACGCATTTAAATCACATATCAATATCCGTAACCATTGAATTGCACAACAAGGAGCATCCCAGCTGAGGCAAAAAGGTGCTTACACTGAAAATAAATTCCTATCCTAGGTAATATTGACAAAAACGTTTTGTTGACCTTTAACAAAACAATTTTATCGTTCTGATAAAATTTTTGTCAATACGAAAGAATGATTTTGTTGATTTCACAAAATTTTTATAATCCAGCATGATTTTTTGTCAGTTTAACAAAATATGCACTACAAATAATATTGTCAGTTTAACGAACCAAGTTTTGTTAATATAACAAAATAAAACAGAGATTTTTATCACATCGACAAACTTTTTTGTGATGTTAACAAAATGTTTGTTGTATCTACAAAAAATCTGTTTTGTAAATGTTTGTCAATATCACAAAGTTTTTGTTAATTTGTTTTTGTCAATTTAACAAAAAATGAAAACATTTTTGTTAAAATGACAAATATTTTGTTTTGGGGTTGAATTATTTTGTAATATTGATAAAATAATATTATCAGATAGATAAAACTATTTTGTAAGGAAACCAAAAAATTTCTTTTGTGTATGGTATAGTTCACACTTGCTTTTTGTTAAAAAGTCGATGTAAGATTAACTGAACTTAACAAAAATTGCGTATTGTCCATACGCCCTCACAGATGGTTGCATGTGAGATCGTAGGGACGGAACGCCAATTTTTGTGGACTTAAATCCTAAAAAAAAAATATTTTGACAAAATTGATTTTCTTTTTTTTTGTGGATTCAACAAAAGAAATTTGTAAGATTGACAAAATATTTTGTTGAATTGACAAAATATTTTGTTAATTTAACAAAATATAACAAGAAATTTTTGTTAATTTAACAAAATATTTTGTTAATGTAACAAAACAATTTTGTTGATTCAACAAAACAATTTTGTTAATTTAACAAAACAATTTTGTTAATTTAACAAAACAATTTTGTTAATTTAACAAAAAAAATTTGTTAATCCGATAATAATAAAAAAACAATAACACTAACAAAAAAATTGTTAATACAACAAAAGAATTGTTAATATGACAAATTAATTTTGTAAATTCTACGAAATTTTGTCATATTGACAAAATATTTTTGTTATTTCAACAAATTTATTTGTTAGCATAACAAAATAATTTTGTGGATACAACAAAATATTTTTTGTTACCTCAACAAAATTCTATAATTTTTGTCAATTTGACAAAACTTTTTTTTGGACGTATATTGACAAAATTTTTGTTAAATCAACCCAGATTTTTATCATATATACTTAGATTTTATTTTCAGTGTACTACCAAGACTGCAATGGAAAGATCTGGGGCCAAATTACCGCATCAGTGAACGAGTGAGTAAGTCCCATCAGTGATCAAATGAAAACTCCAAATTAGAGTAATCGATTTCTAGATGACGTAAGCGGTAATGCCAAAGTCACATAATTCAGTCACGTATTACTCGATAACTGATGCGGTATAATATGGTCCCTGAACTTTAAGAGATTTACACAAAATCTAAACAAAGAACTTAGCTTAGCAGACCTAAGTAGTGTCGAAACCATAGGTGGAATTGATATGCTCCCAAATTGCATATCTAAAGCTGCTTGTCCACTCCAAACAAGAGGAAAAAGGAGAGGAAAACAGCCATGGTACGACTGGGAACGTGAAGCAGTAAGAAAAAAATTCTTTGCATTCCTGCGGCTTCTAAGAAAATAAAAACACGCTATGCAAAAAATAGGTTCAGCAATGCAAGGACAGTAGATCATTCTGGAAAATTGCAAAAACTTTAAATGGTCCAAGCTTTGGGCGTGGTATAACAGTTGAAGCCCCAATCCTAAAACTGCTAAATACGTCACTCATTGAAAATGCAATACAGTACGCAATTTGACTACTAGAAGTTGAAGCTTTACACCGGCAGGTATCACAAGTGGATATAACAAGAATTATTAATCGCTGTAGCGTAAATAAAGCCCCAGGTGAAACCGTATTCCGTATGAGTTCTTCAAAAATGCGACGGATAACTTCATAATCGAACTGGGTAAAAGTTTTAATTTTATATTCAATAGTGGTGAAGTACCTTCAATTTTCAAAAGAAATATTATATTCCCAATTCTGAAGAAAGGTGATCCGAAGGAGCCGAGTACTTACAGAGGGATATCCTTCCTCAACACTGTCACAAAAATTTTCACAAGTGTTTTGCTCGAAAGACTCAGGGATTGGGTACATGAAAACAATTTGTTGAGTGAATACCAAGCAGGGTTCCGGAAGGACTACTCTACGGTAGACAATATTTTTGTCCTCACAAACTGAGTAATCTAGGAGTGTCAACGAAAATACTAAGAGTTCTTAAAACATTCTATAGTGGAAACATGACTGCTGTCTGGGATGGAAATATTCTATCTGAATGGTTCCCTACGGAAACTGGAGTAAGGCAGGGTTGCCTACTTAGTCCGCTGTTGTTCTCTTTTTTTCTGGATGACCTTGTAGAATATCTTATGGATGGAATAACTTTTGCTGCGCTGAAAATAAAATTTCTTTTATACGCTGATGATATTGTCATCTTAGCAGAAAGTTCAAATAAAATGCAGCTGATGATAAACCAACTGCAAAGATATTGTAGTATGTGGAATCTACAACTGAACACTGCTAAGTCAAAGATTATGATTTTTCGGAATAGAATGGGGAGATATGCCAGAAATGAGAAATAGAGCTGGAAAAAATGAAGAACTCGAAAAAGTCAAACAGTACATATATCTTGGTGTGCTTTCAACACCACAAGTATCGTTTAGGAAACATCTGCACGAAAAATTGAAGGAATCCAAACGAGCGATAAACCGCAGCTGGAGAGGAGTCCTCAACAAAAAAGAAATCACACCAAGCGCTAAATATAGGGTCTTCGAAGCAGTGATGAGATCAATCATGCAGCGCAAGTCTGGGGCATTTACCAATTTGAAGAAATGGAAAAGCTGCTCAGATACTTCCTCAAGAGAAATTTTAGACTTCCGTACAACACCCCAAACTACATGCTCCATCTTGAGACTGGCCTACATCCACTTTACATCTACACTCTTGGGCTACACTTCGCTTACATCTGTAAAGTTATGATGCAATCTAACCATCGTTTCAAATATAAAGTAGCCAAACACCTTCAAAGCAGAAACTTACAGCTTTTTAGTGAAAGGTCGAGACTCGGAATGGAGCATAATGTCAGATTAACGGGTGAAAATGCAGATGTCTTAAGCTGAACTAATAGAAAAGATTGGAGACTCCACAGTCCACACGCGATGAATTTCGGATGCAAAGCCAAGAGAGCCAAACGAAGAGCACTTGTAAGCTACTTAGCCACAACTTGAGAAGCAAACATTATTTTTGCGACAACAACAGCATTGAGATGATCTCCACTATTTTCAAAGCCAGAGGTAAACTTCTGCCCCTCAACTACCTACCTCACAGGATCGATTTAAACCCAGAGTGCACTTTGTGTAATCTAAGAACTCGAGAAGATATCCAGCACTTTATAGGAATATGCCCGGTTATCAAGGAGATACGAATATCTGTCTGGGGAAAAGTACTCTATCAGTGAAAGAAACTGTACAGATATTAAATGGTGATAACTGGAACTTCCATTTTAAATAAAAAAAGTATCTTTTTTTATTGTGATTAACTATAAAATTTGAATCTTTACTTACATATCATATAAAGTAAAACCCGCTTAAGAGAAAAATCCGCTTACCTGAAACACTTTTTTCATCTCCAAGTATTTTCCGACCAATTTCCCTTAAAACACCCCGCTTAAGTGAAACTCGCTTAAGCGAAAAACCCGGATAACTGAAACATATTTTCAGTTAATTTTTAATATTTTTCATTGAAAACAACTCTCTTAAGTGAAAAAAAAAAATAAATCGAACAGAACAAAAATTTGCTAGTTTTCGTTTTTCAATAAATTATGTTTGTGTTATTTAATCGTTGTTTTATTTAACTTCTTCAAGGCAAGTCCAAAAAATAAAAACAATATTATTTCTAGCATTAAATCTCCGCTTAATGGATTTTTTAAATCCTCTTAAGTGACATTTTTTTTCACTTATCCGAATTCCGCTTAAGTGAAATTATTTTTAACTTAAGTGGGGTTAATGGAAAAACCCGCTTAAATGAAAGAAAAACTGTGACATTTTGCCGTTTCTTTTAAGCGGGTTTTACTGTAATAAAACGGCGAACATGTTTTTTGTGGTATACACTTTTCGAGGCCCATAAAAACCGAAGGGGCATAAATTACATATTAAACGAAAGCATTTTTTGCATAGATGTGCAGAATGCCAAAATTATTTAAATATACTACACAGAAATTGTTTAAAACAATAAATAAAAACTGCAAAAAAATGCCCGGAAAACAAAAACAAAAACAATTAGGGCACGAGTACGATAACTTGGCCGCCAAGATTTGATGACGGATTTTTGTAGAGGGGTCAAAAATAAGCACTTTTTACTAAGGGAGGGGGGGGTCTATCTCCCCCCGTTTAGGAGGTAGGGGCACTTTTAGAAAAAAATGGTTTAAATTGAAAAAAAAAATATTAAAAAACAACGGCAACACCTACAATAAAGTGCTGTACTGCGTTTGAAAGCCAGAAGATTGTTCTATAATCCTGCATTTAAATTAAATTACTCATATCAACAGTTTTTGAGAAATTCGCATTTAAAGTCCAAATTTTGATAAAATAACGTGAAAAAAAAAGTTTAGACCAATTGTTTTCAAAATTGTGAAATGAAATTGTAAATTAGCTTACATGTGTTTGATGTATCTATCAATTCTTAATCGAACACAAAAAATCGCATGGTTCTATGTCTTCTGGTTTTTGAGAAAATCGAAAATAACTAAAACTACTTTTCTACAAAATGTTTGATATTTTTTGCTTCCTTACATAAATAAATCAGTGCTAGCTTCCAACATTACAATATATAAACAGTAAAGTATGTATGGGGGGGCATGCTGCCCCCCTGCAACCCCCCTGCTTGGGCACACTATAGGATTTGGGGTAGGTGCGAGGTTGAGTGCATGCAAAGTTTCTTTTGCATTCACAGAATCTGTATTTAAGAAAATTCAAATTTATTCTATTTATCCAATGTCCACTAAATACATATAAAATACAATAAACGATCTTGAAAACCAAAACAAACTTCTGACCATGTTCACCAATACATGGCACTATTTTTCTATCGAAAATACTGCCTAGAAAGGAAATATAAGGACGACTGGGGTTCGCAAATAATAGAGTTTTTATCAGATGTAAAAAAAGTTTACCCTTGTTATACCGATGGTGATATATGTGAGGGTTTACAGTTACAAGACATCGATCCTCCCACCCTTCAGAGCGAAAATTTAGAAAGTGTTTTACCGCCAAAACATCCTCGGCTTCCCACCATAAAAGAGTAACTCAACGAACTCGACAGTTATAGTACGGACGATGGCTTTATTGACGAGACTTACACACCTTTTTAATACATTTTGACCATTTTTAACTAACTATGACTGACTAACTTCTGACTAACTGACAAAATAACGGACCCAGATGCAATTCTATCTCCTCATGGTGCATTCTGGGTAACGCTAAATGAATTGCGGTACTGAACTAACAAAGATTCATTATGTTTATTAACATTAATCCTTAAAATGGAATCACCGTCACCACCAAAAATCAAAAAAAGTAGTTTTGGTAATTTTCGATTTTCTCAAAAACTAGAAGACATAGAACCATGCGGTTTTTTGTGATCGATTAAGAACTGACAGATACATGGATCACATATAAGTTAATTTACAATTTCATTTCAAAATTTTGAAAACAATCGGTCTAAACTTTTTTTTTCACGTTATTTTATCAAAATTTGGACTTTAAATGCGAATTTCTCAAAAACCATTGACATGAGTAATTTAATTTAAATGCAGGATTATAGAACAATCTTCTGGCTTTCAAACGCAGTATAGCACTTTATTAAAGGTGCTGCCGTTGTTTTTTAATATTTTTTTTTTTTCAATTTAAACCATTTTTTTCTAAAAGTGCCCCTACCTCCTAAACGGAGGTTTTCTCAAAAACCAGAAGACATAGAACCATGCGGTTTTTTGTGTTCGATTAAGAACTGATAGATACATGAAACACATATAAGCTAATTTACAATTTCATTTCACAATTTTGAAAACAACCGGTCTAAACATTTTTTTGTCACGTTTTTTTATCAAAATTTGGACTTTAAATGCGAATTTCTCGAAAACTATTGATATGAGTAATAAAATTTAAATGCAGGATTATAGAACAATCTTCTGGCTTTCAAACGCAGTATAGCACTTTATTGTAGGTGTTGCCGTTGTTTTTTAATATTTTTTGTTTCAATTTAAACCATTTTTTCTAAAAGTGCCCCTACCTCCTAAGCGGGGGGAGATAGACCCCCCCCTCCCATAGTAAAAAGTGCTTGTTTTTGAACCCCCTACAAAAACCCGTTATCAAATCTTGGCGGCCAAGTTATCGTACTCTCCCCACAATTAGAAATGTCAAATCGACTGACACATAATTAGAAATGTCAAATCCAGAATAAACCATTCAGCGAAAACCCAAAGCCAGAATCCGAAACATTAAGGTGGGTTCACAGTAGTGTTCACATTACACAAATCCGCCAACACGACAGAAGTTGATGAACATGTTAATGTTGTTGAATGTGAACCTCCCTAAATGAAGAAATATTATCAATAGAAATATTAGGCATGTGTTTGTTTAGTATTTGAGCTCTTATAATAAAATTTTGAAACATTAAGTATTTTTAAAAAGTGAAAAAGTAAAAAGGTAGAACCATTTAAACTATCAAGCGCCTATTAAAATGTCTATCTATCAAGCGTTAACTACAATTGGCAATTTTTGCAAAAAGTACAATAAGTGAAAAAATGAAAAAGAATACACACATCATACACTAGCGGCATCAGTTGCTTTCATTTTGGCGACATCTATCGGTCATTTTCTGAAGCAATTTATTCAATGTATTAGTGTTTTCAAAAAGTGAAACATTTACATTTTGCTTTTTTGAGATGGAAGATAAAATTTTAAATTGAGTTGGAAAAGGAGAGCAGATTTTTTTTAACATTTTCACTTTTCAAGTTCATTGCAGTTATGGCTTTACATGCAAAAGTGTAAGCTCTGCGTATTTCAATAAGTCAATTATTTTTAAAACTTATGTATGTATGTACGTTTTTCTGCATTTGAATTTTAAATATTTGCGAAAAAAGAGAATACAAAATACTCGAAATGCATTTGTCAGGGAAATAGAGAAGAGAGAAAATGCAGACGTGAGACGTCGCGAATTTAAATCTCCATGGCTGAATGCGTTCCATGGGCTCAAACCTACCTTATTTTCGGAACACTTCCATTTATCTCATTTTTTGTTGACAATAAACAGCTGACCGATCGATGTGCAAACAAAAAAGGTTTTACAAAAGTAAATTGAATTTATGTTTTTGAAGTTAGCTATATTTCTTTAGACGCGTTATGAAAAAATGATGAGAGTGAAATTAAAAAAAAAAAATTCAAATGTATGTAACATAAAATTCACAGGTTGACGTCACTCCGGCGACGTGGGTTCGATTCCAATATTATGGCCATAACAACAGCTGAAGGACAATGACATGAAAGAATCGGAACAAAAACTGTTAATGTGTCAAAAGTGTGTATAGGTTTGAAAGTTTGTTTACCATTAACTGTTTTCCTTTGGACTCCAGGATTGAGTGCTTAGTAGGTACTTCTCTATTAACATGCGGGCAAGTTCCTTGAAATTTGTTGATCGATTCTAAATTTTCATCATTTTTCCTTGCCGGATTAAGTCGAGAAGATCATCATGTTCTTAATTTATGAAAAAATATAATTTTTTAATTTAATAGTTTCATCTGTTGGAGCGTGAGTGTTTGAAGGACTTTGCTTCAAACGAAAATTCTCAACTTTGTCAAACTGAATTGAATTGATGGTAGGTGCCGTGATTAGAATCATTTCTGGAGTCAAAACTGCAAAGTGTGTTATTTATACGACCCCGTAAACAGATATAAGAAAGAGGCTTATAAAACCTATTGTAAAGGACTTAGTTAAAAATACGGATTAATTTGTTTTCCTTGTTATTTAGATAGTCGTCTTTATGTCCCCTGTTTCATTTGAAATTCTTTAAGCTCTTCATTTTTAACAAATCCTGATCGTTATCATTTCCAGGATACTTCACCACAAAACCAAGAGCACTCTTACGTTTTACAACTTAATCACTTTTAAGCCCCCACAATCCAAGTACTCCACCCCAACACTGGTCATCATTGGATCTACCAACAATTCCCATAAAAAGTTGGCAATTAAAAACGATGTCATTTCTAAATATATTCCATGTTCGAAATGTAATAAACAGTGATAGCATTGTGCACTTAAGCTTTTAATACTTGAAAATTAACTTTAAAAATACTTAAAACGACACGAAAGCCCTCGCACCATACCGTTTTTGTCTAACATCCTGTCATAAAACATCTGCAGTTGACTTTATTATAATCGTTATAACGTCAGACCACATAAAAACCATTTTATTACTACACCCAAACAGCTTCATCCCTTCTGTCTATACAGTAATGTATATGTTATGATAAAGGTCCAAAGGAAGATATCCAGTTAACAGAGTGTCCTAGCTTGCTACCCCACCTTTTTGTTTATTGTTTTTGCTGTTTTTTTGTTTGTGTGTTTTTTTTTTGTGCAAACACGCAGGATAATAATAATTATGCATGCAACAAAACTTTGTCCTTTTCAGATTGAGGGCAATGTCAAAAGAGAAAAATCATCCGACAAAAGAACCTAATTAACTAACCAACCAACTGATAGGAAACCAACTTGAATGCGAAGTAAGGATTGAGAGCAGAAATAACTGCCACAAGAATAATGGCCGATTATTTCCAAAACATTAAACAGTTTTTAGCTTATCTAATATTTTACAAACCATTTAAATGGCTATTAGACAAGCGAGCTATTGGTGCTTCGTGTAGTTATTTAGTTGTGTTTGTTTTTTATTTTATATTGTTGTTGTCATGCTGCTGCTGGTTCTGCTATTGCTGGTTTTGCTGTTTTTTCCCGTTCAATGGCGCGAAAAGTAGACGGCCTCGCATTGGGCGCCACCGCCTCCCATACCAAACCAGTGTCATTTAATCAAACACTCCGGAGCGAAAGGATTTGCAAATTTATATTGAAAGTTATTTGCCATTCATTTTGTTGCTTGTCATCCTCGGGGGTATAAATGATGTTCCGCCAAAATTTAATTTCCCGAAAACTGCTAGGATTAGGCGCTGCTTGGCAAAGTGTGCCCACTTTTCTGCTACGCCCTTTGTCTTAATATAGCGGGACAGGGTTGAAAGTTATTGTTGTAATTAAGACGTATAACTTAGCGTGTTAGGATTTATTGTCTTCAACAGAATATAATAAAATTTCAGCTGACTTTAAAATATTATTAAATAGACATTCGAAGGACGAAGGAGCTGGTTTCTATTTTTATAATTTCCAAGAAACTGGGCTATGAACAAAGCGATGTTTGCGTAATGCGGAAAGCTTCACCCGATGACGATGAGCCTTGTGCTGCTTTAGAAGTGTTTAAGTTCCAAGAAAAACATGTCCTTCAAAAAGAAAAGAGTGCAAGTGTTTAAATACTGAATGATTAAAAAAATTTCCTTCGCTACGAGCACACATATCTACTCTACATGCGTTGTGCTCGTAAACTGTTTGGTTGATTTACATCCGAGGAGAATTAAAAACATGCTAGAGAGATTCTCTACCTACCTATGTATATACCTTCAATATTATGCAATGAAGCGCGTTCACAAAAAGGAAGCAAAGTGTTGTTCCTTCCGGGCAAAAGTGTTAAAAACTTCTCTCGAAGGGCATTATCACAATCAAGATAATTTTTTTTTGTCCCATTTTAAATTTTTCATATGTCATTAAAATTAATTCTTTAATTATGTTTACACGATGAGAGAGTGTGGGAGAAGAGGATCGTTTGAATGCGAAATAGACGCCCGGACGAAATTAAATACTTGAAAAAGAAAGCTTTTCAAATCGGCTTTTTTATAAATGTGATTTCTAATTTTAAGGGAGTATATGAAACTTGATGTTGCCGTTCTTTTGTTTTCGGAATGTTTTGTGTTTTTCAATTTGTCAGTTCAATGCTTTGCTCAAGGCAGTTTTTAACTTCCTTTGAATTTTTGCTCAAAATATTCATTTTCGTGCTTAAAATATGTTCATGCTGAAACTAAATTACTTTGTGTAAGAAAGAAAATTATATTTGCATGAACACAAAAAACAAAAAAGATGATATTTTTACTCAAGAAGAAAATGTTATCTAATATGTGAAAGGGAAGTTCAATGAGTTCTAAAAGATCGGAGTAAAAATATGATGACAGAGAAATTAAATAATAACAATATAAGACGAAATTACTTTTATTTTCGAGAGACAAGGAATTTGAAAAAATTTAAAATTGTTTTTGAAGACAGATGTTCAAAGTTCAGTTTTATAAAACTCGATTAGAGCTAAAAGAAATGAATCGGAGTGGGTTTTTCTCTTCCGTTGGATTAGAAACTAGCTTTTAAAAAGCTCAATACAAGTTGCATTGATTGGTTTAAGGTCTATAAATCATAAGATTATTACTGCTGGTGTGCCACAAGGTTCCATTTTGTCTCCGACTCTCTTTCTGATACTCATCAATAATCTTTTGTCTGGAACTTTTAATGCCTTCAATTGTTTTGCAGTTGACAATACTCTTAGCTTTTTGTATTCTTTTTTTGATTGACGTCATTGTTCTTTGGCTGTGGATTCAGAACGACAGCGTATGAAATTCTGATCTCGATAGCACTGTCGAATAGGGAACCATAAGCCGCGTAGAAATTAATGCTTCAAAGCTCAATATTGTCTACTGTAGTTAAAGCAGAGCCCACTCCCCATGCCGCTATTCGTGAGTGGTACTTACATTGAGGAAACCAAACAGCGTTCAGTTTTCGGTATATGTGCATTGCAAACAATCTTGTGTGGAATGATCACATATTCAACGTCACCAAAAACGCTGCTAAGTGTTTAGGTTTTCTTCGACGTTGCAAGATATTTTTCACCCCTTCTGATCTGGCTGTAAAGCCATATTCTTCCATCTTTGAGGACAAAGGTCAATATTTGGTGCTTTAATAACTAATTTGAATTTCTTTAATAGAATCCAAAAAACGGGGTATAAAAATGATAGGTAATGGACCAATAAGAAAAACATTTGAAGGTCTCGAGCACCGCACTATGGGACCAAATGCTGCAAACCATCTCAAAAATCCATAACTTTTTCGTTTCTCAATATTTTTTTTTGAAATTTTGCACACTTATACTTGTATAATCAAGAATTCAAAATATTAAAACGTTTTAAATAGAAATAAATTATTTTATTTTTTTTTAATAAAATAAAGTAACAAATTTGTAGATTTTGTTTAATTTATATGGGAAAAATTTGTTGGAGCAAGAATTATTGCAACAATTTGGATGAAATTTGTACAGTTTTCTTCTTTTACCGGTGAAAACATTTGAAAGTAGTTTTTGTAAAATCCGCCCACTACCACGCCCATATTTTTTTGATTTTTGTTATTTTCTTATTTTTAGTGAACAGAAAGCCTAAAATTTGTTTTTGAGGTTTTTTTAAATTTAAGACATCGCATTTATATTTTTTCCGCCCACTTTCCCGCCTACTTTCACTCCCCTTTTTTTATTTTCAGCTTTAGGTTCATTAAAAGCAGGCATTTTTTAAATTAAGTTTTATATGTAGAAGTAAATTTATGAAAAGCGTTATTTTTTTTAAGTAAAATCCGTGTACTGCCACGCCCCTTTTTGATTATGATAGTTTTTTGCCCTTAAGACAAAAAAAAAAACAAAAAAAAGGAATTCAAAAGTTTACCTTATTACTAGGTACATATATTAATTAATGTCTAAAAGTTCTTTAGCCTCGTCAAAATATTCTTTGGTATCAGTTTTTGTTCTTGGTTTTCCCAGACTAGATATACAAGGATCAGATGTATATAATGAAGTGTGTAGAACATCTTCGTTTGTAGCTGAGCTTGAACATTTCCTTGCAAATAAATTCTCTCATTTCGACTTTATTTTTTAATTTAATCCGAATCCTTTAAACGCTTTATTGAGAATAAGAGCTTAGTAATCATCTCATTACATTATCTATGAATTTTGACTCTTGATTGATTAATGCTACAACAACAATTTGCTGTCCCATGCCAACTCTATTACCTTTTAGAGTCTTTTCCTTTGGTTTTGGTATGCTTACGATTCAGTTTCCATATTGTATGCAGTTCTATTCTAAGTGAAATGTTAACTTTTAGTCTTCCTATGTTTTGTGTTATTTATATGTACCTACATTTGTATTATATGCAACATACCCCACACACCCCCTCCCACTATCAAGTGCTTGGCATTTATTTTTATTTAATTATGATTTTTTTTAATATAAATATGAGTAAGGAAGTTTAAAATTGGAAAACAAATATTTTATGTATTCTAAAAATAAAATTTTGAATTTTAATAATATTGGAAATAACTGATAAAAACTTATAAATTTTGTGGAAACATAGTCACTTATATGATGTTTATGTGTGTGAAATGTGTTGCACATGTTTTAACCGTTATTTTTTTGAATTTTTGACAAAAAATAACATTTTTTTTTAATTTTGAGCTAAAAGTAATAAAATAATGGTCTCAGACTTTTTGGAATACACATTTATGTGCATCAATAAAGGTACCACATTTTTGCCAAATTTTAATTTTTTTCATCACTTAACAATAAAGTTATAATAATACGAATTTTTATTCTAAAACTTATTTTTCTTTCTCATCATACGTTTTTTCTTCTTGAACAAAAATGCATGAAAATGCGAAAGTTTTTATTTTTTCTTCCAAATTTAGAATATTTTTAGAATACAAAACAGCCATTAACTAAACGGAGGCAGCCGGAGCTAACAGAGAAAACTTTAATTGAAAACAAAAAAATGAAAAATATACTGCACCTTACTCATTTTTTTTTATTAATTTACTGGTGAACTTAATTAAAAAAAATATAACTGTTTTGTAAAGAAGAGGGCTTGGGCTTTTCAAAAAGGTATAATACTTATACATTCTGTCCAGAAAAATACGAAATAATTGACTTCAAACTCTCACTTCTAATAATTCTAAAAAATAAAAATATCGAAATGTCATTTTAACGGTAATTTTAGGTACCTAGAACAAAAGTAAGATACAAAAAATTTACTGTGTTTGAAAGAACCCTATTTCTAGTATATAATCCCATCATTAGATTTTTCAAATTACGAAATTCACCAAATCCATTTTTGAGATGGATTTCATCATTTGGTCCCATAGTGCACCGCCGCGCCGCCGTGCCGCAATGTTTCTTTTCTTGCATTATCTTACCGATAATTTTATAAACAGTGTTCAAGTAAAATAAATAGTTGCATTCTTGCCCTTAAGCCATTCAACCGTAATACTCGACCTTAAGGGAAAACGCATCAGCTTACCCTTGTTTTCAACTTCGGACTTACACTTAAATTGAGAGATTATTTATTTAGCCAAACTACACGAATGTAGATTGCTTAACCCTGCCTAATATTTCTCTCCTGTAGCGATCTTCAGACACTTAAAATCAATGTTAATCAGTATCTTCATTAAATCCTCTCACATCTTCCTAACCGCTCGCACTGAGCTCAAACATTTTAAGGGCACACAAAAAAAAATTGTTGGTAATATTCCCTTAGCAAGAAAAATACTCAAAACGATTTGACTTTTTCATCGTCTCAATTATTACAGAATTCCCGGGTGAGATTTCCAGCCAGCACATTAATATCAAGGTCACTCCTGTCTGGGTACCACTACCAGTTTACAATGAAATTGAATGAAATGAACGGTTTGACGAGCTGCTCAGTCAGTATTTAGCCCTTCATACTCGTAGAACATTTTTGGAAAAAGTTAACATTCCTATTGGTAATATCAATGTATTTCTAATAAAATGCACGACTAGATCTCTTGAACTTGCTCTTTTGTAAAAGTATGTAATTTGAAATTTAAAATACATTTTATAAATATAAACCTTTGATTTCATGAGATAAAAATGTTCAAATGCATTCTGATTTATAAAAAATCTATGAATTTATAAAAACAAAGTTTAAAAATCATTTTTCTATTTAATTAATTTTTTATATACGAAATTCCTTTAAAATTTTTCAAGAAAAATAAATTGGGATCCAAATTGTAAGTATTTTGTAATATAGATTTTAGTAAATAATTTAAAAAAATAATCGTTCACACATTTTGAAGATATTGATTTTTCAAAAAATAAATTAGATTTTTTTTTTTTTTTCAAAAAACCCAAACAATATTTTTTCGAATATTCTTATATACAATATTATTTTAAACTTAAGGGGGCTCTTGCTTAAAAAAAAACTGTTTAAAATTGTTAGAGCCGTTAATGAGAAAGTCGAAATAAAAAAAAAATGGTTCTATGGCAGTTAACGTAAATAACATTTTTTTCACAAATTTTGTATGACCAAAATTAGTTGATGCCCATGTTAGAGCAATTTTTGAGATAAATAAGATTTGCGGGGGGTGCCGTTAGTTTTGGAGCTAAAAAATTTCAATTCCCCCTCTAGGGAATCACCGAAGACCCTTAAATTTTTAAAATTTTAAATTTTTATCAGAAAAGAGTGATTACACTCACGGGTAACACAATGGATCTACATTGATCTAAGTGTGACAACGGGGCCGCCGCTACCATATGTGCAAAATGTGCGGCGCACAAAGGCGCCAACGTTTAGGGGCGGAAAATTAAGAGATCGATCTAACTCAACCTATACAGCATACTCTAAAAGTTTTCCTTAAGCTATTGGAACTTGTTTACATTTGACCGTTCAGTACGTAGTTCCCACACACAATCTACTACAAATCTTTATTCATATTTTGTTTGTGACTTACGCCTCTCACACCAAATATCTAACCTCTTCGATTGCAGTCATTGGGAAAAAAAAACAACGGTAAAAAAAATGTTTTGTGTCTTTAAATATTTATGTTTGTTTTTAAATAAGGGTTTACGAATAGTTTTTAATTAATTTTGAAATTGAATTGATAAATAACTTA
Organism: Chrysotoxum bicinctum; assembly: GCA_911387755.1. Classification (NCBI taxonomy): domain Eukaryota; kingdom Metazoa; phylum Arthropoda; class Insecta; order Diptera; family Syrphidae; genus Chrysotoxum; species Chrysotoxum bicinctum. The sequence goes on from OU426987.1 coordinate 46,746,330, forward strand.
AATGTCAACGTATTGAACAAAATCAGAATAACCCAGAAATTTAACGCTTCATTGGTTGTTCGAATTTAAGCTTTCAATTGACATTCAGAGTTCAGACTCTATTTATATCAAAATATAGTTCCCACACAAGCCACAAAATGTCAAATTTCATCAAAGCATACCTAAGATGTCAAGGAATTATATATAATACTTCCAGATTCGGAAGTAAATGAATAAGTGTTTCAAAAATAAAGTGAAAACAAAAACTTTTAAAAATATCGAAAACTACTTTGTCTTCTTTCTGTCAAGCTATTAACTATTGTTTTTTACCAAAAGATTGATTTGACATACATAAATTAAAAACTGTGCAAGGAACTCGAATATTTGCATTTTATATGAAAATGGTTTTGTTGAAGATATATGTATATATTTTTTGTTTCCTCTTAAAATAAAATGCACGACTGGGTCGCACGAACTTGCTCTTATGTAAAAGACTAAGAATTTCAAAAATGAATGCTATTAGAGAAAAACTGTTCATAAACATAAAGTTCACTACTCTTTTAGTAGTAGCTGGAGCTGAGAACAGGATGCCATGTGATGCAAGCAAATATTAGTTTATGCAAGATAAAAATTTATAAAAAAGTTATAAGTCAAAAAATCTTTTATATACAAATTTTTAAAAAAATTTTCTTATTACTTTACGAATAACAAATACATTTCCAAAAAAAATATTTAGCCCTTTTTTGAGATACCGAATTTTCCAAAAAAAAAATGCATTAAAATCCGTTCAATCGGTAATGAGAAATTCCAAAATCCTCAAAATGGTTCTATGTTCGCTACAGTCAGTAATATATTGATTTCAATTTTTTTTTGTTTAATTATTTCGAAAACTTTTATTTATCAAGTTTTAAAAAAATCAAGCATGGGGTTTTCGAAATATTGAGTTTCGAAAAAAAAAATTGAAATCCAAAAAAAAAAAAGATTTGAAAATTTTAATGCACAGGAATATTTTTAATTTTGGGCCGCTTTCGCATAAAACAAATTATCAAAATCGGTTGTACCGATTCTTTAAACTTTTTGATTTTGGTTTAAATCTGTTGGACATTGTTTAAAAAAAAAATTATAAAATTTCGAAAAAAATCTTAGTGCAGGTACAGTTATTTTTGGTCTTAAAAAAAGAAGAAAAGTAAACGTGTGGGGACAAAATTTCGAGACCCACTTTTTTCGTCTTTGCTATCATCGTTATGTCAACTTTGATCAAAATCTCGAATTCGATTTTTTTCCGAATGCATAACTTGCCTTATATGTAGTACCTATAAGTCTCAAGTAAAAAGAGTAAATAAAAATAAAAATAAAGGATGCAAAATCTGTGCATATATGCTATAATGACTACGTTCATTGTATAAGAATTTGGTGTAGCTCGGAACGCGACAACAACAATGCATGTTTGCTCAAATTTTTCAACTGCGAAATTTTGAATAAATAAAACTTTCACGTATTCAACGTAAATAACCCCCTGCACCCGAGACATGGGCGGCAATTTAAGGTTCTTGCACAAGGGCGCACGAACACCCAGCGGCGGCACTGTGTGACAATAGCTTCATCAATTGTCGGCCCAATAACCTAACCTAACCTTGATCAAAATCTCGATTTCGATTTGTTTTTTAAATGCAGTATTTGCCCTATAGTACCTATATCGGAAGTAAAAAGAAGGGTACATTTTATCAAACAGCTGTTATATTACTTACTTATTAGAATATATTTCAGGTTTTGCTTTTCAATTTTCAGTTTTAAGTGTAGTAAATCTGATATTTATCGTTCAGTCGAAATCTTTTCCAACGGGCATAGGCCAAATCTCGTTGCTGTATTTAGTCCCGAATAACGTTTGTAAGCCAGGGTTTATTCCGTGGTATAACGTATTTGATTATAAGAGAAACATTATATCCCGTAGAGGCTTAAGAAGTTATTTTTGAGAAACTGAACTTGCTCATGAGTTGACGAGGTTCAGAAAATACTACTCCAATCAGTACTATTTAGACCCTGTTCTTTTTTATGTTTTTAAAGTTCCTGTACTCAAAACTTTTAACTGAGCTGAAAACATGAAAAGTTCAAATCATGTAGAATAACGGTTTTAAAATTCGGATTTGAATTCTAACGAAACATAATCAGTTGATCATTGATTTCAATATCCATGCTTTTAAAATCTTATTAATTCTGACTTAAAATTAAAAAAAATACACAAAAAACCTGATAAATAAATAATAAATCCAATAACCTTATCGTATATAATATTTAATAAACTAAAAATTATTCGGAAAGCCAGTTAGATTTGGTTTTCTCCACCGATGCTCAGAATACTGTCGTTACTGTAAGTAATGAAATCCACTCTAAAATTGACAATCATCATCCACCTACTCGTATTTCAATAACCTCTGCTTGTTAAAATACACTTCCTTACTCTCACATAACATATATGTAATTTTCACGAAGCTTATTTCGACAAAATAAATGAACTTATTGGAAAAATAAACTTCTACTATATCTCGAAAGACTTGAATATATGTACGTAGACCTTATTATCACGACTCTTTATAGGCATTCCACTCATGCTTCAAAAGAATTTAACAACCTTTACCTCATGGTACAACTTCGTAGTAATCTATGGAACAAGTATCATAGGATAAAATCAGATCCAAGATTTTTCTTTTTTTTCCGTATTTAAAAACTCTTCATCCTTATGTGAATCTTTTTACTCAGAACATCTTATTCAAACCTAATATGACATTATCTCAAACTTAAAACATTTTTTTCAGCTTATAAGTTCTAAGAAAAATTCCGAAGGTTATCCCTCAACCCATAAATACTACAACACCTCATCCGCTGACTCTCACACTATTTCCAACCTTTTCGCTGATTTATTTGAAAAAGCATTTTCTTCAAGCAACTCCGAAATAAATCTCAACTTCTTAAGATATATGTATGAACGGTTGCAACCAAACATCTAACAAAAACCAAGCATCGATTCATAAGTCAAACTAGAGCTGTGTTAATCAGGATCGATTCGATTTTTTTGATCCCATCATCGAAAAGTATTGATGATCGAAATCACAAATTTTCATTTTAATCGTTCTCAATTTCATTCATTTAGATGATTCTCGATTTTCTATTTCAATCTCAATCATTTGAATGAGTCTCGATTTTCGATATCAGTTCAATGTGGATTATGAACGCTAAATGGATGGTGGACTGGAATTTATGGGTTGAGATCGGCATTAAAGAACGTCATTGATCGAGTTGGTTGTTGCTTGTTGATGTTGTAGGCTGCAAAAACAATTGTTGGGTTGAAATGGTGTTTTTTGAGGTATTAGGATCCGGTATGTTTATTGTGGGAAATGAACCCAGCATGTACCTAGCTCGTTGAATATTCACTAGTAATGGGAATTATCGAATAAAAACTATCGACTTACATAATGTATGCGATAGTAGCTAAAAATGAATTTATTCGATAGTCCCAGTCATTCAGTAACTATTTTCAGTAACTATTAGTTGTAAGATTGCTCTTTTCCGGAGCAATAAAAAATATCTTTTTTTGGCAGTTTTAGACCTTTCTTAATTCATCGACATCGTAGCCCTCTTTTGTTGGAATTTGACAGTTTATGATTTGACAACTAAAGGACGAATTCAGTTATTTACGTCATATATGTAATATTCAGTTCCAAATATCAGCTCTTTTCCGGAGAAATAAATAAAATATCTTTTTCTTGAATTTTTTGACGATTTTTAATCCATGGACATATTAACCATCATACGATGTCATTTGGCAATTTATGGCCTACAATAAAGATTGTTTTGTGAGAACTATCAAAACCTTAAATCAATTTTACCATCAAAATCGAAATGAAAATCGAATCGGAACAGTATTGAATCATTTGAGTCAAATGAAAATAATCGAATGATCGATTCATTTATGTAATCGATTGTTGAACGATTCGATCATTTGAAATAAACGATTTACACAGCTCTAAGTCAAACGTCAGCGATTAACAAAATTTACATGATAAAAGAAACAAAATACAAAAAACTTGCATAATACGCTTAAAATTATGATTGAGTTTGCAACAAAGCACTGTTTGGTGAATAATATAGTGGTAGGAAATCAAATTTTCAATACATCTTGCATCGCTACTCAACAAGTGAACTAGTCCTTTTTTACTCCCAATCATTGCTGTAGTTGCCGATATTAGCCTTTTCAAGTCTAACTCATCTTTATCAAAATATTCTATCACTGCTTTGATCATGTCTTCTCCTCGGGTTCTTCCAAATAAAAGCAAAAGAGGAAATATCTCCTCAATTAATCCATAGCCAAGGCGTAATAGTTTGCATTATTTAATTTCCGCTTCACATTACAATGATTTTTTTCTGCCAAAACGTGTGTATTTCTTGTGCTAGTAGAAACAGAATGGAATCCGTCGTATCGTCTCAACAACATCCTTTTTGTTCTCAAATAAACCATTACCCGCCTCGAGAAAACATTATTTAAATACGTCAGCATCAGTAAATGATTTCATATGCTTAGCCAGAGTCCGAGAAATACGTAAAGAAGCCTCACCACATTTTTTCTGCTCAGTCATTGAACGACTTATGATCTTTGTCGAAGGTGAGTAACTTGATAGTAAACTTGCAATTTTAGACTTACGCAGATCACTACCAAGTAAAAAGTTTTTGGCAAATGATTTGTGTTCGGTATCGTAATGTCGTTTCAGGTAGGTACTTAAACTTGTAAAATAAGCACATGGGTCGTCGCGGTATCGATCACTCAAAATTAACACAAAACACTGACGATTTACGCTTTCGCTATCCGCAAACTCTTTCTCGCTTTTTAGCTCGTTATTTCAGGGCCCGACTGTGTTCTTGCGATCCGCATAAAATGGGTCGGCGGTCCGGATGGGGACCGCGGTCCGCCATTTGGCGACCCCTGTAATATGTGGTAAATGAATCAAATATAAGCTTAAACAAACGGTTTGGTATATTAAGAGCTGAAAAAGAAAGGTTTTATACATGGTAGCCCAACTTCATTTTTTGAAAGTTCCGCCAGATTGTGAAAATTTTACACTGTGCGCCGTTTTCGAGAAAAATACAATTTTTGAAAATCATTTTTAAAATTTTTTTTTTACATTTGTATGGTGGTCGGATATCGTAGCAACATGTTAATTCCTCGAGTCGTTCTATAAATTCCAATGCATTGCCTGATGAGTCAAACTTCAATCCCCATTTTCTAACCGTATTCATAACCTCTGCTTCATGGCTGAGTACAAGCCTTCCAGCTGACCTGTTTGTAAGCTGCGCTTCATGATGCGTTTGGAGGTTACTGGCTCCTGGCTCGGAAGTAAATACAGGGTGTGACTCGGGCGGCTTAGATATAAATTGGCCTACGCCTTGCATGTTGGGAACTGAACGTGTAATCGGCGGTACTTGGAAAAATATTTCCGTATATTTTTCACCACTCTTTGTAGTCTCTGATATGGTAACCATTTCTTCCTCTTTATATTAACTTTCAATTGTTGCTTTCTCGATTTCTGCGCATAAATTCTGTGAAGACTTCCTCTGTCTTTGAGACTTTACGTAAGCGCTAAGACGCGCTCTTAAAACGGCTATAGAGCCTTCGGTATCGAGTCCCAACTGACTCATTCGATCCACTAACTCCTGCTTTCTCAGAAGGTAGATTGCTCCTAAGCTGGCGAAGACATTGAACTCCTCTTCGTTTTCTGACATGATGAGCTGGATCTTCGTTGCGGTTTGTTATACGAATGTTTTTCGATTTTCTATTTTACGGGGATGGACTTTTTGCTTTCCAGCCGAGGTTTTGCTCGCCGGATTTAAAGGTCTTTAAAACCTTATACAAAATCTTTATTGAAAACAGATGTTAAATTCATATAACAACTTAAATATTCTTGACTTCAATTAATTACACCCTGCCTGGTGTATCTGGTAAACATCGGTTATTCTTCTTGTATCGGGGTCCCGCTGGTTTCCTTTAAAAAGCTCTATTCTGGCATCTGGTTTCTGGCATTCGGCATCGGGTTACTCTTTTATAAATACGGACTACGCTCTTGGCGCTTACAATATCAGCAGGTTTAAGGCACTAGATCGGCAGGTTTTAGGCCCCTGGTTGGCACTAGGTCGGCAGGTTTTAGGCCCCTGGTAGGCACTAGATCGACAGGTTTTGGGCCTCTGGTAGGCACTAGATCAACAGATCTTAGGCCTCTGGTAGGCACAGCCAATGTATAAACACCGACAGATCAGCAGGTACCAAAGCCCCTGGTGGCAATTAGGACGTTTTATTCTTCGAACCAAACTGATGGAACGAAATAGCTGGACAATTTCAGATGACTTGTAAACTAAAATCAAGCTCGTCAGCTTCGACCGTAGCAAACAAGTGACTTTCCTTCCCAAAAGGAGGTCCTCTTGTTATATTTTTCGTATAAACTGTGTGTGAACTATATACTGGTCGAATGCAACTCACTCAATGTGTTCAACCGGCTGTGACGTCATGATCTTATAGTGACTGCATATTACATTAAGGCAAGGTATAAAATCCCTTTATCTTGGCGAGGTAACTGGTGTCGTTGGTAGCTGCAGCGTCGTACGGTGTTGTCGGTCGGTGCTGCGGCGGCACGGCGGCTGCTTAGTCATGGTAAATCAAATAACCCAATGTGTTCAGTATTGGTAGAAGCATGTAACGCTTCATTACAGTACCTTTACATATTGTAGACTATATTGAGAAACTTTTATTTATCAAGTTTAAAAAAAATCTAAATTTGAAGTTTTTTTTTTTTAATCACTATTTATATTTATTGAGATCCCTTTTTACTTTTCTACGCGATTACATTTATATTCAAACTGTCAGTCTGGTAGACGGCCTTAGGTCAAACCATTTATACTTAAGAAAGGTATACAGTATTTTTATAAAAAAAAGTCAACTTACTTACTTATACTACTTACTAACTACACAAAAAATAAAGCTCTGTTGATCACTAATTTCAATATAAATGCATTGATTAATTCTAAAAATACACAAGTGAAATCCAATAACCTAATCGTATAAGATTAATATTTTATGAAGCATTTTTTTTTCTTGGAAGAGCTACTATCACAGGGCACTTTAGCAAAGAGCACATCCCTTTTCATCCATCTTACATAATTATAATGAAATATTTCCCCAAATCAATGAAATTACAAAGTAAATATAACTGAAGGTACATTTCTAGTTTTCATCAAATTTCAATTTAGTTAAATTGAATAGCTTTTACTATTTAACATTCTAACTTAAACTTTTAGGTTTTGATAAATTCTTAAAAGTGTCTTTTTTTGGCCAACAAGTTCTATTGAATAACACTCGAAACTGGCATTAATATTAAACCGCACGTAGCCTCACACACAAATGGAAGTCTTCAATCAAATAAACTTCTACTCCATCGCCAATGCATATCATGTTGTCCTAAGGCTGCTTGCTATTCTAAACTATCAAAAGTATTGGATGTGCACAGAAGGTAAGGCATAGGAAGACGTTAACCCTTTTCACAAACTCACAAGGACGACAACCGTAAACAGAATGAATTCGTAATGAACGTCAGGCATGTCATGTTATGGCATTCAAAAACCAAAATCAACCAACCAAAGATCAACACTTTCAATGCATCACAAACAAAATCAGGTCCTCTTCTCCCTTACCTTAACAAAGTTCCAGATTCATCCCAAGTGTTCCACTTAGACACGAGCACGAGCACGACACACCCGACTACCCAGTGTCCCAGCCCAGTCACAGTCCCAGTACCAATCTCAGTTTCCAGTCCGAGTTCTAGTCGGAGTTTGAGTTAGAGTTTGAGTTTCGCAACCCATTGAATTAGTTTTTGATGGATACAATGAAATTGCAGGATCATTCGGGCATTAATATCTTTGGGAATATGGGATTTCATTTGACATTTTGTTAGATGATTTGGTTTTCCATTCACTATCAAGGACCTAAGAGCCCCTCCACCGCAGCTCACTCTTTCTTTCTTTCGCTCTATTTCTGCGTCTGAGTTTGATGGTCTTTGAAATATAATGTATGGCCACTGGTATGGGAAAAGGAGGAACGCCTCTCCAAAATGGATGTTAGCCAAACCAATAAACACATATATAATAGATATATAAGTCTCAAAACTTAATTTGATATGGTTGTGTTGTAAGTCAGAAGAGATGGTGTCTGCTTCCTTTTTTGAGGGGACGACGGCAAACACCAAAGGAACAACGAAAAAAAGGTGATACAAGATACAAGGATGTGAACAAGCCCCAACATAATATAGAGGAGATGCTGAAAGCATTGAACAAGACAAGCCACTGGCAATTTTCCCCTCAAAATTGAATCAGGACTTTTGGATATCCTTGACTGGTGCTCGTGCTTGTGCTGAACAGAACAGCAACCAGATGTACACAATTTGCAAATACTTAAGTGTTAAGTTTAATATGTGTCCCATAGGAGCCGCCTGCAATATGACCAACTTCACCGACAAGACACACAAGTTTTCAGGGTAGGAAAACAGAAGCTGTTCGTTGATACCAGCACCAGGGCTGTCAGGATTACTTTTTATTTTTTGCTTTGACGCAGATAGCTGTTTCAGGTGTCAGGGTTTGTTCATACATTTTTGGTACTCAGTGAGGACCTTTAGAAGAAAAGACGCTCGAAACTGTATCCAATTATTTCACATGGTTGAAAGCATAAAAGATAACTAATTGAAATTTTATGCACCTTGGGAAATTTATTAGAAAAGCTGAATGTTTTTCTTTGGTCTATTCTTGCTTGTTCAGAGGATCTAAACGCACAATGTAGACCATTTGATTAGTGAAGAAGTTATCGCAGTGCCCGAAACTTTCTTAAAATTGATTATACAAAGTTTTAATACAGTTGTAACAAAAAATGTAATACATACTCGTATACCCTTTTTGTTTCGCTCGATACCTGTTTCTTAGTTTTTAGTGTTAGCCTTAGCTTAGTTCAGCAAACAAAAGACCGACATTATCATTTAACTTAGTAAAAAGTCTCTTTTTCTTCTCGTGAGCATCACCACCGGTCACAATCAACTGGGTTATCACAAGAAAAAGATGAAACTCAATATGGACGACTTATGCAAAAGATGCGGTACCGAGGAGATACATGAAGATACTCCTCACTACCTATGTCACTGCCCTGCACTATATCTTCTGAGGAATAAGCAGCTATAGGGAGACACTTCTTCAACAACTTGGAGGATCTCTCTGACATTCCAAGCAAAGACATATTGAAACTTATTAACGATACCAAATGACTTTAAAACTCCTAAGCTCTATCAACCAGCTGACCATAAGACTGGAAATCGTCTCCCACCACTGTCAAAAAAAAACATAAAAGGAGTCACAGACGACAATGGTAGTCCGAACGAAAAACACTGAACCATGCACGTATTTCTTGCAGGAGTGGCAACAAACGGAGAATGAGAACTAGTCTATACATCAGCAATGGTCACTCCTTCGCTGAACACGAGCTTCAGTGAGTTGATAGGACCACCTCTCCCTAAGATTTCTCAAATCCTCTTTATGAAAGAAACAGCCCCTTTGACTTAATCAGCAATACTGACCAAAAAAACGGACAAATACACGAAACTCTGACCTATCAAACTCGTCTACTAGACGTTGTAAGAAGCCACATGCTCCTACGCATCTGGCGGAGGGACGATTTCAAAAGTGGAGTAAAGGAGAGGATCACGCCCTTAAAAGGGTCTACCACTCTTTAACCATGTGATTTATAACGAGACATTTCTTCAATGACTTAGAAGTACACTCCGACATTTCAGGCTATAGCTTGCTGAAACTCATCAACACTTTTAAAGGTCTTGACATAGCATAATCATAGGTTTCAATACGAGGGAGTTACAACCATTACTGTATCACAGCGGATCCACATCGATTTAAGTGTGACGGTTAAAAGATTAACTGTCAGTCGATTATCCTTATCTTACCCTTTTCGTCGAACACTTGATTTAAGATATTCCCAAACCTCTAAGCCATTTTGATTTTAGTAAAAATTGACTTGTTGGCTAAACAAGATTTCCGATCCATGAAGGTTTGCATCCTCTACTTAACCGAGCACGCTGCTTCTACCTAGACCATGTGCTCTGGCATCCATGATAGCTTGGTTCTAGTCATCGTGAACTTCGTGAAAACCCTGCGCAGAAAGAAAAGAGCAGCCGCAGCTTCTCAGCTCAGGTATCTCGAGGAGTCTAGCACCGCCACAAACACCCGCCGGTTCTACAAAATGGCCAAACAACTGGCATAAGGTTATAGGACCGGTACGCAAGCTCTTCGTAACAGCGAAGGGAACCTAGTCACCGAAACACAGGGAATTGTAGACGTGTTTAAGCAGCATTTCCAGCAGCTGCTTAATGGGAATTATTTAGAGGAAACCACAGGGAAGCAAAGAAGCATAAAATCAGTCAATGAAGATCCAGTTTCACTACCCAGTACTGAAGAGGTTAAAAAAGTAATCCGCAAGCTTAAGAACAACAAATCCGCATGCTCGGATGACCTACCTGCGGAACTCTTTAAGTATGGAGGAGATGTCCTGATAGGGTCCATGCATCAGCTCATCAACCAAGTGTGCGAGGAGGAAAGTATGCCCGACGACTGGTCAAATAGCCCCATATGCCCAATCAACAAAAAAGGCGATCCTATGTCCTGCAAAAACTACAGGGGCATCCACCGTACTATGTGAGCGTCTAAAACCTTTCTGCAACCCTATGATCGGCACATACCAGTGTTGCTTCAAGCCAGACAGATTAACGATAGACCAAATTTTCACATTGAGGCAAATCCTGGAAAAGACCAACGAATTTCAAGTCGAGACCCACCATCTTTTCATCAATTTCAAAGCCGCATATGATAGTATAAATCGCTAAGAGCTTCTACTGACGATGTCGGATCTCGGGATCCCGAAAAAAACTGATAAATCTATGCCGCATGACGTTACAAAATACGCGGTGCAACGTGCAAATGAGTAACAGCTCATCCGAGCTATTCCAGGCATGTACAGGCTTCCGACAAGAAGATGCGCTATCATGTGATTTCTTCAACCTAGTCCTGGAGCAGATAGTGCGCAAGAGTGGTGTTAACCTGGAAGGCACTATCTTCAACAGGTCTTCCCAACTGCTTGGCTATGCGGACGACATCGATATCATCGGCCGCTCTAAGCGAGCTGTGCTAGAAGCGATCACAGCTATTGATGAACAGGCGAAACGCGTTGGTCTTGAAGTTAATGAGAACAAAACAAAGTATATGCTATCAACAAACAAAGCACTGTTGGTAGCAGTAATTTCGAGGCACTCAAGGAGTTTACATACCTCGGAACAAACATCAATCCACGAACGACACCTTAGTGGAAATCCGATGAAGAATAACCCTAGCATACCGCTGCTACTTCGGTTTGACCAAACAAATGGGTTCAAAACTTATTTCTCGAAAGACAAAGTGCATGTTATACAAAACGCTAATTTTACAAGTTGTTCTACTTTACGGCGCTGGACGATAAGTAAAAAAGTGCTGGACGATAAGTAAAAAAGTGCTGGACGATAAGTAAAAAAGGGGAACTGATACTGGGCACTTTCGAGAGTAAAATTCTTCGGCGGATATATGATCCTATATGCGAAGAGGGCGAATGGAGGAGAAGATTCAATCGTGAATTATACGAGCTGTACCAAGATGTGGATGTAGTCCAAAGAGCCAAAACACGTCAACTACACTGGCTCGGTCACATCGAGCGAATGGACAACAACGCTCCAGCCAAGAAAATCTTCGAATCCCAGCCCCCAGGTTCGAGATGACGAGGAAGACCGAACCCCCGCTACAGGGACCAGGCGGTTACAGACGCAAGAGTGCTTGGTCCCAACGACTGGAGGGAGTTCGCGAGGGATCGTAACCGATGGAAGACCGTATTATCTCAGGCAGAAACCCTCCATGGATTGGGAGCCGAATAAGTAAGTAAGTAAGTAGTCATCGTGAACCTGGGTGTTGGGACTCGTTGGAGAACACAACTGTATTCAATATTCCATTTGCTCGCCGTGACTGATTTGTAGTAGACGTGTTTTGATTTTATGGTTTATATATTCTTGCACGTCAGCCATCAGACGAATAGGGGGAATAACATGTAGCATACGAAAACATGCACGTGCCGTAACTATTCAGGACTGGTGGAAGTCTGATCATAGCCTCTCCGTGGCGGCCGCTAGAAACAAGCCTTTAAAAAGGTTTGGCTAATATAATCAGGCTGGTTCCTCAGGTTGGCGACAGGTTAATTCCCTGTCCCGACAACAAGCCTTGGAAACGGACTGATCACACGACGACAACCAATGCAACGAAAACTGAAAAACGATTTACGAATTTTCTTATGGAACGTACGATCGCTCTATAGAGCTCGAGCTGCTCAGCAGCTAGCCGATGCCCTGTCAAAATATAAAGCTGACATAACAGCTCTTCAAGAAATCAGATGGACAGGGAATGGTGTTCTACAGAAGAAAGAATATGACATATACTAGCTGTCATACAAAACACCATGTGCTCGGGGTAGGCTTCCTAGTCAGCGAAAAAATGAAGTCTACCATCATCGGCTTTAACGCTATAAGCGAAAGGCTATGCACCCTTCGCGTGCGAGGCAAATTTACGAATATCAGCCTCATTAACGTTCACGGACCTACGGAGGAGTCCTCAGACGAAGAAAAAGAGACTTACTACGAACAAGTCGAGAGGGCCCTCAATGCCTGTCCAAGGTATGATGTTAAAATCATCCTTGGGGATTTGAACGCAAAAATAGGTCGGGAGCCGGTATTCAGGCATTACGCAGGCACCCATAGTTTGCATGAGAACACTAATGACAATGGACTTCGAGCCTTAGAATTGGCAGCATCGAAAAACATGGTCGTTGCGAGTACCAGGTTCCCGCGTAAAGATATCTACAAAGCCACCTGGGTATCACCTGATGGAGTCACTCGTAACCAAATAGACCACGTGTTGATAGATCGTCGCCACTACTCGAACTTGATGACGGTACGAACGTACCGAGGTGCCAATATCGACTCGGATCACTATCTTGTTGGTATGGTTTTCCGAGGGCGGATTGCCTTGCGAAGACGCATTGCATCCGCCGATCAGGTTCGAATCAACACGGCTGCCCTGCGCAATGAAAACACCAGTAACACCTTTGGTAATGCGTTAGGACTCGCCCTAGAATCACTTGATTGAGGGAAAGTAAGTCCTGGAGCCAGTATGCTGGGCGTAAATGAGAAGTGGACACGCCTTAAGAATATTGTCATTAGTACTGCCAACTCTATCTTAGGCAGCAGTCGTAAAAATCGGAACGACTGGTTTGATGATGAATGCAAGCTAGCGACTGAACGTAAGAATGTTGCGTACCGAGCAATGCAACAATCTCATAGAACGCGAACACGCGAAGAGGAATATAAAGAGCTCAGAAGAATAGAAAAACGGCTACACAGACAAAAAAAATCAGCCTGGGAGAAGAACCTAATCTGTGAAATAGAAAATAGCCGAGAGCGAGGTCCGCACCAGGCGCGGAAGTTCTACCAATCCGTCCGAAACATGACGCAGTACACACCACGCTGCACATACTGCAAGGACGGAGAAGGAAATCTGATCACCGATCCTGAAAGCATACTGGAGCGATGGGAAGTGTACTTTAATGAATTGCTAAATGGTCAGCTCACTGCAGAAGTGGAGGCTCCACTACTTCAAGAAGAATACTCTATGTTTCCGCCACCAAGCATAGAAGAGGTTGAGAAGGCTATAGGCCGGCTTAAACAGAACAAAGCCCCGGGAGCCGATGGCATACCAGCCGAATTATTCCATCACGGCGGGCCAGCCTTACGTCAAGCAATTCATGATATTATAGTACACGTATGGGAGCAGGAAGAAATGCCAGAAGACTGGCGAAAAGGTTTAATATGCCCCATACATAAGAAGGGAGATGTCACAACGTGCAGCAATTATAGAGGTATCACGTTGTTGAGTACCGCCTATAAGATACTCTCCTCTATCCTACAAGACCGGATAACCCCATACACTAAAACCGTCATCGGACAATATCAGTGTGGTTTCATTCCAGGCAAATCAACAACTGATCAGATCTTTACCCTTAGGCAGGCGATGGAAAAATGTCTAGAATTTAACATCCCAACATACCATCTGTTTATAGACTTTAAGGCCGCCTATGATAGCATAGCCAGGGTAGAACTTTACAAAGCCATGAGAGAATTCGGCATCCCAAATAAATTGACACGACTATGTAGGTTGACCATGACCAACGTAACAAGCCAAGTAAAAATAGCCGGATTGCTATCCAGACCAATCAACATCTTTAATGGACTCCGACAAGGGGACGGTTTGGCCTGCCTCCTCTTCAACCTGGCGTTGGAGAAAGCAATCCGTGACTCTGGCACGGCAACAAGAGGGACCATCGTCAACAGGTCCAGCCAGTTACTGGCTTACGCAGACGACATCGACATCATCGGAAGAACCGAACAAGCTGTACACGATTCCTTCATCCAGATCGAGCAGGCGGCACAAAATCTGGGGCTGCACATTAGTGAAGGTAAAACAAAGTACATGGTGGCGTCGAATGCGAGAGGAACAGTTGGTCAAACAATCAAGGTTGCGGAGCACGAATTTGAAGTGGTGCAATCCTTTAAATACCTTGGGTCAATAGTAGCAGCCGATAACAATATAGAAGAAGAAATACGCGGGCGGCTTCTCAAATCCAACAGAGCCTACTATAGTCTGTCAAAGCTCTTCAAATCCAGAAATCTCACCATAACTTCAAAACTGCTGCTGTACAGGACCATGGTCCTGCCAGTACTCACATATGGATCCGAGACTTGGGTGCTTAGCAAAAGGCACTCCGACCTCTTAGCTGCGTTCGAGAGAAAAGTCTTAAGGAGAATTGTTGGCCCCGTATGTGAGGAAGGACGATTCCGGAGACGGTACAATCATGAACTGTACGCAATCTACCTTGAAGCAGATATCGTGACAAAAATTAAGCTCGGTAGACTCCGGTGGGCAGGGCACCTAGCTCGCATGAGCGAAGAGGAACCTGCTCGGAAAGTTCTTTGTGGTACATTCTATGGTAGACGACAGCGTGGTAGACCATGCTTGCGCTGGAGAGATGGCGTAGACCAGGACGCCCGAAGCCTTGGGGTGCGCAACTGGATGGCGTCGGCTAGAGACCGGGATAGGTGGAGAGACTTGTTGAAAGAGGCCAGGACCGGAACCCGGTTGTCGAGCCGATGATGATGATATTCTTGCACATATGTAGGTTCACCTATCTATTAAAGAATTTGTTCACCAAAATATCAGTGTCAATATCTGGTTATCGTTGAAGACTCAGCACCATCAACCATGACTGGCAGTATAATGGCTTTGCAGAGTGTATGCTTTTCTTAAGCGTGAGGAGTTTTGAACCCATTTGCTTCGCCGAACAGAAGTGGCAGTCGATTCCTAGATTAGTTCTTTATCGCATCTCCTTAAGTTCTTTATCGGATTTCCATATGGGTGTCGTTCGTGTAGTTCACATTTACCCCAAGAAAGATACATTTCTTAACTGCCTGGAGCGTCCTAAAAGACGTTTTGCCCTAGACAGTGAACAGTTTCTTGTTTGTTTGCCAAAGAAATTGGGAATGGAAACTTGGGAACGAGTGATTATGTCGATTTTCCCAAAGAGTTTAGTTCCTTTCGGTGTTAGTTCCAGCCAGGCGCACTATCTGCTCCAGATTAAGACTGAAGAAGTCACTTGATAGTGCATCTAAGTGCCGAAACCTTGTACATGTTTGAAAAATTTCGGAAGAGATATTCCCTAGTTTTACGTTTCACCACGTATCTTCTCATTTCACGCTACATAGTTGGATTAGTTTTTCCTTGATCCCGAGTTCACTATAATAGAACTTCTGTAAAGGATGATCTTCGTCCCTTTTTCAAGTAAACGCCTTCATCGCCTTATCATATCTATGGTGCTACCAAACACCAACCTACATACGATGGTTTCCACTACATCTTTGATGAAGATATCGCTTTACTGCGACCACTGATTGTTGACGACAGCAGGAAGCTTCTAACTCATGTGCTCTTTGTAGAGTCTGGGAATTTCAGCTCTGGATTGTTAACAACTTTTTTTCTTTTCACACTCGAGCTCTGAATTTGGCCCGAATGTACAAACTATCAGGATCGACGTTTGCTCATCGAAATTGGCGCACCTTTAAGATGTATGAAATATGACTTGATCGATTTGATTGATGGTTGTACCATAGAGAGTGCTAGCTAAGTTGCCTTGCGGATCATTAGCATTGGGCAGGTAGTGCTTGCTATACGTACCTTCTTATTAAGAGCTGCTGCAAAGTATTTCAATCCGAACTCGATATCTGTTGTCGTTTCGTGGAGGCAACCACTGATTCGCTGAAGATGTTTTTGTTTTCGACATTATCATTGAGGCACAACTTTCAAATCGTACTGCGGGCAGTTTCCAAAGGTTCCGTTTATAAGGTCAATTAAACCCGCCCCCCCTTTTGCTTCATCAGTTGTGGCGGTTAGTATCTTCAATGTAGAATGCAGTAAGGCGATCACTTGTCGGCTGAAATCTTTACAAGCCTCAGCACGAAATATGTCAGGTTAGCTGATGACACATTATCTCCAAGTAAAAAGTTTTTCAATAAGGGAGGGTAAGCAAGTAATAACATTATTTTTTTATTTGAAAGGCCCATATACACCATTATGTATGAAATATGACATAGTTCAAATTCGAGTTCTTACGGTGGCACGGATCCGAGTGGTCCAATTTTCAGTGACTCTTCCGCATAGATCTGCCTGAATTTGAACGATCACCTGTGTTTTGTTCAGCATAAGGGCATCGCTCAATTGTGGTTTAATCACATAGACCTCCGAATTCAGGAAACCCAATAAGAAAAAGTGTAGCGGGGAAAAATCGCATCACCTTGGTTCCAAATTGAAGTCACCTCTGAGAGGGAGATAACTTTACATTCAAACAGTTCATGCAAAATGCAATAGCGGCGTTCGCTATTAGGTACGTATAACCGTCCTGCTGGAATCCATTAATTCAATTTGAGCCATTGACGGTGTTCGCCTAATCAACGTCATT